>CM024245.1:13890234-14411345 GCA_013421045.1 Propylea japonica
ATTCGGTTTAATGACGTTTGTGGAATGCCTAATTCCAAAGAACGGCGAGGATTGGGCAAACCAGGGTTTTCTTAAACACTTTCGGCTACAGCAGCAATATTTTCGGCTGAACTTGAGCGACGTGCGCGGGTTTTATTCTTCACATCACTAACTTGTCCCAACAGCTCGAATTTTTCCACCAATTTCTTTATTGCGTTCCGACGAGGTTCTTAACGACGACCCAAAAATGTTCGAGTTTTACGAACCGTCTCTGCCAAATTTTCACCATTTTTATAGTGAATTTTAATAATTTCAATGAGTTCTCGAAGCGGGTATCGTTTCATTTTTATTAATGGCGTAGTTTCTACTTTTCAAATGTCAAAAAATGACAGCTCCAAACGTGACATCTACCGAAATAGCGGGTTATTCAAAATAACACATCTCAATGGAAAACCCTTGAGTTACCCTCATTCGTAATAAAATAAGCCATGTCATATATCAGGGTTGCCTTCAATATTTTGGGATCGGCTAACCCTAGTGTTGCACACTGGCAACTGATAGCTCTATCGTTAAGTTCGGCATATTTAATATTTTGAGTTAACAGAACGGTTTGACATACTAGAGCAACGTGTGTTGTTTGCAGTTACCTAAAATATTCATCTCGGTATTAAGTATAACATTTTCTTGCCAGTATTTTCGGGAGCTTTCGACGTTGATTATATGAGCAACAGAGCACTTCAATGAACTCAATTCAATTTTTTTTTGGTGATTTAACTCCACAGAGGACTAGTGTTTATCGATGTAATCGTAATGCTGTCCAAAATCAGTTTGTTATTCCGAAAACATCCATACTGTGAGCGAACTTCTATTGAAAGATGAGCATGTGACCGTGAGATTGAGATAACTTTGAGGCCCGTATCCACAGTGCTAGGTCGCTCGCTGCGAATGCTTCATGGCGCATGTTCGACTTGGCCTCGGACTGTGGATACCGGGGTTCCTCGCTAAGAGGCGTTCACATCGCACAATTCGAGTCGAGCAACCCCGGTATCCACAGCCGAAGATGTGCCACAAGGCATTCGCCTAGCACTGTGGATACGGGCCTCAAAGTTATCTCAATCTCACGAACGGTCACATGCTCAACTGTGGATACGGGCCTTTGGGCATTTAGAACCAGCCTACATCCAATATTGCGTGGACAAACACTATCAGAAAACTTCGTTTTGCGTTGGTTCCCACACAATAAGTCAATCGTTCAAAGAAGGCTCGAGTCGATTGTTCACAAAAAATGCTCGAGAATCTTGGTTGTAGGCGTATGGCCCGAAAATAAACCGCAGTCGACTGTATGTATGTTTCAAGATGAGCCAAATCCATGACAGTTGTGAGCTCAAGTAGAACATTCAAAAAACGGTCGGCTATTTTTTTGGGGGGAAAACTGAGTATGTCGTTGGCATCCACTAGGACAACTCTGAACAGCCAATTATTAGAGGCACACAACCATTACATAGTTGTTTTCGAAGAAATGACAGAGGGAGCTCTCAATACCTGCATTTCTGAACACTCAAAACGTCGTAGCACGAGTCATACACCGTATAATCTTTGCGTAAAAAATAACGAATAAGTTAATGTTTCTCAATAACTGATGCTTTCGGATACATGTTTAGAGATACCTCAATGGCAAACGTACTTTGACCTTTGGTTCGAACGCAGAAGTGTATAGATAACCATGGAAATTAATTTAAAAAAAACAATAGAACGATTATCAATGATAATTTTTTATCCTGAAATCTCGAAATATAAAAGTCAACTTTCCTACCCACTTCCTTATTCCACCTGCAAAGCTCCGCCTCTGTCTGGATCACCGCCAGATCGCACTGACTCATTATCATCAAGGACAACAATCAGTTTGATTTGGTGTGCCTTCGTCAAATATTTCCGAGTTTTATATCTCATATTATATAATCGTTTATATTCCACAGTCATGTTATAGTCAGATAAGATTATTTGCACATACCGTCTGAAATCTGAAATATAGATAACCTATTGGGTAATAAGCGGAACAAACAAAATATGTTATGTTCAACTCTCAGCGTGAGGAGGAAATATAAGTCATTAAGAAGCAGCTACTCGTTGAGAGGAATCCTCTCAGTGAGTGTGTGTTCCTGAGTTCGGTCATTAATTCAAAATGAAGTATCTAGAGTTTGTTTTTGTGTTTTTCGCCTTTTCGGCTGGTGCAGAATGCGCAAAAATTCTTGGAGTGTTTCACATGCCATCACCTAGTCACTATATGTCCTGCAGTCGCGTTATGAAAATTCTCGCTGAAAAAGGCCACGATGTAACTATAGTTGCTCCTTTCACAGACAAAACAACAATGAAGAACTACAGACAGATACATATGGCTGGACTCGATGAGAAATTGAAAGGTAAATAAATATGAGGACAAATTGAATTACGTATATTCTTCTCACTGATTATTTGATTCCATTTTCTTAAAGTACCTACCTACCTGTCAGTTGTTTGAATTGAAGCTCTTTCAATTAAGATTCAAATATGATATGTAGGTACTTCAAATATTTCATTTATGAAATCAGTTTGTCAAAAACCAGTCTGTATGATGAATGTTTGTTATGTTAGGTTAGAATCATTTTTCTATCATAACTGAGCAAAGTTGATGCTTTTACTTGAAGGGCACAAGAGTTATTGCCACATTTTTCAAAATTTGAAATCCCGATTCCAACAGCCTTTTTAACCTTGAAAGTTGAAGATTGACATTCAATTGATACTGATACATATAATTTGATTTAGTGATTCTTATCGAAACGACAAATAATATATTGCAAATTTATCGAATAAATATTACAGAGTTAGTACCTAGATCACCATCAGATATAATGTTATTAAAGAATTTGTATCTGTCTAATTAACTCATCGAGGTGTTTCTTCAAATGAGCTCCTAAATGTTGAGAATATTTATTTAGTTGAAATGAAAGGCATATGGTGCACATATCATATACAGTTAAGATCCACGACGAAATGAAAATGAGTTAGAATTCGTGAATAAATTGAGATCGGATTATTAAAAATTTCATTAATGTACAGGGTGGCCAAAATTCGTTGTCTACTGAAGGGATCTCGAGAACCATAGCAGCTAGACTAGAAGAAAACTGATGACATATTTTCTGACTCTTTTTTTTCCGAATAACTCAAATCTGAAAGCAGGTCTAACCTATTTTTCATGGATTTTGAGTTTAGAACGCAAATTGAGATTTCGTCATTTTCATTGATATTGTTTGAACTTGTATTCGAAATCCGTTGTTACATTCCACAGGCACTTTTTTGAGAGTATTTCAAATATGATATGACTGATATCATTTTCGAGAAATGACAAGGAATTTGGATTTTTCAAATCTAAAATATGGTCGAATATTTTTTAATCTGGCTCCAAAATCTTGATTGATATGAATGTATCATATTTCCGTATTCACATGAATATTACACAAGAAAAAAATTTAATACATTTTTCTACTCTTCGATCATATTTCGTTAAATATGATGATGAAGAGTTGAGAGACAAACCGGGTGTCCCAGTAAGTCTGTTCCAATGGATTATCTCAGTCATTTCGAAATATACAAATTTAAAAATTTCATTTCATGTTCTCCAATTCAAAAGTCAAAATCAAGATTACACAAAATATTGTATAGCCTACTGCAATTCTTCCAATTTCCAAATTTAAAAATTTCATTTCATGTTCTACAATTCAAAAGTCAAAATCAATATTAAACAAAATATTGTATAGAATAGACAATATGACGTTTCTCCATGAAATCAAAACTAAAATACAAACTGTGATACATCGTTAAAAAAGTAATTTTGAGTAGAAAACATAAATAAACATGAAATTCTCCAATTTGTATCTCTCGACTTACGTTTATTATTATTATTATTATTATTATTATTATTATAAAGTGAACATGTACAGGGTGGCCAGAATTGGTGATCCCAGAACCACAACTTCTTAACCCATTGAGATGAGAAAAATGCATTGCCCTATCGTTTTTAGTTTTCAAGTTATAAACCAAAATTGGCATTTTATTAATTTCAACATTGGTCATTATCTCTGTTACTTGAAATTAAAACAATATACAGACAAATTTTTTGATAGGAATCCAAAAGTTTAACCTCATTCTTGGGGTTTCCCTACTGATTCATTACATAGAATTTCGTTTTTCCCTATAGAACTAATAATTTATCTTTACTTAAAAATAATCAACTTTTTTTTCGTTTCAAAAATAAATAGCATTTGGCTTATAACTCGAAAACAAAAAAAATAGAGCAAAATGAGTTTCTCGAAAAAAGATAATATATTAATATTTAACTATATATTTAAATTTCCTAAACGTGGCTCTATCCTCAAAAAACCTATTTCTACTTACATTGCGCATTTTTTCAAGTTTCTATGGAACACGTATTGAAATATAATTATAATTGTTTCATTTGCCAATCTCAGTATTCAAAACAAGTCTATTCCATGAGATCATAATAATTATTATTCAAAGGGTGATATAAGATACCATTTTTATAAAGATAGGTTAAACATATACATATGTACTTTCATTGAATAACATACGCATTGACATTACATTAAAACATTTACGTATTTCATAAGGAGCGTGAAAACTCTTTGTTTCGTAGTATCGAGTCATTCGAATCCATTTCGTATGCGAAAGCGATAAATACTCAATAAAAATCAGCTCTATTTATTCGCATGCGAAATTAAATCGAATTACTCGAAAATATCTGTCCTGGCCTGACCTACTACACCAAATTTTGCGATGAAAATTCTTTATTTTCACCTGATATTGAATGGAAAAAATTATAACTAATTTTGAATATCTTTCAATTTAAGTGCGAAACCTAAATGTCCGTTTCTTTGCAGATAACAGGGTGAATTGGTTTGAGATAACCCCCATACCTTTTATAATGCCTATATTTTTTCACTTCATGAGTAATAGTATTCAAGAAAATGCTTTCAATCACACCACGTTCAAGGAATTCATGAACACAAAAGAAACATTCGACGCAGTTATCGTCGAGGAATTTCAAGCAGAAGCTATTAAATACGTAGCGCATCATTTCAATGCACCACTGATTGTCTACAGTGCTATGGATGCAAATGATTGGACAAACCCCTTCCAAGGAAATCCAGACACTCCCGCCTATCATCCTAGCGTTTATTTAACACATCTCACAAACCACATGTCATTCTATGGACGGGTACAAAATACCTTGATGTATGTGTACACGAAACTTATATACAATATTTTTACTTTTCCTGCTCAAAACAGAATTTTACATAAGTATTACCCAAATGCCCCAGATCTCAGCGAAATAGCCTATAATGTTTCTATGGTTCTCTTGAACACTTGTCCAAGTGTACACGAGCCTATACCAAAAGTACCAAGCATGAAAGACATTGGTGGATTCCATATAAGGGAGCCAAAACCACTGCCCCAAGACTTGCAAGATGTACTGGATAATGCAAAGCATGGTGTCATCTATTTCAGTTTGGGTTCCAACATTAACAGCAAAGATATGCCTAAGGAGAAAAGGGACTTTATACTAAAAAAGTTCTCAAAAATGAAGGAAACCATTATTTGGAAGTTTGAAGATCCTGATTTACCTGGTAAACCTGATAATGTCATCATCAGCAAATGGTTGCCACAAAACGACATATTTGGTGAGTTTAAAACAAGTCTTTAATACCTGAGCGTGGAAGCCAACGAAAGGTATTTTCCTCAAAGTAAGAAGTAGACACAAGTTCAGTTTTTTACTCTGATGGTTTTTCAATTTGACATAGCAATGTTGCGTCATTGCAAACTGATGCTAAATCAGCAGTGCAGCGTTCCTATTGGTCGATTCAGTCGAAGTGAAATGATTTCTTCATTTAATAAGTCAAATAGAAAAGTCCCATTGTATTGTTGATGGAAGGTGTAAAAGTTAAATATAAATTTTTACATCAATCGTTCAAATAAAGACACAATTATTATTACGATATATCACATGGAGTGTGAGACACTCAAGATATTCAAAGTCAAAAGTCAGAGAAATAGATATTTTCAAATATTATATTCCAAATACACCAAATTCTTTTACCGCAGTAGAAATTACAAAAGTGTTTTTAGTTTTGTCTATTATATTTGAGAAAATTCATTATTTTTATGTTGTTTTATAGTTGTGATTAATGAATGAACAATAACCATTTATAGATGCAATTCAGTATTACTGGACCAAATAATGTTAATACATAAGTCACTAATTGCTTTTTCTAAAAAAAATTCTTAGGTTTTCAATCCCAGTCTCTGAAACAGAAATAATTGAAAAATTTTGATTAAGTTGAAATGCTCCTGCGAAAATTTTTGCACTGATTTGTCAGGAGCAAATTGGTTTTGAAAAAATTGTTGCCTAACAGTAAAACTAAACAAGGTAATAAATGAAAAGGATAATGTAACGTTTCGGTGTCTATATCAGACAAACTTGTAAAATCTTCGGAATTGTGTTTTTTTTTCAATCGATATTTAATTGTTTTGTTGAAATAAAGTCCATTGTAGTTTTTGAGTTAAATGTCATAATTATCTCATCATGCAAAATCAGCCGAAATTGTTTCTGAAACCATATGTAATGGAGCCAAATATAGAAAATATTTGAATTCAAAATGAGAAATGAAATAGGTCATGAAACTATATTGAAGACTAAAACAATTTCATAGAGAAAAAACTATAATTTGCGATTGGCATTGCATTTTAGAAGTATAACTCTGATATATTCTATTATGTACCTATTGAATTTTTTCTGACATAACATTTGGTTACCAATTATTCGCATCCTTTCAGATATCTTCGTATCACTCTTTTACATTAGTTCGGTTGATCATATCAGAGTTGTTTTAATTTAATTTTTTTAATTTTCTTCTAACTCTCTTTGAACTAACAAAAGAATATGAAAACGTCCTTAAAAAATCCGCTTTCACTTATTCATTTGCAAGAAACTCACTTGTTCACATGTTTGGTTTTTCTTTCCTTCGAAGTTTGCTGAAACTTTCTTGTTATATTTTCAGCTCATAAAAATGTAAAATTATTCATCTCCCATGGAGGTCTCTTCAGTACAATGGAGGCAGTACACTACGGTCTTCCAGTAGTAGCCATATCAGTTTTCGCAGAACAGGAACTAAACGGAAAAAGAGCAGAGGCAAATGGTTTTGCTAGACATATACCTTTCAAGCAACTTACAGAAGAAAATTTCAACGAAATGTTAGACGACGTACTACAAAATCCGAAGTAAGTTTTGAATTTGAACATAATTGGATGAATTTTCAAAGCCCATCGATAAATGAGTATTTTCTGCCTCGAGGTATCAAGAAAGTTAGGATAAGGGATAAGATCAAGACACCACTAACTTAACGAGGGAATGAGTAACCTTCTTCAGACAACTTGTAAAATCTTCGGAATTTCGTTTTTTTTAATCGATAACTAATTGTTTTGTTGAAATAAACTCTTCTCTAGTTTTTGAGATAAATGTCATAATTATTATCTCATCATGCAAAATCAACCGAAATTGTTTCTGAAACCATATGTAATGGTTGCCAAATATGGAAAATATTTAAATTCAAAATGAGAAATAAAAAAGATCGTGAAATTAGATTGAAAACTAATACAATTTTTTTCTCGAGCTATCAAGAAAGTTAGGATAAGGGATAAGATCAAGAGATCACTCACTTAACAAGGGAATGAGTAACATTGCACCATTGTTACTGCGAATATTTCAGAGATTCAAAAGAATAGATTAGATAATGCTAGTGTTTGAGAGCGGTCGTTCTACTTAATCGAGTGCTATATCATTTTGCCCAAATGTTTGTAATTTTCGAACTTCGAGCCGAAAATGGAAAATGTCCGTGGAGCCGTCCGTCCGTTAGCAGGACGGACGAAGGAATTGTCCTAAATACTTGAAATTTTAAGGGTGAGTTCTGTTTCCAAATGCCGCGGTTATGTACCAAATAGTACAGGGTGTCCATAAGTATGGTCACTCAAAATTTTTGTTCCTCAATATCTCAGACAAAACGAAACCAATCGAAATGAAATTTTGCGGCCACATACAAGATGCTCATAATAAGCCTCATGCAAATTTTTGTGGCCTAAGTATTAACAGAACCATAGAAAATTCAACTGGAATGTTGAAAATAAGAATCTTTATATTTCCATAACAAGTTATCCGATTCGAGTGAAATTTATTTTTTGAATGAAGTTGATATACTGAATGTTCATGCAAAATTTCAAAAGGCTCTCATCATCAGAACCATAGATTTCCCACATATTTCATTCACGAATAATTTGCAGAATATAATTCCGATCATGCTGAGATTTTGCATTCATATACTTAGCATGAATCTCAAGTCCTTAGGTCTTTTCTTAAATTTTTTATACGTCTTTGTTACTTTGGATAGACTGAATTAACATATATTTAAATGAAATAGAAGTGCGGAGGAGGTTCGAAAGTTCGTGGAATGAAATAGTTTTGAATGAAACGAAAGTTTAGTTCGATACCGAATTTCGATATACAGGTTTGGAAATTCACATCGCAAGCATACGATATACAATGCATCAGACAGAGGATTTTTCTGTCCAGTTGAACAGATGTATATTCGAAAGATTCACGTACTGTTGCCTACCATACTGCCTAAATTAAGCTCCTCCCAACGATAAGAAAGAGAACAAACTACATTATTGCATCGAGATATAATAGATTCTATAACGAATTCCATCTCTATGCGTTATTGCAATTAGGGATTGCAAACCGGTTTACCGATTTACCGGTTAACCGATTTACCGCATTAAAAGTTCTTCAAATTACCGACGAAATAATCGGCATCTTTTACCGGTAGTTTCGGTAAAAAATGTAAAGCTGACAACATCCAAATCGGCTAATGATGCATTGTCCATTAAAGAAAAGCTCCAATTAGCGATCAGAAACAAAATTGAAATTAACAGTACCCTTCCAATCAGAAGACATCAGGTTACGTTTAACAATGTTCAGCAGTGTGTGAAAACCGAAATGCAATATTTTCGGAAGGAGAGGGTTCAGAGGAAATACTTGAAAATGGTTATCGCAGCACTGATGACAACTCGGCCTACTAATGTGGAGTCCGAAAGAACCTGTTCTGTGGCAGAAACACTTTGCACTAAGATTAGGTCGCGGCTAAGTGATAACACCTCAGAGGATGAAATAAACATACGGCACGATTTCGCAACGCCGGAAGTTTGTTCGCGCGTATAAACAGATTCCACTTGGCTGCATAACAAATGCGTGAAGGCAACTCTAGGTTTCCTTTTGACTCTGAGGATAACAGTCTTGATGAACTGCGTTTTCTTAGGGCCTTTTTTATGAAACAAAAAAATCCAAAGATTAAGTAACAAACGACTGACATTTTCTTATTTTATAGACTATTTCGAGTTTTAGTGGCATATTTTTTTATTTTACCTAGAGTTTCACTTTTCTGTGTTTATTATAGATTAAGAATTAAAAAAAGTTTTGTTGTTCATTTTGTGGATTAATTCTTTTTTTGGGTAAATACCGGTAAATCGGTAATGTTTCAAATAATTTACCGAATTACCGGTAAATTGAAATTCGGTAAATTTGCAATCCCTAATTGCAATCAGACAACTAGCTTCAGTCAGTTACAGCACGTGAATCTTTCGAATATACATGCTCAACTTGCCTGCAAAATTCTCTGTCTGATGCATTGTATCTTTTCGATTTGAATTTCCGGACCTTTATGTACCTCTTATTATACAGTTCTTATTTTATGCTATAAATGATTTAACAATTAAATATTTCTTCACAGATACAGAGAAAATGCTAAAGCTAGATCGCAGATCATGAGGGACAAACCCATGAAGCCTGCAGATGCTGTCAACTACTGGGTTGAATATGTGATAAGACACAAGGGGGCACCACATCTTAGGGTAGCTTCGCTAGACTTGGCATGGTACCAATATCTGTTGATTGATGTTGTACTTTTCATTTTATTCGTGGCATTTGCGATTGTTTTCGCTGTGAGAGCATTGTACAAACGATTGTTCAAGAAAAAGACTGTCAGTAAGGAGAAGAAGAAGAACTGATATTGTTTTCACCTCAGAAAATTTTTATAGAAGTGTGTGCATGGATGCACCTATGTAAATATATGTTAATAGCAGGAAATATTTTCAAGGAGGCTTTTACTCAGGGAAAATGTATGTGCAGTATGTTGTTAATGCTGTAATAGTTTTTTGGAAAAACAAGATTTTCAAAGCAACCAATGTCGAAACATAATACATTGTGTGAAAATTTATAAAATAAACATCAGAAATAACGGATAAAATAAACTTCATTGTCTTCAATCTTTTTTAGTGGCATGTTCATTTGTTCTTCAAATTTTAAACTGTAATATGTATGATAATCATGCCGCTTGTTCTGAAAGCTGAATGGCAAATTTGTTACAAACTTTCATCAATAAACTTCTTTTCTCACTGGCGAATGGCTATGGACAATTCAATAAATGAATGATCAGATTCAATTCCAAGGAACATGAGGGCTTTTGATACTGAAATAGGTTTGCCACAATGTTCATATTGGAATATTCTGTTTAAATTTTAAACGTATATTGAAAATTTCAGTTTTGAAATTGATCCTTTTGCCGAAGACCTACGATATCTTCCGAATAGAGCAATTTCAAAACAATAAATTTTTGAAGAGGGTTCAAGATTTGGACAGAAAAATGTTCAGGGTTAGTTTGAGATTTGAATAAGAAAATTCTACATCCTCCTTCCAATATGATTAAGCACGCAGAGCTTTGTATATCGATTAAGAAAAAATAGTCAAACTCGAAAAAAAATTCATATCGTGATCACTACGCCAATCCGACTCTAGAAACGAAACAATATCCTTCCTCTTATATTTTCTAGGAAAGTTTAATTCATAAATGAATAGAATGAAACTAATAGCCCCCATAATATTCAAATTGGATTTATTGTTCGCCCAATATGATTAACAAGCGGGTAAAAGCTTCGGACTTCACGTAGATGCAATATGAACAACGTGAAAAGGATTCAGCCTTGTATGATGTTGCTTATAATAGAAATTGATTTAATAAATCGAGCTGAATATTGTCGTTGCTGTACATTTTTATATGAACGAAGAAGCTTCCTCAATGACTCAGTTCTCAAACCTAATTACCAATCAGAGCTGTACCGAGCACTGAGGAAAAGTTATGCTAGCACGAAGCACTATGCCCTATTGAGAAGTGCTCCGGGATCTCGAGCCCTAAGCTTTTATTCTTTGCGGAATGCTTACGATTACTAAGCACTTTTAAAAACTACTTTGTTTATACAAGCACCAAGCACTAGGCACTTTCTGAAATTACACTTCTTCTTTTTCAGCCAAATTTTTGTTAGTTTGCACTATTGGGTCGGAAAATATGTCGGACAGCTATATTGCGACAAAATCAATGCAATTATATACTACAATAACTCCAAAATTATCTAACCGATTGCATCCATTGATGACATGTTTCATTTTATTTTTAGATTGTTATCTGGTTTCCTATGGGGCATTATCCAATTTGACAACAGATTTTTTTATCGAGTTCAACATTGTCGTTCATAATTTGTTTGCATTGTTAAAATAGGCAAAGAATGTTCAATGGACTCAATAGCCTACGGCAAGATCGTCCTTCGTAACACATAGATTTATGATATAAAGAATTAATTGGATATCGATAAAAGTGGAGCCTGAAGAGAAATAAATATTAGAGTTTCTTTCCTATTCCAATGACGCGAAAACCCGTCATTTTCATGTTTCGACAAGTCCAAAATGGAAATAGTGCTTCGAAGCTTTATTTTGAATTACTAAGCACTAAGTTCTCTCAAAAAATTCTCCAAGCACTAAGCACCGGTTTTATAAAGTGCTTGCGAGAAAAGTGCTTACGAGCACAAAAGTGCTTAGAGTGCTTTCACGAGCACTAAGCACAAGGTTTCGGCGCAGCTCTGTTACCAGTCGTCAATTGAAGTATTCATAGTAATCAAAAATTGATTACCGGTAAAACCACGTTTTGAAGGAATCTATCGAATTTGATTTACCACAAGATAAGATTACAGAAATTATGTTAACAAATGATAGTGTTTATTTCATGAAATTACATTCTCGAGGTCCATAACTAACAATTTGTTACTGCTTTTCTATTGTGAAGAGATGAAATTGTTCGTGTTTCTCATTTTATTTGTGGTATGTTTTTGTGAAAATGAGGGTGCTAAAATACTTGGTGTTTTCCACATGCCTGCAAAAAGCCATTATATGGCGTATACCACTCTGATGAAACTGCTGGCTGAAAATGGACATGATGTGACTATTGTTGCTGGTTTTCAGGAAACAGATGTGCCGAAAAACTACAGACAAATTGAACTGGACGGATTGTATGAGGTTTATACCAGTAAGTTAGACTGCGAATCTTAAATTTGGTCAGAGGAGATAGATATATGCTGTGGAAATTCTCGAATTATCAAAAAAGAATAGGATTTGGATTTCCAGCAATTATTTCCTTCTATTTTGTTCGAGACAAAAATCAAATTGGAGATTCATACTAGGTGCGAATTCAACGGACTTTTAACCTATTTTACACCAACAAGAATCATTGGTACGATGAATATCTTCTTGACTAAATAAATCTGCGATTCATGGAATGTTTCATGCCACTTTATGGTTGTGGAACAGCTGTTTTCTGATATCGAAGGAATTTTGAAGAAAAGTTTAAATAGGTATGACCGAATTATTAGATATTTATATATTTTCGGAGTGAAACATCCTAAAGACGTTGTCAGTTTCCCAATTGCCAATGCCTTCTAATGTTGAAACCTTCATCACCTCCTTGACTGATTGATTTTCTTATTCCACTAATCCATGTCGTTCTTGGTCATCCTCTTTTCCTCTCATCACTTTCTTTGGTAATTTAAAGGCTACTATTGGGTTTTTTCAACATTTTACCATTTTTATGAGTATCGAGGAGTTAGCCCGATGCCTCAACCCCCAACCTGGAGGGGCCACCGTTCGATTTCACAGTATCGTTCTCTTAGGTAAATGGCTTTCTCTACAGCTAATGAACTTTCCTCTTACTACATATATTTTTTTATACAAAAATCGCATAATACATCCATTATTACAAAAAGTTGGTGCTATTGGATCAAAAGGAATATTTTTAAGCAATCTAAACTAATCTAAATTTAATCTTATTTGGAGTAAATTATGAAGAAGATTCACTTGTAATTTCGACATTATTAGATATATTACTTTTTACTTTCTCCCTGATTTTCTGTTTCAGTTGTTTTGAGTTTGAGCGCTCGTTCTACTTAAACGAGTGCTATATTGTTTTGCCAAAAGTCTCTTATTTTCGAACTTCGACCCGAAAATGGTCTCAAACGTTAGGTTTGACTCCATGATGAAGAATACGTGGTAAAAATCAATTCTGTCTGTGGGGGCCTTCCGTCCAGCCTCTATATTTTCATTACAAGACATCCGATTCCAGTGAAATTTATTTTGTGTATGAAGATTGATATACTGAAAGTTCATGCAAAATTTGCCAGAACCAGAGAATTCGATTTTTTTGATTGTCAATACCATAGAAAATTCAATTGAAATATTGAAAAAAAGATCTTTATATTTCCATAACCATAGAATTTAATTTTTTCAATTATCAATCTTTTACATATTTCAGTTTTTGAATAATTTCCAAAATATTTTTCCGATTGTGCTGAGATTCTGCATTTGTATATTCATTATCAATCTCAAGTTCCATACAAAATCTTGAGGTAATGGTAATAGCCTCAATACTCCACCAATGAACAGGCGCGCAAAAGCACCTGCTTCAGAAGCCAAGTGTTGGATGGGCAATACAAATATTTTCAATTAACATAAGCATGCCATCTAGAGAAAAAAACTATTTATGTGTACATCTATTCAATAAAAACCATAAATTTGTGAAAAATACATCTGGATATTATGATAATAATAATAATAATAATAATAATAGTTTATTGATCCTCTAAGACACATAACAGTGTATAGGACACGTCAGCTTATACACATACACAATATGAAAAAAGAGAAAATAAATAAAAATAATAATAACAAGATTCCACTTATACATAATATACCTAACTAAATAATTTCATCAGAGAAGTATTCTCCAATGCTGTAATAAGACCTTTCTATCAACAAAGTCTTAACGGCATTCTTGAACTGTTTGCTATTTAGAGTCTTGAATCTGGTAAATGATTAAAAAGTTTAGTTCCTACAAAAGTTGGTTTGGATTCATATTTGGTGGTGTGGTGTCTGGGAATACATAGATCTTCCACATGCCTAGTTTCATAATTATGGAAATCTGAACATTTTTTTAGATTGTGTCTATTGCGCTGAATATATAGCAAACTGTTCAAGATAAAGATGAATGGAAACGTCAAGATTTGATGTTTACTAAAACACGGACGACAAGAGTCTCGAGGTTTCAGACCAAATATAAGTCTGATGATCTTTTTTTGGCACATTAAGACCCGAACCACATCGACAGATGACCCCCACAAAACCACATAATAACAAAGGTGACTATAGACCATGCTGTAATATACTCCAAGCCACGATACACAAACACCGGTATGCCAGATTCGTGGTCTAAACTCGTCCGGCGCGAGCATCTACGTCATTGGGAGAATATTAGGAACAAATTTTAATCAATTCTCTCTCTCTTCTCTCTCTTCTATCACGCAAATGCTATGGAAATGTTCCCAGTGACGTCACTCTCGATGCGCGTCGGCATACCGGTGTTTGTGTATCGTGCTCCAAGCAAAGCATCAATCGGAAGAGCGTCTCGGAGGCGAGATATAGCATAAAACGAGTTGTTCAGTTTCTTCCACACGTGATCCACATGGACATGCCATTTAAGATTGCGGTCAACATATATCCCCAGGAATCGAACATAATTTACCGATACACATATAATAATAGGCAAAATTCGTCAACGAATATGATTTGAGTAGTATTCATCATAAGTATTTCATTCCTGTTTTCCACATACAAATGTGAGCTTTAGGATCAATTTTTGGATTAAAATATTCATTTGGTAATCAACAATCAAGTTTGTTTCATTTGTTGATTTTCTAATGACAAACTCGTCATTCATTTATCGCCAATTTAGAAAGTGTAATTGTTAACAAACCTACATACGGTTCAATAAAAATCAATTAATGATTTTACACTTATTTTGTATAGAAAGGATATTCTCGACAAGTTAATTGCAATAGCAATATTGATTTCGAAGACGATAATGTCGTACGTTCATTTTCAAAAAACAAAAAATTTGGCCCGGCGATATGGTCTTTTTTGCGGTTTTTTCCCATCGAGCGAACACAAAAAAAGATTTTTGGCATCGTCCTCGCAATTCAGAAAAACTGAAGAACTGCATTAGTGGGGAAACTATCTGCTCTTCCGATTTATATGTACCAAAAAGCAGTAATATACCTAAGTAAGACGACACCGCCTTACTTATAGCGATAACCTTTTTTTCGTATGTTTCGTAATTCTTACAGCCAATTAAAACTGCGGTATTTGTTTAGCCGCAACTTCTACTAAAACACTCTGGCATCTCATGAATGAAGTGGGAGACAATATAATTCTCCGGATGAATTTGGCGAATGATATTTTTGTTTCTTTTTTTTTGAGGGATCCTTAAAAATTTAGCTCAAATCTTCACGGTGTGATTAAATATAAAATGTGCATCCGTTTGGATTTCAGGGCCTGGCAATATTCGAGAAAAATGTTTCAAATCATAAGAACTATTTTACCTAGTTAGCCCATAAATGCACTCAACCGAGATATTTCGACCCTTCACCTACTTTGACAGTCGGATAGTAGCCTTATTTTACCTCAAACTCTTGATGCGTAATTGCAGCGAACTCTTTCGAGACCGCGGCTGAAAACCTGAAACGTTTGGTCGAAAATCTGGTGGACTGGTCCCAAAAAACTAGAACACAAGAGCGATAATTAATGAAATTTTATTTTGCATATATGTAGTAGTAAAGTGACCGTTTTAAAAACATTCATCCTTCATTCATCGAAGTTCCAAACACTAATTATTAATTTATTTACAGAACAGACAGTGAACTGGTTTGAACTAAAACCCAATATTTTCCTCACACCCATATTCCTTCACTTCATGAGTTACAACATTCAAGATGCTGTTTTCAATCACACCAATTTCAAGGAATTTATGAAGACAAAGGAAAAATTCGACGCAGTGATCGTAGAGGAATTTCAAGCAGAAGCCATTAAATACGTAGCGCATCATTTCAACGCACCACTAATTGTTTACAGTGCTGTAGATGCAAATGATTGGGTAAACCCCTTCCAGGGAAATCCAGACACCCCATCTTACCATCCCAACATCTTTCTACCACATCTCACAAACCACATGTCTTTCTTTGAACGGGTACAAAATACATTGTTTTACGTGTACACAAAACTTTTATTCCATATTTTCATATTTCCTGCTCAAAACAGTCTATTACATAAGTATTACCCAGATGCCCCAGATCTCAGCGAAATAGCCTATAATGTTTCCATGGTTCTCTTAAACACTTGTCCAAGCGTACACGAGCCTATACCAGAAGTACCAAGCATGAAAGACATTGGTGGATTCCATATAAGGAAGCCAAAACCACTGCCCCAAGACTTGCAAGATGTACTGGATAATGCCAAGCATGGTGTCATCTATTTCAGTTTGGGTTCCAATATAAAGAGCAAAGATATGCCTAAGGAAAAAAGGGACTTCATACTAAAAAAGTTTTCGAAAATGAAGGAAACCATTATTTGGAAGTTCGAAGACCCTGATTTACTTAACAAACCTGATAACGTCATTATCAGCAAATGGTTACCACAAAACGACATATTTGGTGAGTTTTAGACCATTCACATTTTTTGCTACTAGTGATTTGGAATTGAACATTGTATATATTTTTTAAAATCTTCTGTGCTCATTGAAGCAGTCATGCATTTTTTGTATACTTCTGATTCGGAAGCTTTTGTCCTGGTTTGATAATATGAAACCTTCATTCCTATGGTTTTCATTTCAGACAAGCTGAGATGACCTTGATTACCTGATTATAATTTCTGTCCGCATGGCCTTAGGCTGAGTACTGAGTGTAACTTTTCAATAACCTATTGCTATCCTGACTATTTTTCTCGCTGAACATTTTACAGAAAAAGATCAACTAATCATAATATAAATAATCTCATATCAAGAATTTCACAACAAGATGTAAGCTTAATCTCAACCTCTAATTTCCTATCACACTTTATTTTATTCAACCTTTTGTTTTCGCGCGTAGTGAAAATATTCTGCCCAATAGAAAATAGGTTTAATGCGTACATCGCCATGAATATTGAAAAACAATAAAGTGAAAGCAGAGAATAATATTAATCGATATAAATCAACCAATATTAAACTCATACTTCGGAGCTAACTTCGTCCTTGTTCGAGACAAAATGCAAGGAAGTGGTATCAATCAGAGCACCTATGGATGGCCATTTCGTCCTTATTAGGACTCATCAGCACAGGTCAGCTCTGAATGATAGAAGGTATTTCTTGGGACTTAATGCAAAACGGCGTCCTCTTCACGGTATTATTCCACACAACAATGCCATAACAGTTACACTGAAAGACACTGAATGCATGTCAAAAGTACCGAAGACGCCATCTCTTGTCCCATAGGAAAACCTTCCTCCATAGCATGAATCTCAACCAAAGTACCGAAATGTTCACTATTTGTTGCTTTGACTGAAGCGTTTTTGCATATCGCAAAATTTTCGTCCTCAGTCTACAACGAAGAGCGCTCAGGTAACGTCACGTGACTAGTAGAGAATAATAGAAAATAGGTTTAATGCGTACATCGCCATGAATATTGAAAAACAATAAAGTGAAAGCAGAGAATAATATTAATCGATATAAATCAACCAATATTAAACTCATACTTCGGAGCTAACTTCGTCCTTGTTCGAGACAAAATGCAAGGAAGTGGTATCAATCAGAGCACCTATGGATGGCCATTTCGTCCTTATTAGGACTCATCAGCACAGGTCAGCTCTGAATGATAGAAGGTATTTCTTGGGACTTAATGCAAAACGGCGTCCTCTTCACGGTATTATTCCACACAACAATGCCATAACAGTTACACTGAATGGCCATCCATAGGTGCTCTGATTGATACCACTTCCTTGCATTTTGTCTCGAACAAGGACGAAGTTAGCTCCGAAGTATGAGTTTAATATTGGTTGATTTATATCGATTAATATTATTCTCTGCTTTCACTTTATTCTGCCCAATGTTTTTTCAATTCGAAATTCAGTTAGATCGATATATTTTTTGTTGTTTTTTCCAGCCCACAAAAATGTAAAGTTATTCATCACCCACGGAGGTCTCTTCAGTACAATGGAGGCAGTATATTATGGTCTTCCATTATTAGCAATATCAGTTTTTGCAGATCAGGAACTGAATGGAAAGAGAGCGGAGGCGAACGGCTTCGCAAGACATGTATCCTTCAAGGAACTCACAGAAAACATTTTCAACGAATTGATAGACGACCTCCTGCAAAATCCTAAGTGAGTTTTTTAACTGCATTCAAGTTCAGAATCCCAACCCACAATTCAGATAATAATGTGTACTTACAGTTGAAGAGTCATGTAGCTAATGAAATTCTTTTAACACCATCAGCCCAAAAGTTGCATAGCAATATCTAATTGAACTCAAGGAGCTAAACGCAGAATTTGCAAAGTTGCATTGTTTATTGTTCAGAAAATAGCAGTGATAAGAACAATAGTGTTTCGCGTTTCTCCCCACATATGTCGCAAGATCCTATTAGTTCCCCGAAGTGACTGCACGCAGTCCATAGAACGACTGCGGTGCATTGAAGGCGTCTATGGCAAGGCCCCCATTGAGTATAAGCCATACTAATGGGTCCTACAATGAGAAATCAGGGACGAAACGCCTAGTTGCACCACAGTCGTTTTATAGACTGCTTGCAGCAACTTCAGTTAACTAACAGGATGTTGCCACATCTATGGAGGGAAACGCAAAACGCTGAGATCTCCACAGCACCATCACTATTCCACTTTTAAAGTCCCTAAACCAGAAGCAAATAAAAAGATTCTTTACAGGCTAAAATATCTAGAACCGTTTTCAAAATTCAGACTAATCAATCATACTTAAGTTTTTTTCTACGATTTCTTTGAGCATCTTACAATTGGTCGTGTGACTTGAACTTTCTGATTCCAACCTTTCGACTTGCTTTCGAAATACGGTTCAGAGCATTATGTGTTACCTTTTTTTTTCGAGATGACTGTGCTAATTCGTCCTATATTGTATATATGTATATTCATCACATCTTTTTGATGAACTTCGGGAGTCAGCTGAACGCACTTAGCATCTCTCGCTTGAAAAATGAGACTAGATTTATGAACACAATATTTCTGTATAGGTACAAAGAAAATGCTGAAGCAAGATCGCAGATCATGAGAGATAAGCCCATGAAGCCTGCAGATGCTGTCAATTTCTGGGTGGAATATGTAATGAGACACAAGGGGGCACCACATCTTAGGGTAGCTGCGCTTGACTTGGCATGGTACCAATATCTGTTGATTGATGTTGTACTTTTTATTTCATTCGTGGCATTTGCGATTGTTTTCGCTGTGAGAGGATTGTACAAATGGTTGATTAAGAAGAAGGTTACCAGCAAAGAAAAAGAGAACTGATATTGTGCCTACCTCGAAATATTCTTTTTTAAACACGCGATGACACCTATATGAAACTGTCGAATCTTTTGCAAAAAGTTTATTGCTTCACTGAAGGAATAAATATGTACAATATGGCTGTAATATTATTTTGAGACTGAAATTTGTTGCAAAACTACCATTGTCGAAATATAATTTATGGTTTACAAATTTTGAATATTGATGAAAATAAGGTAGAAATCAATATTTCATCTGAGGGGTGTTTATTCATCTTCCAATAAAAAAATCTGTCAATACTCAGGTTGAATATACATACCTACCCTTTTTATCATGCATTAAATTTTTTGGACCAGATGGCACATATCATAATGAAAAATTTTCACTTGCATTTTGGTGATTACCTGAGCAAGATAACTATTTTGTTAGAATTTTATGTAAGTAAAATAAATCTTAAAACCTAAGGAGATATTTTTCTTACACGGCAGCTTTTCTCATTATTTGTAGAATGTGAGATGCTAAATCGAGAGGTGAGAGAAGGTGATGAAAACATTGATGTGAAAGCAAATTTAAGGAAAAAAACAATTCATTTCTTTTACTTCTATCATAAAACGATGCTATATTATAATAAATACACTACCCTAAACTTCAATGTAAATACCGTTAAATAATATACAAATGCCTTTAAAACCGCGATAGGGGGGGTGGGCGGTTTTAGAGTCCAAGAACCAAGTGTACAGGGTGGCAAAATGAGTTTCTCGAAAAAAGAAGAAGAAATATATTTCTGGAAAAGAACTATCAAGGATGGGACATAATGATCCATTCAGATAATAAGCTGCTTTTTAAGCACTGAAATTTGTCATCAACTCGACGCGAATAGGTAAGTGCTGAAGAAACTCGATGAAGTAGAGAACTTCAAAATTGCAAGGTCCAAAAAGTAAGAGTAAGTAACACCTCTTCACTAGCTTTCTAACAGGACATTGTCGCCTTAGGAACCATATATAGTGAAAGTGGCTTATACCCTTATTACAGCATGCCTTTTTTCATGTCTGTATTCGAGCCTTTTTTCAGGGCTATTTGTTGGGTAAATTTCCCCCAAATGAGTTACTATGGTTTTTCAAGGGGTTTCAAGTAGTAATTTCAAAATTGCAAACATTGAGGAAATTGATATTTTACCACAAGCTTGTGTTTTGTTGGAATATTCCTGAAGAAAGACATGGTATCTGTATTCATATGAAAAAACAATGATACAAATAAAAGAAGGTGAAATTAAATTTGAAAAAAATCACTGTTATGGCAACTGTAACTCTCGTTCTGAAAAATAAAAAAGGGTTTCACAGGTGATAAAAGGTGAAGCCTAAAAATCAGTCAATGACGCAGGCGCATTTCGTTGAAATTTCAGGCAGAATCGGTCAGTCCGACAAAAAGGCACGAAAAAGGCATGATGTAATAGGGGTATTAACAGAAACTGACTGGGGTAGATCATGTGGTAAAGAGGAGAAAACTCATGCCATTGCCACTGCGAGCTTGAGCAAAGAATGTCTTGGACAGGAAAACTATATGAGGAATAATTATTCGCTTTAGAACGTGTACTCAGTGTTCCCTGATCGCTGGAACCCTTTGAGTAGTACCTAATAAAATAAGGTACCACTAGAAACATGGGTTGTTGCTACGCAGAGTAGGAGTTCGACTGAATCTTTTTGAAATTTGAAGGATTAATTCGAAGAAATAGGGTATACTGAATAGTCGTTTACGTCTTAGACAAACGGAATGTCCGAGTTGATATAAAATTATATCATATAATTTTCCAAATGAAGGTTAAATAGTTGGGAAAATAAGTGATTAGCCCCGTTTACACGTACGCTCCGAACCAACGCTCCTGTAGCGTCGCTCCGATGCGGCACTCCGGAACGGCGTTCCAGGATCGTGAGGATTGATGCGTGGTCGTCAAATAGAGCAACACTTTTGGATCGCGCATCGATGCGGCAGATTTCACTGAATACTCCAAAACTCTCCATGTGAATGCAAAATACAACAGTTTTGGAGCGGAGCGTGGAATTTCCGCTGAGGCGGAAACTCCACGTTCCGTGCTCTCTTATAAATACTAGTCAGTTGAATCGAATACCCATAAGTGGACAGTGAAGTGAACATGAATTCGAGAAAAAGGAAGGCTATTGCTTGTTTAGGGCTGTATGTCATCAATAAAGATGAGAAGAAAACTCCTCGGAAAATTTGGGTTAAGCAGTGGAGGTTGAATGGAGAGCGTTTTGGTCATATGCCTCTATTAAGGGAACTCCGAGAAAATTATACTCAGGACTACAGAAATTACTTAAAAATGGATGACATAACTTTTTATTTTACATAAACACGGAAAGCTTTTATACATGTTTATAAATAATTCTAAATTATCCCTATTCCACATTGTGTATGTAGGTACTGATGAAAATGCGCCGAATTCAAGTTTATAAACATAAATAAATATTTCCAACTGCGAAAATTCGAGAGAACTATAAGCATCTTCTGCTACGTATCTCGGTAGATCGGAGTGTGCGTGTGAATACGACGTTGAAATCAAAAACCAGCACATCTGGCACGTCGCATCAAATCGACACTTTTGGACTCACGATGATCTAGCATTCACACGTACAAGATTGGAGTTAAGAAATGGAGCGAACGCTCCAAAACTGCCAGGAAAACTGTTCGTGTGAACGGGCCTGAAGGGCCCCACTCACTTCGTTCTTCTCCGCCGTTTTTAACCGACGGTTAAAAACGGTCGGGTAAAACTGCCGCAAAAACGAAGTGTATGGTATGGGCTAAAAACGGCGCACTTACCCGTCGTTGCAAATTTCAGACGAGGCCTGATTTTCGTCCGTTAACGTTCTAACGCTTCGGGTAAACACGTGGTGTGTGGGGTAAACAGTTAAGTCGGTCGCGCATATTTCAGAGACAGTGGCGAACAGGTCTTGTAGCGATAAACATAACTTTTTTAATTGTTTACTGCTGAGTCTTAACTGTTTGAAAACAATGTAGGATCTTCGGCAAGTGGAACCGGGACTTTTTGTTGGAATTTATTGAAGTGTACAGGTCATTTCCGTGTTCATGGAAAGTAAAATCAGCGGAATACTTTTCTTTTACAGCAACAGCCGCCGCCACTGCTAACAGACACTTACGCTCCATCGTGATAAACTGCCGCGAAAGAAAACTGAAGTGGGTGGACTTTACTGATAACGTTCTTCCTTCCAACGTTTTTAACCGTCGGTTAAAAACGGCGGAGTAGAACGAAGTGAGTGGGGCCCTTAATGTTTTCAGTCCTGGAATGTTAGTCGGATTGAACTCAGTTCCTCATCCGGACATCGCCGATCAACTCCATTATCGTCAAGGCCAAGTGCACATCGAGCCGATCGCCGATAACTTCATTTGTCTAGGAAGTTGATGAAAGTATTCTCGGAGATACTAATGGATTATGTAACTCCAATGTATTCATTGTTGTTTATCATTCAGATGAATAGAGATCAAGTTAGAGAAGTTCTCGTGTCGTGAATTATTAATATCATAACAAACAGAACATTCGTTGTGGAAATAGAACAAAATGTGATAACATTCTAAGTATATCATAGCACTGAAAACTAAAATAAGGTTATATAGTTTGTATAAATATCATTTCGAAATGATTATAAAATATCTTATAATTTTCGCGGTTCTCGCTGATTTTTCGCTTAAAATTAATAGCGAGAAAATTTTGGCCGTTTTTCACATGTGTGGTCGTAGTCATTATTTAGCTGGAAGTACTTTAACGAAAATATTGGCTGAAAAAGGACACAATGTAACAATTGTTGCAGCCTTCAGTGAGAAAAATCCACCGAAGAACTATAATCAAGTTGTCCTTACAGGACAACTGGAGAAATTGATGGGTAAGCAATTGTTTCGAAAATATTGTTTGTATGTACGATAAATACTTGATAAAATGCCCTGTGCAGTTTTCACAAAATAGTTTGTTCCATTAAAAATGAATGATGAGATTATCACATATGTTCTGAGTAGTAGGTATATTTCCGTAAGAACTACAATTTACGTGGTTTTCCATAAACCAAAACATTTAACCTCATTTTTGTCAAATGTCTCCTCGAAGCGAAGTGTAGTTTCCAAAATGCCCAATCACACGTAGCGTGTCGTGCAATATTAGATATTTCCGTTTTGGTTTCGTATGTAATAATTTGAAATTTTAATATAAATATTACGGATTTTCAACCTTGAATAAATATCACCAGAATATCTAAAATAGGAGAAAATTATAACGGTCATTCAAAAATATTCGTCGTCAAGTAGGTATGCAATTTTGAACGCCAATATAAAATAAATAATACAATATTAATTATAGTCTACTTGACAACGAATTTTTTTGAACGCACGTTATTCAGGAAAATACTTGTTTCATGAAAAAATCAATTGTCAACTCAAACATTAATTTACAGTTGAAAAGAATTCATCACCAAAAGTTAGATCAAGTGAAAACCTTTCAGAATAATGCTAACTATAGTCCTAAAAATTAATTGTGTGAAATGAGAACGGTGAATTAAGATATAGAAAGACATAAAATATTGATTGATCAATAATCTTTGACGTTATTTTAGGGATCTCAATATTAACGAACTGAATTTTTCTGAAATAATACGTTATTACCATATACATTTCCTCTCTTATGTTTTGGAAAAATTCATGAGATACTAATATAAATTTCACAAACTGCTTTTTTCGAAATCACCGAAAATCCTTCAAGAAGATATTATAATACACATATATTTTTCCCACTTACTGTACAACTAATAAATATTCACAAATTACAATAACTGAGCGAGATAAATGGTATTAAAAATAGTGAAAGAAAAAATTTACATTCAAAGAAAAATGTTTTGAGGCCCAATTTCGATTTTTAATTATCACAATGAAAAATGTCAACAAGTTCTCTTAGCTCCTTGCAACCACGGAGCAGTGGCAACGCTAGGGGGGTAGAAAGGCTTGGCCCGCCTAATTCTTGCTCCCCCCCTGGAATATGGTTTATATGATAAACAAATTTAAACACCAAAAGCAATTCTGGAGTGCCACAGGGTACAGAACTTGGACCTTTGCTATATCTTATTTTTGTAGAAAATATCTCTAGGATCGGTCTTTTTGTTAGGTGCTCCATGTTCGCAAACGACACAATCCTCATTTATAGCGATAAAGATTAAAAAACCTCTAAAAAACGACCGATTTGGACTTGCTCAAATTCAGTGAATGGTTGACCTCTAAAAAACTGGTAATGAAGGAAGGCATGTAGTATGTGTCAGTACACACAGCCTGTATAATTATCATACGTGAGAAGCATCATCTCAAAATGTTATTGAAATATCACGTAGAGTAATCTTAGAATGTATAACCATTGCCGACTATGTTTATTGTTAAGTATACAACACTAACAATTGGATTGTATAAATAAACAAGTATCAATTGTTTAAAGAAGAGTCCGATTACATGTTACTACGGTCATTCAGTGAAATTGATTAAACACCTTTAATGAGCCGAAGTGTATTATTCCACCATCCCTCTACGGTATAGGCGATTGGCCGAACCTACCCTAGTTGGGTACATTACAGGCAAAACAGTGTATATTCACTTAAAAAAAGCATCTGCTAGTATCCCACTTCAACTGTTTGTCAATGGAAAGAATGTCAAACAAGTAGTCAACAATAAATATCTTGGTTTGAATATAACGAAAACACTCTCCTGAGATCTTCATGTGAATTCTATAATAGACAAGCTCAGCCCACTGGTAGGGGCTTTGGGGCATCTAAAATCTTACCTGAACCAAAAATCGGCCACCCAAATTTACTTTGCGTACTTTCAATCTGTGATATCCTATTTATGGTAATATTGTCTGGAACTTCCAAATTCAATTTGAATATACTTCAGAATAAAGCGATACTTAAAGTGTCTTCATGATCTACCATACGATTACCCTTCTGATGCAATATACAAGACATACCCATACATGAGAACTGATTAATTAATAAAACTGTAACAGTGCAAGTTATTTTATAAACTCGAAAACGAACAACTAAAGAGTCACGAAATATAACACAAGAAACAAGGATGCCTTCTGTCAAAAAAGAACAAGATCATATATAAAAAACTGAAAAAATATTTAAATGTAGGTAACTATAAAAGTTTCAAAAAACTCTTTAAAAGTAGACTATGTTAGCAACCAATGTGTTGATTCAAAGTTGTAAATAAATAAATTAATTAATTAATAAATAAATAAAAAAACAAATCAAGTCGTTATGACCTCCACTGAAAATTTTGTCCCCCATATTTTCAGAAGCTCAACTGCTGATGAGCATTCATGTACAGACGCAACTCGCCATTTTTTTCACATCAGTATATCGTTACTACGCATGATCTAGGGATGACAACTTGAAATGTTTTGACCAAGCAATAGAAATCTTCATTTTCACGAACCGTGTAGTTTTCATATACCATTTCTATATGACGATAATTTGGAATATTTTGTTACAGCTTTCAGACCAAACTTCTTCGATACAACATTCAACACCTTCACAAGGCCCATAGGTTTCAACTTAATGAGCATCAATCTAATAGAAGACATGTTCAACCACACCGAATTCCAAAAATTCATAAAATCCAACCAAACTTTCGACTTGGTCATCGTTGAAGAATTTCAATCTGAAGCCGTCAAGTACTTGGCACACCATTTCAAAGCTCCGCTGGTAGTTTACAGCTCTATGGATGCCAATGAATGGACCAATCCATATCAAGGAAATCCTGATTCACCTGCTTACATTCCGAATGTATTCCACAGGTTTTCTTGTCGAATGTCCTTCTTGGAACGTCTTCACAACACCTTTTATTATGTGTACAGCAATCTGGTCAGAGTTCTCATCACGATTCCGATGCATAACAGATTGGTCCAAAAATATTTCCCTGGGGCACCTCACCTCAATGATATTATCTACAATGTGTCTTTGGCGCTATTGAATTCTGACGAGAGTATCCACAGTCCAGTTCCTAAAGTACCAAGCATGGTAAACATTGGTGGATTTCATCTGAAATCACCAAAAGCATTGCCTGGTGACCTACAAGAAGTCCTGGATAACGCAAAACAAGGTGCCGTTTACTTCAGTTTAGGTTCTACTCTGAAGAGTACGATGGTGCCGAAAGAAATATTGGACATATTTCTAAGAGTTTTTTCTAGATTAGATATGACAGTTTTATGGAAATATGAAGATGAAAGTCTGCCTGGCATACCTTCCAATGTCGTCATCAGAAAATGGTATCCGCAGAGCGATATATTAGGTGAGTTGTGCCATGACAAATATTGAGAGCAAATGCGTATGAAATGATATAGGTTGATTCGGTGAACCTGCATAAAATCATCCTCCGCGATCCGCATCACGTGGTCCGTATGATAACTATAAACCTGTGAAAATGTATCAGTCCAGCCTGTATCTATTCGTTATCTGTTCCGATGCTAGACATAGACTAACTAAACGGAGAATAGATGAGACACTAGTAGAACAAGCTTCAACGTCATCTGTTTTTGTACAACATTACTAGTTCGTGAAAAAAGCTCAATTGAAAAAGGAATCTGTATCGTAAAGTTGCCTCAAAAAGAATTCTGTAGTGCACCTTTTGAATAGGTAGGTACACCCATATACAAGAGGCAAATAGTTTTTGAAATTCAATTTCCAAAAGGAAATCAGAAATGGATTCGTGCAAGTTATCGATGAGTGAGAAAATTTATTTTCATGAAAATAATACCTGCAACGAACTTTCATCTGATTTTCTTTTGGAATCGAGAAATGAGGATCAATAATCAAATTCTGGATAGAATGAAAATTTATTAAATGAAATATCACCAATTGAAAATACAGATTTATTTCATAAATATCTAATCAATAACTTCAAAATTCAAACATTTCTGAATAATCATCTAGTCCAAATAAAGTTCGGCAAAATATACAAATATACTATAAGTTTCTCTACGCATTAAATATCGATCAACTGGACAAAAACTTTGCATAAATAACGAAAAGTAATAAACTATATGTCATTTGGTGCGTATTATCATCCATAACATATAATTAAAAAAAAAAAGATTTATTTGTATGTACTGATCTTATTCCAAATTGTAAGCGCTCAATGAATTTGAATGAATATTTCGAAATGGGTCGAAAATTAAGGACAAACCAAAAATGATAAAAGTATTGCACAAAAAAATTTATTATTATTTCCAATAGTCGAACAAAAAAGTATTCGCGATGAGTCCTGAGTAACTTAAATTTTCAAGAAAAAAATTGCACTTTCCATCAAGTTTTGACATGGCCCTGTTATGCACAAAAATTGGCCGAACAGGAATAAAAAAAAATTTCTATTTCACCTCATATACTTTTTATACATTTAGCGAGAAATTGCACGACAGAGACGATGTTTTATGGGTTCAATAACTTATTGCACAGTTCTGAATTCAGTGAGAATGAACACATTTTTCCAAATTGCACATTTATCGAAAAATTGACATGAGTTCAATTCCAGCTCATAAAAATGTGAAGTTGTTCATTACACATGGTGGTCTTTTTAGTATTATGGAAGCAATATACCACGGTATACCTCTTTTGTCACTACCTGTATTTGCTGAGCAGCATATGAACTCCATCAGGGCTCAAACAGATGGTTATGCTAAATACATTTCACTCAAGGAAATAACCGAGGAGAAATTTGAAGCCTACTTAAATGAAGTGCTAGAAAACCCAAAGTAAGTAAATCACAGAAAGTCAAATTTCACCTGAAACTTTTCGCCAACATGAATATCAATGATGTGCCATATCATCAGAATTTGGGTGGATAAAAATCAATTAATTAAAAAGAATCTATTGATTTTTCATTGATCCAACACTGTTGATCTGGAATATCCTGTATTCAAATATATTATTTATTTCTACAGGTTCAAAGAAAATGCAATGAGGAGATCGCAGATAATGAAAGATAAAGCTGTGTCCCCTCAAGAAACTGTTACGTATTGGGTGGAATATGTTATGAGAAACAAAGGAGCTCAGCATTTAAGGGTTGCTGCCTTAGACTTGGAGTGGTATCAGTATTTACTTCTAGACGTTTTAGCATTCATGTTGTTATCAATTATAATAATTTTTATGTTATGAAAATCACGGTGAAAATGTTATTCAAAAAAGGTCTGCACAAAAAGATCAAAACAAGTTAGCAGAAAAATGTGATGTTAATTTACAGTTGTCTAGAAATTAAAATAAATTGTTTATTTCTAAAACAGATGAATTATTAGACTGGATAAATTATAATTTTCTTGTATAAATTTAGTTCATTCGGATAGTATAAATATACTATAAAAGCAAGTGTAATTAGTGGGGATGATGATTTAGAACAGAGTGCCCGCTTAACTGTGATTCAACATTTAGCCAATAAAATGATTTCTAACGCGTACGTCACATTCAACCACCAGTTCTGATCGTTTGAATTCGCTAGCTAATTTCGGTGATTTGATTTTTTTTTTCTTGAAAACCTAACTACGAAACAAAGATATTCTCTATAACTTTCCGAGGGTTATTGTTGCAGTCTATTTCAGGAGAGTATGAAGTGAAGAAAACCTCATAGCCCCTCCTGTCGCTACGACCTATCTATCGTGAACGCGGCAGATTAGGCAGAATAGGTAGGCATCTATCTCTCTTTACTATAGTTCTAATCAACCTCCGACACATTCTAAACGCGCGCGGATTTGAATGACAACTAATGTATGTTCTTTGGAGAAGGAGCTGCTAAAATTTCACTCACTTCATACTTTGGTGAAATACAGGGTGGCCGGACGATTGACGTCTCATGGGGTATTCGAATCACCCCCATGTATGTTATGCGATTTTTCACGGTTTCCGAGTTATGAATTTTTTATGAATTTTTGAGAATTTTCAACTTCACCATAATAAAAAAGATATTAAAAAAAGTACAAGAGTTTTCTGATATATTTTTTTTGTAAATAAATCGCCATGAAATGTACTTTTTTACATAAAATTACCAGCATCGTAAATTTGATAAGAATTATAGAAATGTTGGTCTCAAGTGAAAAAGTTACGTATTTTGGATCATGATATAAATTTTCAAATTTAAATTAAAAATGTAAACAGGCTACTTCATGGTTCTCAGTAGACTTTAAAACTGCGCTCAACACTCAGCTTTCAGAATCATTAATAAAAAATGGTACCCAACAGTCTACTTATGCTAGAATTAGCCTTCCAAGTCAGCGAGGTGGAAAAAATCAAAGAACTAGACGTTTACTCAAAAATTATTGCCACACCTTTTTCTTATCTAAAACGTTTCTTCTAAAAAAATTTTCATTAATTTTCAGCATTTTATATCATAACTTGATCAGGAAAATCCTAAAAAGGCAAAAAATAATTCTTGAGTAAATGTCTAGTTTTTTGATTTTTTCCACCTCGCTGACTTTGAAGGCTAATTCTAGCAGAAGTAGACTGTTGAGTACCATTTTTTATTAATGATTCTGAAAGCTGAGTGTTGAGCGCAGTTTTTAAGAAACCATGAAGTAGCCTGTTTACATTTTTAATTTAAATTTGAAAATTTAGATCATGATCCAAAATAAGTAACTTTTTCACTTGAGACCAACATTTCTATAATTTTTATCGAACTTACGATGCTGGTTATTTTATGTATAAAAGTACATTTCATGGCGATTTATTTACAAAAAAAATATATCAGAAAACTCTTGTACTTTTTTTTAAATATTTTTTTTAATATGGTCAAGTTGAAAATTCTCAAAAGTTCATAAAAAATTCATAACTCGGAAACCGTGAAAAATCGCATAACATACATGGGTGTGATTCGAATTCCCACCCCATGAGAAGAGGGACCTGTTTTTTTTGGACGTCAATCGTCCGGCCACCCTGTATAGTATAGAATAATTTTTTCTGAAAATCACTGGAAAAGCCCATTGCACGAAATCAGGATTTTTCATTTCAGTGAACAAATAGCTCGTACCCGGCTAAAGAATCAGAAATGAAATGCTATTACTATCAAAATTTGTAGGAATATTGATAATGTACTGGTTGTTATCTATGCCATTTTGGAGTTTTCCATTCCCTGAATTTGCCAGACTAAATGAAATAACTCCATTTAATCATTTGATATACAGCTGTTGCACGATCTTGGAAGAAAAATTTAATAAAACTCAGATTTATAATTATATACTATGTATGTATTTCAATATAGTTGTAAAATTGAGTACACAAAAATGGAATGTTTGATTGCACAGATACAAGTAAAAAAGTCTGTAAAATATAATAAATAGTACGGTCATAACATAACCTACAGGCAAAAGACCAATTTTTTAAAAACTACCTAATTTTTGAGATCTCGTCGCTAAATTACCTAATCATCCATACAAGAACGAATATAAAGCTATTAGGCACACATTTCCATACAAAATTCATGAAAAAATATTTCGTTTTGAGCAACCTAAAACGTTACACAGCTTAAAAAATAATTTAGTCTTTTCCTCTGATGGCTCAAAAACCTATTATTTTATAAATATAATATGCACTTATATGCTACAATAAAATACATCAAATGGCGTTATTCTAAGTGTATATTCATGCGGTGTACAAATAAATTCGACATTTTCCGATTGTTCCAGTTAGTAGCAGTCTTAGATTTATAAATGTTTTTTTCTTATTACGAAAAAAATAACTATTTTGATGCCCCATTGTTGGCTGTTCAATGGAGCATCTTCTTTATTTTATGACCGAATTGAAGAGCCAACCGCAAAGTCGAAATTCATGTCTATCCTCATGGATCAAACATCAATATAATGTTCAACTGTAGGCAGTAATTCATCAGCTCTCTACTCTAGATATTGCTGTTTTGAATCACTCAGTACCTCACACAGACATTGTTAATCATAAAAGCAACAAAGAATCAGTCAATAATCAGAATTTTGCGGTTCGTGTAACTGTATCCAAATTTTGATTCGGCAATAATATTCGAAAAAGATTACAAAAAATAAACTCAATTAGAATCACTATGAAATCTGAGAAATTCGCACCGAAAAATTATCATAAACAAAAAGAATATTTTTAGCAGAATGAGAAAATTTTTTTCACTTTTACTTCCTGCAATATTTTTCTGTGAAATACCAGCTGATCAATGAATTATGTAAGTTTGTGAATATTTAATCCATAAAAAAAATACTTTCGAAGTTTATTGATGTTGCGATGATTCTGTTGTCAGTTATGTGAAAAAATAAGTTGAGCTGATAAATCATGCTGCAGTCAAAATTTACCATATACTTAACTCTAATTGGGCACTGCAGGTATTTACGAATCCAAAAAGAGAGCCATTAATTAATTACTTAATTATAAGAAAACAGATCTACATACAGTCATAAGTACCTAAAAATCACAGTAACCAGCGATTCACTGAAATACTCACAAAACAAAGAAACGACCATATAGAAAAAATGTAATTGAAGATTGGCAAAGAACTGCCAATATTAGTCTACCTATTAAAAAAGGAATGAGCACAGTTAAAGAAAATATCACAAAATAAATTAATATCATAAACAACACACAATACTATAAATATCGTTTCCTCGTTTTTCGATTGAATCCTTCTTTTGAAAGCAATATACATCATCGCTCAGCTGAGTATCAACAATAAATATTCTTAGATTTGTACATTCATTTTGATTCCTTATAACTAAATGTTCAATGTTCAAACAGAAGTTTCTTCGTTGTCATCAGCTTTCCTACGAAAAACAACTTAATTATAAATACCACTCGAACTGAATAAGTACCGTATATCTTACCCTTTAACCAGTCCTAGTTGTTAATTCATTCATATTCCCAACACCAGCTATAGATAAATTTATTAGTATCAGAAGTAAAATAGAAAAAAGATAATAGGGCTTCTGAAGAACCTCACCCAAAGTGATCATTTTGTTAGGAATTTGATATTCAAGTTACAACCAATTATCTATCCTCGCCTTCTACTCAATAGACAAATTGAAAAATGTTATCTCTTACTACAGCGAAATTGAAAATACAATTATACAGTGTGTTTGGTCATGACGATAAATTGAGGGCATCAAATATACCTAATTTTATAGACAAAAACACCCACATTGGGGAGTTTACCCCCTCAATTTTGGAGTGGCCCCCATTTTCAATTTACTTTTTTATTTTAGTTGACTCTTCCAACTAATAACGATTTTTTTGGACATAAAGCTCCTAAAGATGTGAAAAAACTATTTTTCGAGAGATTATACCACCACCTTTTGATGAAATGGAACAATATGGAAATATTCAACTTAGAAATGTCATAAAAAATTCTTTAAAAAAATTGTATTAAAAAAAGAGTCGATAAAAATTTTAAATTATTCAGAAGTTAATTCATTCGTTTTCACAAATAACTAACTCTCAACACAGTTTTTTCTTTTCAAATAGAATATTATCGAAGATTAGAAAGTTTCCAAAAACATGAATGTATGGAATGTGAAATGTATATTGAAGAGTATCACTGATCCTTTAGACTGATAAATAAACTTCATGTATGGAAAATCACATCAAAGGGAGAACTGTGCCGTCCAGTAGAACAGTGGAATATTCTAAAGATGATAATCAACCACGAATAATAGTGTTGTATTTTTCTCATCACAGAAAATTCCCTAGATGTCGCAAGGGAGTCTGGGTAATGAGTTGCAGAGGGAATTATAACACTAGGTATTCTAAATACAATATTATATAAGGAATCTACAGAGAGGCCACCTATCTGGTCTCCGTGGTTTGTGTTGAAGTCACACTCCGAAATTATGCAAAACATCTTCATAGTCCGTTCACGAAAGGTTGAGCGCATAGAACGCGTTTGTTTACTTATCTGAAGTTGGCAGTATTTGCTGTCATAACGTAAAATAAAGTCAACGTTACCGGATGTGCCCGGCCTCGTCCGACGAGCTTCTGTGTTATCAGAGAACTCTATGCAATATTGACAAAATTGCGTATCAATCTGACGAGAATATTAACAACATAACCTGAAATTTTAATATACACAGTGGGATATGCCAAATTGTCATGGCCAACCGACGGCTCAAATTTTCGTGAACGGACTATAAGTACTGATGAAATCGTTTTACTAATGTTACTCGAGCAAAAGTTCATACTTTTTCAAATCGAAAACCAGTCGTCACCATCACCTTCAATATTATTAGATATTCTTCAGAAACTCTTAAGCATGGTTTTGACAGAGTAAAGTTTTTTACAGAGGATTTCACAAAGCTCAATCGGGCAATCAGATTGTTGATATGATTTTAAAATGGTTAATGTCAAAAATGGACCAAAATTTGCTTAGAAATAACCTTTCATTGATCAACGAAATCAGAGTTTTGTGAAACCCAGCTTTACCCTGAGCAAACCGGGATGTATGCAAAGAATTAAAACTCACTGATGAGAATCTGGGTGATGCCCGGCGTGCATCATAGATACAGGAGGCATCAGAGGCGATGGGGAACTTCTAACGCTACCTCCTACTGACCCATGGAAAGAGCCTAGCACAGATCCAATGCGAGAACCCATTGCTGATCCATGGTAATCCATGCAGGGATTGTTGACATCATTGTGGCTAGCTTGATGGTTTGGATATATATTGTGCATTGGGACATGATCTTCCTCAGCTGTAGAAATTGAAATTATATATAGAACTCATTGGCGGTTAAAGGGAGGAAACAATAGGGGTTGTTATCTACCTCAGAGTAAAAAGTGAACCTAGAGGTGCCTTCACGCATTTGTTGACGCAGCAAACTAGAATCTGCTTATGCACGCAAACAACATTCGGTGTTGCGAAATTGTGCCATATATTTATTCCGTATTGGCCATTGGTATAATTGGTCTACCGCTCCCCTACTGGGATACTAACGGCTAGCTTCTGTTACTCGATGCAATTATGTGTTTTCATTTTCATTTCGATTCCACGTTGATAAACTGAATTATTTTACTGATTTGGTGGCGGTATATTGTTGCTTTAGGGTATTTATAACTTAAGGGTATTTATAACAATTAAAGCAATGGCAAAATTACGAAAATGTTGCATTATGATCTGAAATAATTGCAAATGCAATATTGCAAATATTCACGCGAAGGGATATCTCTATGTTTACTTCTTACTCTGAGTTATCCCTCATGAGAATGTTTTGATGGGCCCTAGAAACTGAAAATCGATCTTGTCATTCTTTTCCCCAAAATTTTTCGTAGTCTTTTTTATATTCGGGATTGTAGAAACATTTCGTTTGATTTATAAATTCAATTCGTGTAATTTAATATTAATTTTTACATCCAGGGAGTAAAACGTTAGATACTTTCTGATCAATAATTAATTCATTGATTCAATAAAAGTTAATGGAGCACATTTGTTTTAATTCATACAAACCTTCTGACATTGTATCTGAAGCGTGAATGGAAAAATAATTGATGAGTAAGTTATATCTCTTTCAAAAAAGAATATAATTAAGCTAAGTTTCAAAGGAGTGTTTACCTGTGTAAGGAAATAGATATTTATCGTTCATCTGATGCTTTTCTTCTATATCTGACATTCTCTCATTATAATCTTGATAGTTCATGTTCTCATGGGGCATCATTTTAGGCACATAGCTGTTTTTGAAGACTTGATTTTTAGGATTGTAGTGATTATCATAATGAGGTCGGACCATATAGTTTTCACTCTGTAAATGAGGTATGCACGTATCTGAGGGCACATTAGGGTTAGGCAGGGGGTTTGGTGAGCTGGTCTTTTGACACATCTCGTTATCCGATCCTGTTTCAGCTGACCATCTACCAACTTCGGGAACTGAAATAACAAAAAATTCTCCATTATTAATAGAAACAATCAAACGTCGTTTCTGAATCATAGTTTGCCATCATCGATCATGGATAAAAACAAATAAATAGTGAAAGACATTTCATGTTTCCTCTATCGGATAAAGAGTAGTTCTTTTTTCATTTTGCTAGTGAAAAAAATCATCTTCATTATTCATGTTATTCAGTAGAGTAATTTATTTATGTTGTGTTTCCATAAGGGTATGTTCAGATGATGAGCGTTCAACGCGCGTTTTACAACTACATGTATTTTGAACGCCCATCATCTGAACGTTCAGATGATGGGCGTTCAAAATACATGTAGTTGTAAACGCGCGTTAGCAAAACGCGCGTTGAGCGCTCATCATCTGAACGTACCCTAAGCCTACAACTTTTAACCTTTAAGTACTCGCGCTGGTGTAAAAAGTACACCAAATAAGCGCCAAAGTCTGCCATTTCCGTGCAATGTATTTTAGGGGGGTGGGCAATGATCTATGCTTCGATCATTGTTTCAGCTAGATCTGGTGTTAGTACGGTCTTGATCGCAGGAATGGTAGGTGAGATATTCACACATATTTGAGGTGGTGTACAGAATACACCACGCGAGCAGTTATGTAAGTATATGGAGTTTTAATTTTATTTTGCTGAAATTCAACTGATATAAAGTCTCCACGTAAGTCAATAAATTGTAGATATAGTTTGAATGAAACAAATTTTTCAGGCATCGATTTAAAGTGAAAAAAGTACTGAGCCAAGATGAATTGGAGGCTTTGGCTTAGGTGATATTCGACACCGACTCGGAAGAAGAAGTTGGAGTGGATGAAGTCGAATCTGATGAAGATAAACATTATAGAAAAATGATTCTGAACAAGAAATGAGCGAACACGAAGATGATCAAGCTTCAGACGATGATGATGTGTTTCTCTAAGATTTAGTGGCACAAAAAGAAAATCAATTAATTGGCAAAGTTAAAAAACTGTTGGTACAAAAGCTACCCCATCAGTAAATCCACAAACCAAAAGAGAAAATATAATAAAATATTACCAGGACCAAAGCAAGGAGCACGTGACATAACTGACGAAATAAGTGCTTTTTCGAAAATGTTCGATAATACATGTCAATGTTACTTGATTGAATATAAGTTTAGTTTTTTGTTTAAAATTCATGTTAATATGTTCAGAAATATATGTTGAGTTTCAATTGTGTTATGTTATTTAAATTCCTAATTCTCAGAAAAAAATAAACATAAATAGAAATATATTACGAACATAATGTGCTACGGTGTACAAAGTACACCACGCGAGTAGTAGCGTGAAAAAAATGTGCGCGACTACTCAAAGGTTAATCCTATAATATATATAGCTCTCGATTTGCCTGAATAATTTCCGAATTTCTTCACTGAAGTGAACAAGATTAAAAGAACATGACTCTTTCGGATGACAAATCACGAAACATTCAGCTCTACAGTTAGAGTGGGGTCCCACTGATCCATTGCGTTGCCTTATCGCAACGGTCATCCCATTTTAGGCCACACTTACGTTACATCAACGCACGACATTGCCCCTCTACCAGTGTAACACTCAGTGCATCACCCTTCCTCCTGCTAGGACTCTAGTTCTTAGATCCGTTGAAACAACGCACGAATGAGGCATATCATAAAACTTAAATGTAAAACGACGCAGTGTTGAAGCTCCGACGACGCAACGCAAAGTAACGCACTAGTGGGGCCTCAATTTGAGAAAACCAACTCAGAATACCGACACAAGCCAACATTCGTTTCAAATGAAATAATGCACTGTCCGTTGTGGGTCAGGCACGTAGATAGGGTGTGGGCTAACGGGCTGAAGCCCCCTCCCCCCCCCCGAAATTATTTAAATATCAATAAGCATTTGTTCAGTTATGCATTGTGGCAATCATGAATTCTTATTGTACTCAAGTTAGCCCGCCCCGAAAAAAATTCCTGGCTACGGACCTGTTGTGGGTCTATTACATTGAGATACTTTACAAGCTGCTACTGAACAAATTTAGTAGCTGATTGTAAACTCGCTCAGTGTAATCGTTTTCACAAGCCAACAATCTGATTGTAAAAAAGGTGCGACTAAAGTTGAAAGCTGGGCTACTTTACACGCTAAATCGCTGGCGTTTTGGCTTGTATGGATGTAAACAAGCCGTGTGTAATCACAAGTGCTACTAAACAATCGGTGAGATCTCATCTACTCGGTGGTTCTTGGTTCTTAAATTTGAAAACGTATTTGACAATTATCCTAGATCCTTGACAACGATACAAACATAAACTGCTAGATTGTTGGCTACTCAGTGAGTAGACAGTTTAGTGTATAACCATTACAACCTCACAAGATAAATCACTCGCTTCTAAATTCGCTGAGTAGCAGCTTGTAAAGTATCTCAATATAATCGACCCATTTTATGTTTAGATTTAACCTTCAAGCCTCTTATACAGGTTATGTTATTGTTATTATAAACGGAATTGATTATGGAATTGAACTGAATGACAGTTTTGCCGAATATTTTGGCAGGTGAGATTTTCCCCGAAAACAGATTAATTTTTTTGAAGGAAAATTGTATGAGTTTCAACTAAAGCTGTAGAAGGATTCCTAAAGCAGGGTCACCGGCATGTACATATTATATAAAACTGATCACTCGATGCGTGGCTATAAGACCTCTGTATGACTTGTTCGAAAGTTTCAAATAATTTGTTGGTTGAACCAACGGGTTGTACAGTTGAAACATGAAACAATGTAACGCTATCATCAGCAATAAATTGTATAAATAGAATTCTTTGATGTAAAAAACTTACTGTTTGGACTATGTAGGTAGGCATCTGGAAGTTGACTAGCCCATCTTGGCCCATAGTTCGGTGGAACTGCAGGAAATAGTTGCGAATTGGTCACGACGTTCAGAGATGGTGGACTTCCACACCTTGATACTACGTTTTCAGTTATATTCGGCAAATAACCTTGACGATTTTCCATACCTACAAAACAACGAACAAAAATGAAATCAGCAACCATCATTTTGTGATCCGGCTTTATGAATGAGTAGGAACAGATAAACGTAGAATTGTTGCCAATTTTCAACAAAGAATATATCCGCTATCAAATATTCGAAATTTTAGTATGGTTCTTCGAATAAACTTGTTTTCGGTACCATTAAAAAGCCAACATTCCTTCGAATTGTGAACTAACCTCTTATTCGATGTCTTCTATTACTTGACTCGTCGTCGTCACTGGAATGACTCGATGCTAAATCCAAACTTCTACCTTCAGATCCATCTGAATCACTATCACTATCGCGTCTTCTTTCCCTACTTCGTTCTTCTGTTTCTTCTGGTAGCTCCCTATGTTTGTGTAACCCAGTATCATAACCCCTCAAATATGACGGGACGTCACTGGTAGAATTGTAATTTGAAGTACTGGTAGAAGTATGCCGTAAATGCGTATCACTTCTGTAATAAAAACTATGTTAATACACAAATTTACCGAATGAATCCTATAAAATATACCTATAAGGACTCGATCCAGTTTTTGTGGTAGACCTAGATGTAGTACTCGAGTTGGAAATGCCCATATTACGACGTTGATCTAATCCAGAATGGTAAGCCAATGCTGATCTCTGTAACAATTTTAATTCAATGATATGTTCAGATTGTTTTTCTTGATAACTCACAGATTGTATATTTATATTTTGACTACTTGTACTTGGAATACCCCCAACAGATGTTGTTTCCAATAAAGGCACTTTCTTTCCCATACATCTCATTAAAGACCTGAAATGAAATTATTAGTATCTTTCAGAAGGCGAGAAAATTATGTTTTTACCTCAAAAGATTCTCCCTCACTCTCTCATTGGCAAAGCAGTATCCGGCCAAGGAAAAGGCGGCGTGAATCAAAACTGCCGCAGATAAAGCTGGTGTGAAAATCGGATGTCTTTCAGAAGCTGCCAACAAGGCTAGGATCCAAGTAGATCCCATGAGAGGTAGGGCTATCACAGAAACCCACAGCAATGTCCTTAAAACATAATAACGGTGAAAACCGTGTAAGGGTAGAAAATATCCGAAATGCTTACCTCAAATTACCAAAACCAAGTATGTGGTCTTGAATAGTGAATGCTGCTCTGATACATAGTGCAAGAATAATGAAATTCACCAGTACCATTATACAAATGGGACCCACCATACTCCAAATGATGCTTTCATACAATGACATCCAGCAACTGAAATGGAATTTTAATTTAGATATGACGGTTTTGTACTCAGAAGTTACTCATAACTATTACAAATACACCTAAATCGAAAATAAAGCTATAAGTGTTTCATAAAATACCTACAAATAGAAATTTCCATACTGATGTGCTCTTACACCCACTGCCAAGGTAACGATAACAGCAGACATGACATAACCCATACAATAATAAAAACGCATTGGTCCATGATTAATATCTCTCATTTCTGTCAACATTCTGTATAAGTGTATGGCGTCGACCAACATCCAGGAAAATGAAGTTAACCAGAGATAATGAAGACTGATCGCTATCAGCTTGCAACAGATCTGAAAGTATAAAAACACTCATGAATTGAAGAAAAAATAAAAATCATTTAAATACTCACCTCTTTATGTACAAATGATTTTCTTGCTTTTAGAGCCACGAAGTATAACAATTCGACAAGAAATACACAAAAAACTAGGTTTTTCCTTATTACATTCGAGTTGGTTTGCACTCCTCTTATCAAAGCAAGAATCAAGTAAGTGGCCAAAAGGAGTGGCAAAGAGATGCTGAAGCAGCTGTAACTAGTGACATCTTCCAACAGAGAAGGTTCAGGGATATACTGAAATGAGGCACAATGAGTACAACAGAAAAATAATACGAACAATGTTCTCACCTCCAGATCAACAACATCTACTAAAACTGCGAAGGTACTGAGATGATTACAAGTACAGTTTATCATCAGAGGCATGCCTTCATCCACATCGAACCAATTCTCCGATAACTCAGTTCTGCAGCCAACCCTTGACCATTCACCAATTCTATAAAAGAAACATTTCAATCTGTAGAAAATGGTCGATCTACATTTGATTGCTAATTAATGGACTCCTCAATTCTAGGCTTTTCTAATGGGTTTCTGAAGTTACTACTTAGAACATCTATTTCCTGGTAAAAAAGGACTCGAATACTCATTTTGAGTGATTGAGCAAATGTTTTCTATACTAAAAAAGGAAGACAGGTCATACGCTCCAAAGTCGACTGTTTCAGAGAAAAATAAACGTGGTCAATATTTTCACATAATCCATTTCGCTAAATGTCGAGTTTCGGTATCTGCTTGTCATCGAAATTCAAATATGTATTTACGATTTTGCCCAAATGTCTGTAATTTTCGAGTTTTCAGCCGAAAATGGTCTCAAACGATAGGGTTCGTCTCCCTGATGATAAATTCGTGGTCAAATTCAATTTCCATGGTGAGGTCCGGCCGGCCGGCCGTTAGCAGTTGAGATTTTCAGGGTGAGTTCGGTTTCCAAATGGCTCGGTTGAGTTCGTTAACCAGCCAAATAGTACAGATAACTCCACAATCGAGAAGAAAGTTCCGCATAATAATTTTCACTAAAACTCTGTATATGCATATAGAATAGTATGAGACAAGTTCATTTCGCATCGATAAGATTTGTTTTAATAAGCAACTCATTGGATTTGTGGCTGTTTAGAAATAATTATAAAGATACTTACCCTCTGGCAGTAGACCAATGCACACACTGTGGATTAGATCTTTCATTGAATATGGTATCACTAGAATTCAGCCAGATCTGCAACCGAATGGGTTTACTTAGTTGTGTCCCTGTAAGACTCTTATACAACAGTCTCTTTGTGGACATATCATCCCTTTTCCTCCTGTTGTTATAAATTAGAAACTGGGGGTCGTTCTTGTGTATTTTCATGCCACTATCCTCTGGCATCTTCTTGAACCAATGATCCCTCTCATCATGAACTAGGTCAGCCTCTTTGAAATCTTGAAATTTCAAAATATCCATAGGTAAAGGTTTCACAGCTTCTACATATTCAGGTACCAGAATATGAACAGATATGATTGGTGAACCTAGGGTTATATCTACACCCCATCTGCTGACAACTGATGCATCGTAATTCTTTGGGAATAAAAGTCCAGCTTCCTTATACTGAGCATAGCTAACCACAGCACCTTCTTGAGGTAGAGAATGCTTAGTAACTAGTTCGTAGCTTTTCACAGGTTCAATGCCAAGTAATTTCAAAGGAACATACAATTTAGTGTTTTGATCGAATTTGGTTTTATCCAAAATATAATTGTTGTATTTTGGAAAAGATACAAGAGGCCCCTGCGAACCTAAACTTGGAACTCCTGGTTTCAAGAAATCCGAAGTGTCAGGTAACACGATTTTTTCGGTTGTGTACATTTGATTGTTTAGTGTAGGCATTTCCACTTCAAAACCATACAAAGATTCAGCTGTTACAACATCCAAACCTAGAACTGAGATAATGGCATAGGTTAAATACATCCTTTACGATCTAATAGTTACTATGATATAATCTATTCTCATATTAATACATACCCATATTTGGTGATACAATTTCGAATGGGCTAGTATAAGTGTCATGCTGGCTTGAAGACAGGACTATGAGATATTTTTCGACAAGCGCCACCAATTTATCGATTGGTTCATTCGTCAGTTGTTTTATTCTCATCCAATGATCTCTATACTTAGTATCGAGTACAGTATTCACTGAATACACAATGTTCTAAAAGTAAATAAATCATTTGTTAAACTCCTTGCTCACATTATATACTGATGAAAACTTACCCTAATATAATCCTTATCCTGACTATGTGTTAAATTGAGCCCAAATAGCTTGAATTCATATTGCATTAATTCTTTCAATAAATCAAAAGTCACCAAAACATCAGCTCCATATAACAACGTTGTCATCTTTGTAGCTTTATACAGATCTGAAGCTAACTTAATCGCAACAAAAGTGTTCATATTCAATGTTCCAGCTTCCAAGTTAGACAGCTACAATATCAACCATGAAATAAATCATAAGTTCAGTAAGATTCAACCAAATATTACTAACCTCTTCTCGTAGGAGTACAAATTTATCAGATGTGCAATTGAACAAATCTGGTTCTTGCCAGCCATTCAGTTCATTATCACACTTTCTGGATGCTCTACCAAGAGAATTCCTAGGACATGATTCAATGGCTTCAGACCCAAAAAGAGTTCTTGGCCACCAAATAGACTGTGAGGAACTTCTAGGGCAACCATCATAGATAACTGAAATATGTATTTTGATTACGGATTCGTTAAAAAAGATTCTTTAAGAGTCTTAACGTTAAAAAATGAAAAAAAAAACGTGAAACTACTGTGCGAAGTCTGTGGGACTGGAAAGTGACGTTAGCTGATGGATTGAAGAAACACAAAAATATGTATCCATTCAGAATGGTTTGAAATATGAATAGAAAAGTACAATTATATTATAAATTCTGAAGAATCTGTACCTTCACAACCCTTCAGGGTGACTTCAGCATATGCGTTGGGGCACGAGTCGCATTTCTGTCCAATAACTCCTTCTCGACACTTGCACTGACCAGTTTCCTGGTCGCATTGAGAACCATATGATCCTACGTGATAACAATCGCAAGGGATACATTGTGTGGTTCCTTTAGGTTGGTAATGATTTTCCCTACAGAAACACTGTCCTGTCAGCTTGTCACAGTCTGGATTATATCCTGCGTCTACATCACAATGACAAGGTCCACAAACAGGATATCCCCACCAACTCGAAGGACATGGCTGAGCCATCTTGTCTTCACAGTAATCGCCCGAAAATTCTGAAGAGTTACACTTGCATTGATAACCCTTGGTGAGTTCCAGATTCTCAATACATTCAGCACCATGTTCGCAAGGATTTATGTTGCAGATAGGTTGACAAAGTGCTCCGACATAACCTCTGTCACATTCACATCGAGATTTTCCCCATTCTGCTATACATTGTGCGTTATCTGTACATTCGCTTTGGCATTCTGTTAAGACGTTACAACCTTCTTGAACATGTTCTTTTACTGTTGGTCTACTGAGGGTTGTTTGGTTGTTTCCAATTTTGACATCTTGGATGCAGCCTGTAAAGAAAATGAAATGACGTCGAAAATCTAATCCAATTAAAGAACTCTCCACATTCGATTAAAGCCTCGTTATAGTGGAGCGGCGAGGAAAGCGACGAGCAAAGCCGTGAGGTGATCTCTCCCATATAAAAGAATTTGCTGTTCATAGTGGAGTAGAGAGGTTCTCACAAAATGTCTTCGAAAAATTTTTTTTTTTTTTATTTATTATCAATTCAACCCTTCGACCTCATGGTCATTAGCGGTCTAGTAACAGTATGTTTTACATGTCATATTCAACAAAAACATTTTTCGTCAAAAATTTGGTACTTGGTGGAAAAAACAGAAAATGAAAAGATATAATATTCATCCAATTAGTCGAACTAAAAACTGGCATGGGGAATTGCAAAAACGTCCCGAAAAATTTTAAATATTTTCGAACTACAATGTCAACGTTCATTTATATTTTGAAGAGAAAAAAAACACAAATTATGTACGAAGTGGCAAACTTTATTCGAAAATCTATTGTGCCCAAGGAGTGTATTGCTGTAACGTTAGCGATGAGAGCTGCGAATACAAACTTGCACAATCTCGTCGATGTCTTCGATAATCACATTTCTATACCTATTTGTATTATTTTCATCATTCTATCCAGATCTCAGAGTAATAACATAAGTTTATTACTCAGCGATATAAAATATTAATATATTATCCGCAACACACAATACAGCGTAACGGATAGCAGGTAAACCGCTTAGCGAAGGAGGCTTGCCTTCACGAGTCGAGATTCGTTAGAATGTAAAAATTCAAACTTCTTCAAATGAACGGTGCGGGAACCACTCATAATTCAAACTGTAGATCACGTGTCGGAGTCCCGGCTCCGCAGTATCATTTTCGCTCCTAGGGGAACGAGCTTAACCGAAACTGAACGTCCGATCGGCCCGAATCAACCCCGGCGATCGTGAATGGAGATCAGCTATTGTTATGATTCCCTCCTTTTTTATTAACGAAGTATTAATCCTCTCAGCGTCCGGTTTGTGGGTTTGTGACATTTTTCGGAAAAGTTTGTAGGTAAGACTTTGATATTTCAGCAAGAAAAATGGAAACGGAAACAAGAAGTGAGAATTATAATGCAAGAATTGAACTTAAAGAAACGCAAGATAATAAAAAATAAATGCCAGTGGCTGACAGGAAACCCAATTCGAAATAAATCATTTTGTTGGTTGTGAGGTCTCAGGTCTCCACTTATTGAAATCTCACGAGCCGCCACTGGTTTGTTTTCGCCGCTTTGCTCGCCCCTCCACTATGACCGTGGCCTTAAACAACAAAGTTTTTCTACATACCCTCGAAATAATTATATCCTGCATTCAGGCTGCTATAGCTGTTATCTGGACCTCCAATGAGAATTTTTCCAACATACAACCCTTGGATTTTTTCGAAGAATGGTATCGTTGCTGTATGATCTCCATAGTCAATTGAAAGCTTGATTTCAGTGCCCAACCAAGTAACTTCAATATGATGCCATTGTCCATCAGATAACACTTTAGTCTTCAATTCAAACTCTTCAGTATTGAAGGTGTATGCTAACAGACCATTTCTCAACTAAAACATATTCCATGAGCGTTAAAAGTTGTAAGAAATTGTGAACAAATGGAGAGAATGTTTTTATAAATATCATTATATTATTATATAATAATATAAAAAGTTAATGAAACATGAGCTATTCTCACCGATAATACAGCTGAGCTGTTTTGGCCAACTTGGATGGACATGAGAAATGTATCAGCTTGAAGAGTTCTAATAGATAAAGCATTCAACCAAGGAAGTTGTATCAATCTCAACAACGGATTGAACGACAAAGTGCCATCTCCGGAAAACTGCCATGGTAAATTTATAACTGAAAGAAAATATGGTTATCGATGCACATATGGGCGAACTAAATAAAACTCACCTTCACTGCAATCTTTACCACCATAACCTCTGGGGCAAATACACTGGTACATATTCCATCCATCTCTACATGTGCCACCATTTTGACATGGTAAAGATTTACAGAACGATTTTTTCTCTGGACATCCAGATGTTGTTCCATTATCACTAACGAAACTGGAGAATTTTTGTTATTTAAATATTATCAGGCCTTTAGCAACTAGCACAGAAAGGGAACTGAAAACAGCATTTTTTCTTTGCATCCACATCACATATCGAATGCATTCAATTTTCTTATTCTGGATATGAGTCAATGTTACATTTCAGAAATTAACCTACTTGTTGTGGACTATTTGGGTGTAATGAAATGCTAAAGGGTTCTCCAATGAGAGGTGTTATTTTGATATTCAAAGAAAAATTAAATTTTTCAATATAAAAGATCGGATTGTTGATGAAGCTATGCCGTTAATAGTGAAAAATAACATCAGGCAAATGACCACCACGACCACTCTTACAGGACCATATCATTTTAATGAAATTTTCCATAACCAAATCGCATAGTGGCTGCCTATGTCCTCGATATCCTCACGAATTCCATCTTTGAGGTCTTGAATCGACGCTGGGCTATTGACGTAGACCTTCTCTTTCACGGTGCCAGAAAGGAGGAAGTCGGAAGGTGTTAAATCATAAGATCTCGGTGGCCAATTGTGATCACCACTTCGAGAGATAACACGGCCCGGAAACTTTTCCCGCAGAAGATCAATGGTTTCGTTGCTTGTGTGGCATGTAGCAACGTCTTGTTGAAAGTAAACGTCGTCCAGATCAATACGGTGCAATGACGTTTGTGGAATGCCTAATTCCAAAGAACGACAAGGAATGGACAAACCTGGGTTTTCTTCAACACTTTCGGCTACAACAGCAATATTCTCGGCTGTTCTTGAGCAACGTGCACGGGTTTTATTCGTCACATCACTAACTTGTCCAAACAGCTCGAATTTTTCCACCAATTCCTTTATTGCGGTCCGACAAGGTGCTTCACGACGACCCAAAAATGTTCGAGTTTTACGAACCGTCTCTGTCAAATTTTCACCATTTTTATAGAGAATTTCAATAATTTCTATGCGTTCTTGAAAAGTATATCGTTTCATTTTTATTAATGGCGTAGTTTCTACTTGTCAAATGTCAAAAAATGGCAGCTTCAAACGTGACATCGACCGAAATAGCGGGCTATTCAAAATAACTCCTCTTATTGTAAAACCCTTTTGTAACAACCTGTCTCTAGTCTGAAATATTTACCTCTTATTTTGTTCTATTTTAATGGTTCCCTTTCTGCGCTATAAGCAATAGATATCGATGAAAACTTACTCATTGAGGTCAATCAGCTTATAGTCGATATAAAAATTAGCGATACAACCCTCAAAGTCGACATTTTTCGTTTGAAACATTGATGGCAAGGAAGGCAAGCCTCCCAGTTCTAAGGGTCCGGTCAGATCAAGAAATCTGTGGCATGTTTCGGTCGGTGATTCGCATCTTTCCTCTAGTTCGTGTTCTGCGTAAGCTGCGCAGTCCCATTGGTCTCCTAATTCTTCGCCATACTTTAAGGCTAATGCTATATCGCATTCGTCAATGGCTAGTTTCACGGTCTGAAAAAGCATTGTAAAATGGTCTTTAAGGAATCGAAGAATTTTTCGTTTCCTTAAACTCAATGAGGATGTACGATTTATTTTAGTCAATTATCTTTTAAATTAACGATACATTATATATTTTCCGTCTCTGGTTCATTCAGCATTCTCAGAGCATGATCTTAGCTAGACATGTTCTATTAGAATGTTACACAGTGCACGTCAAAATTATGGAGAAAATTCATTTTTCCAGAAGAAAATTATTCGGCGACAAAATCGATAAACTGGTTAATTTTTGTTTTACTGTTACCAAATTTTTATGCATTTTCGAAGGATTGTTGTTGCACCCTGTGGCATCCCCATCAACCCTCTAAATTTTTTGAATAGGGAAAGTGGGTCATGTGATACTTTTTGTGAAGGTTTCTGTATTTTCTTTACAGGCGTGAAGAAATTTTCAAGAAAAAACATTTTTGTTAAAGAATTAGTTAGTCCAAAGAGGTTCTCAGTATGTGCACTTTGTCATAGCTCATTTACTTTGAGACGGTGGAACCCGATGAAATTTGTCGACCATACAGTTCTGTTCATGCATAACTTTCAACCCCTTTCAACTCCCTCACATGAAAAATTAGAGTGTGTGAAACACTGCACTTCAGTTATGATCTTGAGTAGGTATGTTATAAGTACGTTTCAACTCATCTCATTTTACAAATTTCTCATACATTTAAAATTTTCAAGTCTGACCCTATGTCAATAACTACTAGTATAGAGAAATTTTGTAATATTTCTACAGTATAATTGCGATTTTTGCTGTCAAGAAACGTTATTATTATTAGGTGCACAACCAAGTTCCCGTTGTCTGCCAATAGATGATTCCAGCAGTGCTGGTCGATTTTGACATAACCAAACTTAATCATATAATAAGCACACAGCTTGTGTTGTACTATTCATTTCTGAATCGCATATTTCTTACCTTATTGAAGTAATGAACTTCGACAGTATGCCATTTCCCATCTGAAACTCCACCTGGAATGCTGGCAGTTGCTTGTGTGGTCCTGTCGCCAAGAGAAAATGAGAACTGCACTTTTCCATTGATTATTTCCAGGGCAATGAAATCATGATGTTCATTGTATCGCCCGTTATACAAAAGAAGACCATTTAAGGACTGGGTGGCGAACCTGAAAAAAAAGAGATTAATCATTTCCAAATATTGTTATCGCATTTTAAATGGATGTGAAGAGCTTCTAGATATGATCACATAATAACCTATCACTAAGAAGCGAAAAAAATTAAGCGTGACATTTCCAAGTCGCGATCAGTGGAATAACGACGAAATAGTTTTTCCTGTAGGGTGTCGGAGTGTAAGGTCATTAAGTCCAACAAGCTCTACCAATATGATGGATAGAATCTTCGCCATACCTAAGGAAGTGCATGTAGCAATATGTAGGAAACGCAACTACCGGAACAAAAGGATATTTATATTATCTGACAGCAAATTAACCCTTCAGTCGAAGCTACTCTGGGAATGCAAACTGTCACTCGATGCTGGAACACCTTGGTCCGTATTTCTTGAAATCGGCGCGAATAATGGACGAAGGTAGCGTCCAGGAAAGTTGTAGGGTCTATTACGATTTTGCTACTGAAATTGGTGAACACCGCGGGGTTGCGAGTCAAAGTCAAAGTGTAGCAAGGTCTAATTAGCCTTCGCCCTCCTCTAATCTTATAATAACCTAATGCTAAACAATAATATCTGAGATAGAATTAAAGCAATCAAAGTTACTTTATTGACAATGAAATCCCTAGGAGCTGTTAATTTGAGAGAAAAGTTTAAAAATATGCTCGAAAAAGAACTGAAAACATTTCGTTAAATTTTTCTACAAAGAAACCTCAATATAAGTGAAATTTTATGCAACGGTATATTTTTCATCAAATGAGAGATCTCCTCTTTCAACCTAGAATGAATAGTTTCCTAAAAAAGAATTAATATTCAAGTGACAAAATATGATACACATACCCCATCTTGAACTGCAAACGGTGCCTCTGCTTCAAACTAGGTAAGGTAAGGAAGGAATTCTTTCCAAAACTTCTGCTTTTTAACTCGCAAAACGGTGTGTACAAATCAGCTTTGTTTTCCAGAGAACAATCTTCGCAGATATCGTCGATGATAACCTTTCGTGTATTACATGTGGGATCATCCTTGCACAATTCTGCATGACAGGTCTTTTCCTTTGTATGTATCTCACAGTTTTTACCTGAATAAATTACAGCTTCCTTGAGTAACAAAACTAAGAGATTCAACAATAACGATAAAATAAGTTTGATCACAGAAATTCAGTCAAAGTGCAAGGACCAATCTGCCACACAGCCGGAAAATGTGGGAAATCTCTCGGATTCAGATAGAACATAAAAAATGAAGATGACAAATTCCCATAATTTTTTTTCTAGCGACCCTCCCTACGAAGATACGACCTCCTAAATGACGCCACTGAAATCCATTTTAGGGGAATAAGTTTCAAACTACTCGATATAATTTGATGAAAATTTGATATGATCAAAAGTATTAAGGACCTCTTAAATCACCGCACTCAAATTTCAATTAGCTTGTTCAGTTTAGCAGGGGCCGATTGGGTTGTACATTTTAATGCTTACATTTTTAAGACCCTGTATGATAAGGTGCTAAAAAACAAATTTGGATACCTTGAACATTAAGCTAACGAAAAGGTACTCCTGTTCAGTGTCGATAAAATGGCCCGTTTTCGAAAAAAAATAATGAAAGAAGTAATTGAAATTCATTCCACTAAAATGAATTTCCAGTTGCGTCATTTAGGAGGTCGTATCTTCGTAGAGAGGGAAAAAAATTATGGGAACTTGTCATCTAATATTTTATGTTCTATCTGATTCCGTAGATTTCCCACATTTTCCGGGACACCCTGTATATTCAGACTTTTTCGAGGCATGTTCATTCAGTCGAAGAATCGATGTTTGTATAGTTTTAATGGGTAGAAATAGAAGACATGACACTGTGTGAGCAGTTAAAACTGTAAGTAAATATGCTATGTATATTCTGGACAGGAAGTGGATCATTAAACCTGACGTTATGATTCAAGATGGCTGCTTGATAGGTGAATGAGCGTTGCAATTGGCAGTAGACGGATCTGTATGATCTAATCGCAACTGCGTACGTGATAGTGTATGTGTTTGTGCGCACAACCTGATTGAAGGTCACTGACGTCTGGTTTACTGTCCAGAATTTACGTAGGATATCTCTACTGTATTTCTATCCATGATAGAATAAAAAAGATAGATATGATATCGCGCAGCAGTGGGCGTGTCTAATTCCAATAAGTGACGTCACCTTGTGAGTTCGGCGCAATGTTTACTCACATCGACAATCGACACATTTTTGTGGCCGGACATAATTCGTAGTTTACGTGTGGTTTTGATAGTTTTTTCATTTTCGAAGCCATTTTTCAGTGAATAAATTCAAGAAAATGAGGTGTGCTGTCTTTGGATGTGGTGTCGACAATCAGGCGAAAGGATTTTCGCCTGATACGAAGTTCTTCAGCTTCCCAAAAGACAAAGAATTGGAAGCTAAATGGAAACATATTTGCAAACGAGAAGACAAATTTAACCTGAAAACTGCTCGGATTTGCTCCAAACATTTTTGTGATGAGGATTATGAGCGAAACCTGAAGCACGAGTTGCTTGGATACAAGCCAAAAAAATATAGACCCCTAAAAAAGGACGCTATACCATCAAAAAACTTATCGCTACTTAGCAAATCTGAAAAACTTCAAGAAAAGAGTGCATCTCTCAGGGAAGAACGCATTAAGAATAGGGCACGAGAAAAGGAAAGAAAGGAGTTGATAAAAACTGTTTTGGAAGAGTAAGTTATTTTGGGGATTGTACATTATGTCCTATCATTAGATATACATATATACATCATTTTGTTGGTATTTTTCATTTGAGGTATAATATTTAGCAGTGCACATAGATATTGGGTTATTTGTATACTAATTTGGTTTGGTTTGGATTGGTTTTTACAGTCGTTAATTTGAAGCTGTTGGCAAAAACAATATCCTCCTAGCATGTCTATTAACTAACCCTTGCTGGTCAATTTCAGTTGTCCCTTGCATGTATAATATCCAATAAATAATAATAGGTGTTTTTTGCTTGTAGAGTGAATGTTTTGGATGGTGATAGCGTTAACTTTAGTATAAGTGAATATCATCCGATTAATGAAGAAGAGGATTTGGTAGATGCTCAGGTAGATGTATCTACTCGAGAAATAGGGTACATATTTCATATTTTCATCATAATTTGCCGCTGTAGTTTGAAGTTCTAGTATTCTTGGTTTGGTTTTAATTTTCCTTCTTAATACTATTTTTTAGAGTCAATACTGACACACAAGTAGATGATCGTGACAGAATAATAGCTAGCCTTCAAGAAAAATTGAAAATTTTGGAACATAAACAAGATATTATTGGAAATCTATTTAGCAGGGAACAACTAAAAAAACTAGAGGGATCAAAGGCTCGCCTAAGATGGTCTGTCGAAGACATTTCAAAAGCTATTGTAATATATTCTGCTGGTCCCAGATCATACAGATTGCTCTTGAAGAAAGGGTATCCCTTCCCTGCAGTATCCACTCTTCGATGCTGGCTCAGAAAAATTCAAATTTCTCCTGGAATATTAAAAAGTGTTTTCAATATTATGAAGCTATCAGATATGAGTACTCTGGATAATGTGTGTGTTATATCATTTGATGAAATGAAAATTAGAAAATGTTACCTATACGACAAAGTCAAGGATGAAACTTTGAAGCCATACAGCTATGCACAAGTAGTAATGTTAAGGGGACTTTTCAAAAGTTGGAAGCAGCCTATATTTTATGATTATGATTTCAAGCTTACTAAAGAGAAATTATTTGAGATAATCACCTTTGTGGAATCCTCAGGTAATTAATTATTTCTAGTAAATTAATATGCTTTTTTGGATAATTTAATTTTTCATGAAACAATTTATTAAATAATTACTTGCAGGTTTTCAAGTTGTGGCTATGGTAAGTGATCTGGGAGGTGGAAATAGATCTCTTCATAGTGAACTGAATTTGAAACATAATAACACTAGCTTCACAAATCCTTCTAATGGTGAACCTGTTTTTGTATTTGCTGATGTTCCCCATCTAATGAAGTTAATAAGGAATCACTTTGTTGACTATGGGTTCATAGTAAATGGGAAAGAAATAAATAAAACCACAATTGAACAACTCTTGGAAGTCACAAGCACTTCTGACTTGAGAATAACACACAAAATTTCAAAAGCGTCCTTAAATGTACAAGGAGCTGCCCGTCAAAAAGTAAAACATGCCACAAAGTTATTTTCACATACAATATCAATGGCCATTTCTCGATGTGGAACAATGGGGTCTATAAATCAACCAAACTGGGTAGAATGTGCAGAATTCTTCAAACTGGTATTTATATTATTTGTTTAATTCCATCTTCTTAAAAAATAGTAAGCTATTCCTATGCCTTTTAAGGTGAATGATTGGTTCGATATATTGAATGTACGAGTTCCTAAAAGTGACAGTAGAGATACAACCAAAGCTTATGGACTTGCATTAAGAACACAAGACAGTATACTCACTAAAATGAACCATACTATGGAGAACATGAGAGTGAAGGGCAAAAGAACTTTACTTCCATTTCAAAAAGGTAGGTACAGTAATAAAGTTTTTCTTTATAGCTTTCTATAAACATACATAAACTAAGTGACGTGGCTAGAGGAGGAAAAAAAAGAGGGGTGTTTATGGATGAGTTATCTAACATTGCTTTCATTCTCTGTCAATTTTGTTTAAGAATATTGCAGTTTTTCAGAGGGGTTGTAGCTCAAAGTGTAATTTGGGAGAAATTTGATGCCTACGACAAAGAAGAAGGTCAAAATTTGGCAATAAGAGTTTTATATGACTTATAATCAGTACTTTGGATTTACATAAGGATCAAATTTTCTAGTTTTCTTTGTTTTAGGTGTAATTATGACAAATACCTCTTTGAGATTGTTATTCGAGCATCTGAAGGCAAGATTTTCCACAAAATACCTTCTGACATACAGGCTAAACCAAGACGTTTTGGAAAACTTTTTTGGAGTTATAAGGGCTAAGGGAGGGCTTCATGATCATCCAGATGCCCTTGAGTTTAAATACAGATTGAGGTCCTACATTCTCGGTAGAAATGAGGGCTCTCTTTCAAGTTTTGGCAACGTTGAGGAGGACGATACTCCTGATTTACCTATTGAGGAAGTTAATCTATGTGGACAATATTTTTCAGCGGTTGACGACAACAAAGAACCTGAGGAGCCTAGTGACTCAACAACACTTAACTCAGTTGATATTGAACTGAGTGATATTGAGTATGATGGATTGGAAAACCTGGCTGGTTATATTTGCTATAAAATGAAACATCTTGATACCTCTACCTCTACAACTTCAACATCGAGCTATACTTGGGTTTCACATTTGAGTGAAGGTGGCTTATCAAAGCCATCTTCAGAATTCATGATACAGTTGGAAGAACTTGAGAAAATATTCAGATCTGTAAATAAGGACAGTTTATTGATCTCCAAGAATTATTTGAAGAAATTAGTGGAAATGAGTTCTCATGTGTTGTGTGAAGAGAAGACCAAATTATTGTTTTTTCGTTCTCGAATGTTTTTTAGAATGAGGCAGTTGAATCATGATTTGCTTAATGTTGATATTTCTAGAAAACGAAAATATAAAAAAATAATGAAATAAATATATGAACTGAGTTTTAACATTGTTTTATTTGCAATATAATAGTAAGATTAACCAAGGGTTAGTCTAAGTCTAGTTGTTAGGTAATGATTGTTTTCAGCCTTGTTACTATTGTTGTCGCCTTAGTTACAAGACCTAAACTTAAACTCAGATCTTGATAAATACTGATACTTGATACATTTTTGTTGTTTATATAACACAGTAGGTACAGACTGTCGTGCGATTATATTTTGAACTCTGCACCTACATCCTAATCTACTAAAAGTTGAATTTACTATAGACGAAAATGTTAGTGGTTTGTAGGGCTGGGTGACAGTAAACAATCCTTTTCGATTGGCCGACGTTTCGAGCAAATTTTACTCTTTTTCAAGGCTTAAATAAAATCACAGTCAAAACAATATCACAAATACAAATTAATGACAACGATGGTCAATAAACGATACAACAAGAAATGATGAAGGCGAACACATCAAACTGAAAACAAATTGAATTTACTCTTGTATTTGATATGTATAGTTTTCTAGAGAACCAAAATAGAACTTAAATGGGTAATATATCAAACTTTTTTAATTGATCCAAATATATGACAGGTCTTCTATTTGGGGGGAGGTTTTTGGAGCATATTTATACGATTTTGTTTTGTTTGATGTTGATTTTAATGCCCTGTATACGAATTTTCAGACATATTTCAGAGTGCCATAAGAGGGAGGCTGAAGCCTCAAAGGCCTCCCACGCTACGCCAATGTTCAATACTTTAGTGTTCAAGAGGAGAAACCATTGAACATTCTCATTTCAAGGAGGGACACAATTTTTTTTGCGGCATCTAGGTTATAGGAGAGGTGAAAAATATAAACGGACACCCTGCATTTACTTATTTTGAGTTCGATAATTTTTCATCACATCCAACTAGTAACTTAAAAACCTTCCAAACAACTAATATTTCAAATTTCTACTTGCTAATATTAAAGCGCGCCATGAATAACTCACAAGATGACGTCATGCTGCGCGGATCGGACGAATTTGGAACCGCTACGTATCATATCTCTTCTTTTCATTGTATCATGATTTCTATCCATATTATGGCAGCAAACAAAAAATTTTTCGAATACACTTGTCTTGAAAAAGTTCAGTGTAGTTATGTATTTTATCTAGAACTAATGGAAATATATTACCTGAATAATTTTCTGTACAAACGCAGGTATAACCGCCTTCTCTTATTTTGCAGGTTCCATTATTCTGGCATGGCGAAGAATAGCACAAATTCACTTCGGTGTCACATAAATAATGTTCCTTGGAACCTGAAATAGATATATCTAATCTTTTTTCCAACCTTGTAACGAATTATCTTCAAAGCACAAAGATATCAAATATTAACGAAGTTTTCGCACCTGTAAATCCTTCTGGACATTGACATGTGAACGTGGTGACAGGATAGATTGGTCTGAATAAAACAGTGTCGCTACTTATAAAGTCGGAGGCGTTTCCAAATTTCAAAACTGTAAGGCATTCCTCAAAATTGAGGCATGGTTCCCTCACGCACAAATTATCGTCGAAAGGGAGTATCTGTAAAAAATCAACAAATTCATGTTTTCAACTCAATTCTTATCTTTATGAAAACCGAGAACACGCTTAAATTAATAGCCCAATATTTCAGGGCTATTTCAGTATACAAGATGTCCCATAAAAAAACCACAAATTAACGTTTTTGCATTCTTTAACTTTCTGTTTTACTTTCAATGATCCATTTATAAATTTCAAATAAATCGAAATTATTACTTCATAAATAACTAGAAAAATTCGTTGATTTATCTTCATTGAAAGATCAATTGTTTGCTTTTCTGCTTCCAATGATCGATAACGTTAATTTTTATATTCAAACAAAAATTTGTTACGTACCTGTACAGTAGCTAACTTAGCCAGGATGGCCCTATTCAAATAAACTTTTTCTTGTAGAAATTGTGGCAAATAGAATTCTTCCCTAGGCACATCTGGTCTTCTAACAGAAAAACTAACATTCAAAATCTTAGATTGGACATCAGTGTCATCCTGGAAAAATAAAATCAATGTAACTTATTCTTCCGTAACAGTATTCGAAATTTATGAGATATAATAAGAAATTATCTGCACTTCCCGAATTGTACGATTATCTGAGGAAAACGAATCATCAGACATTCATCAAAGTTTTGAAAATGTGAATTTCTGCTAGTGAAAAAGTGTAAAAGTTCGGAAGATGTTATCGATGACCAAATAGTCTTGAAATCCAAATCGGAGATTTCCAGTAGAATTCTCAGAACTGGAATTCTAGAAATAATGAATATTCCTTGGAAAAATTCAAATGCTGATTAATGGAATACATAACTCTGACCAAAGTCGAAAAATAAACATATACAAATACAATCAATAACACAGCTTACCTGAATGCTAAATATGAAGATGTTCTCCTTCGGACAAGGAATAATTGCTGCCAATCCATCAACGAAAAAATTCAGCAAAGGCGAAAGGAAGGCTTCTTTAGTCATTTGATTCAACCTTACGGTGATAGACTTCAGTAACATCTCTTCAGTGATGAGCACCACAGAGAGCTGCATGATGGCCTTAACATCGTTCAAACCATCCGAAACTGAAACCTCCATCGATGCCAATTTGGGCACATTTGTATTGAGCTGAGGCGATAATTGTATCTGACCTGTGCTTTCATTCAACGCAACCAAATTTGCGTTGTTGCCTGATAAAATTCTGTAGTACAGCTTGTCTGTAACGTCAGCATCAAAGGCTGGTATTCTCCCGATAGGAGCAGATGGAAAGTGGTCCTTGAAGTTGTTAAAAAGGACATAGAAGTCATGAAGGACTGGAGCGTTGTCGTTGACATCGGTAACCAGGATTTCAACATGTGCGTCGTTTCTGAGCGGTGGACTTGCTGCTCTGACGATGAGGTCGAATTTTTTCTTTGGGCTCTCGTAATCTAGTTCAACCATAGTTATAGTTCTGCCTTATCTGAGCCAGGCCGGGTTATCAAAGAAAAACTTTCGGAGTCTTCACCGCCTATGATGGAATATTGGACTATGGCGTTTGGTCCTTCGTCTGGATCTTTGGCGTGAATAGACCCCACGGTAGACCCTTTAAAAAATAATTGAGATTATTGGTCTCATTATCATTAGATCAAACTTAATTGACATAATTTTTTATAATGACTAGTTCGCCTTAGCGTAGAAAATCCAAATGGCTCGGTTAAGAACGTTAACCAGCCAAATCGTACAGGGTGTTCCATGAAATATGGCCATTCAAAATTTTTGTTCCTCAATATCACAGGCAGAAGGAAACCCATCGAAATGAAATGTTGCGGCCATATGCAAGATGGTTATAATGAGCTTCATGCAAATTTTTGTGTCTAAAGTGTAAACAGAACCATAGAAAATTCAATTGGAATATTGAAAAGAAGTTTCCCTATATTTCCATAACAGGATATCCGATTCAAGTGAAATTTATTTTGTGAATAAAAACTGATATACTGAATGTTCAAGCAAAATTTCAAGAGGATCGCATCATCAGAACCATAGAAGTTAACTTTCGTAATTATTTATTTTTCAAATACAGTGGAACTTCCCCATAACGAACGTCTGTATAACGAATTTCTCTGTATAACAAATTTCGTACGAGACATTGCACCTTGATCCCAATTCCCATGTTGAAAACACCCTCTAAAACGAAGTAAATTCTCTCTATAACGAAATACTCAACGAACATCACTCTCTTTGAATGGGTATTGATAAGAAGGTATTAGAGTTGGTTTTTTCCGAAAATTTTCCGGACGTACGTAATAAATCCCGACTTCAAACTAAATCATTAAGGTGGGCAGAGAGATTCTTCTGAAACAGTTTTTAATACATCCCTGGTTTGGTTTCAATCTTACCATTACGCTAGTTTGAAAAATGGAGCGAAAATGTCTTTTTAAACAAGTGCTTAAGTTTGAATGATAAACTTAAATTTATCAGTGAAATCGACCGTGACATTGCCGAATATAGAAACAAATTATCTGTATAGTCCGTTCACGAAAGGTTGAGCCGTCGGTTGGCCATGATAATTTGACATACATATTTCACTGTGTATATTAAAATTTTAGGATATGATGTTTATTTTCTTGTCAGATTGATACGCAATGTTGTCAATATTGCATAGAGTTGTCTGATAACTCGTAAGCTCGTCGGACGAGGCCGGGTACATTCGGCAACATTGAATTTATTTTACGTTATGACAGCAAATACTGCCAACTTCAGATAAATAAAGAAACGCCTACTATGTGCTCAACCTTTCGTGAACGGAGTATACAACAAAATTTCTTTATAACAATTTTTTTGCGGATTTTGCGCTTTCGTTATAGGGAAGTTCCACTGTATTTATTTGGTATCAATCTCAAATCCCATTTGAAATTCTGAGGTAATAGTCCTATTACTCCACCAAAGAAAGAGAGCTCAAAAGCTTCTGCTTAGGGATTTTTCCCAAATTTTTTGTCGTACCATGCCGTCCGTCCGATGTCGATGTATGTGTGCTTAGCTTTAATGTATTGTAGGTAGCCTAGTATGCTGAAAACGATTACCCTAATATGCATGTCAAAATGAATATACGATCAACCAGAATAAAACCGGCAGTAAAAATCTGTGCATCGAGTCAAAATGACATAAATCAAATTGAAATGAAATGTTAAAATTTTCAATACAAAATGGTAAATTCATGAAATAATCCCCTAAATTTCAACACACCATAAATTCATTTCGAAATAAATTTGATATTTTCGAGAATGTCCTCCAATATTGACAATCAAGATAAAATTCATCATAATATACAGAATGATAATGAGTCTGGAGTAGTTGAAATTAAGCATGTATTCCCTGAGAATTATGTATGCCATCATGGTCCCCAGAAAGAAGAAGAGAAATGCTTGAAACCACCAGAATTGGACGGAACAATCTCCCGTGCTATTCCAACAAATAAGCTGAATACAACAATAAGAAAACAAAAATGTTCTCATTGTGGAAACGCTCCTGGTGAGTGTAAATGTTTGAGTGATGAAGTAAGAAAAGAGTTGACGAAAATAAATGAATGTAAACAAGAAGAAAACAAAGAAAAAGGCGAGACAGTGAAAAATAAAATTAACGATATTTATAAATCATAATATGCATTAACACCGACCAAGTAGAGATGAATATATTGTCACAAAAAATATGGTTAATAAATAAATACCCTTCTATTCAATGAATTACGCGTTTAGTATGTGTTTGGACAAACTCACCAATTGGACTGTTTTCTGGAATATACAGTGTTATCTTGTCAGAATCGAAAGCTGGGGGGGAATCATTGATATCTTCTATTCGAATGATAACAGGAACTGAACTACTAAGTGTAGGAGATCCTCGATCAATGGCATAAGCCTCCAGTTCGTAAACTGCCACAGACTCCCTGTCTAAACCCTTATTTGTTCTTATGACTCCACTGGTTGGATCTATCACAAATGAGCCCTCTTCCTGATCTTTCTCGCTGAGCGTGTAGCGTATTTTTCCATTAAGTCCAATATCAGCATCGGTTGCTGACACCTGGACCACTGACGTACCTGAATTGGATAGAAAAAGCAAAATGCATTCAATAGTATTTTTATGTCGACACTATTTCACGAGAGTATGAAATGAGTAAAACTTGAGCCCTTCCTTCTCCATAGAACATTCGTTAGTTGTTGTTGATATCCGCTCGCATTCGGAATGTGTCGGAGGTTTATTGGACTAGTATAAGAGAGATAGATGCCTACTCTGTCGCGTTCATGATAGAGAAGTCGTTGCGATAGGAGGGGCTTAGCGGTTCCTTCACTTCATACTCTCCTGAAATTGACCATAGCTACCTATTACAACATTCATCCACCAAATGAAGTTCAAGGAGGTAATCATAATATCCGCGTTGTCATCATGCAAACTAAAAGGGTTTTCCAATAAGGAATTGACAACTTCCTCTCGAATAAAACACAAACCAGAGATATTTCAAAACTTCATTATGGCCTCAAGTTCAATCGAAACTCAACTTCTTTCATATACAGGTTTGGAAATTCACATCTGAAATATACGATATACAATGCATCAGACAGAGAATTCTTCACTCCAGTTGCACAGATGAATAGTCGAGACAATCACTTGCTGTAACACACTGAATTCAGTTGTATTACTTCATAATTCTAGTCTTGTCTCTCTTATCGTTTTAGGAGCGTGGTTCTTTAGTATGGTAGGCAACAGTAAATACTTGAATCCAGTATTACGGACAGCCTGACAAATTAAAAATTCTATAAGTGTAGTGCGGGTTCCCTACCTTACTGCGATAAGAGAGAGACAAGACTAGATTATTGCAGTAAGACAGTTGAATTCAATCAGTTATCGCACTTGATTATCTCGCCTATTCATCTGTGCAACTGGAGGGAAGAATTCTCTGTCTGATGCCTTGTATATCGTATGTTTTCGATGTGAATTTCCAAATCGGTATACATATATATTCAGAATATAATACAACATTTTCGTGGTTTTCCTACCTATAATTACCGGAATGCCCCATAGCAACAATAAACTGCCACCAAATCAGTAAATAATTCAGTTTAGGAACGTCAAATCGAAACGAAAATGTAAATACAACGCATCGAGATACTAAACACTTACAGACGATGTTAATGACAGAATTGTATGTAACAGACGCTGGCCGTTAGGGGAGCGGTTGACCAATACGGAATAAAGATACGGTACAAGTTCGCAACGCCGGAATGTTGTTCGCGTGCATTACAGATTCTATTTGGCTGCGTCAACAAATGCACGAAGGCATCTCTAGGTTTACTTTTCACTCTGAGGGTCGATATGTTAAAACCAATTTTCGATGACTGTCACTATTTTGCGTTGAATGTGGCTATGAGCTGTTCCAACTTGGTCGGCTCTTTGACATACAAACTCAGTAGTCTAGAGAAGGTAAATTGCACAAACGAGGCGAGCAATCGATAGTCTCATATCTTCAGATAACACGGTCACCAAAATTACTATTGAATAAATTATCCATCGGCTCCAATTCTTGAGTCGGTTTGATCTTGTATGGGTGTAAATTGAATCCTCAAGTGAAATACGCCATTATGTGGCATGAGCGCGATGCATAATTCTTGAGAAACGGCCATACATTCGGCTGAAACGGATACTATTTCTGGTTCAAAGTTGCCTCCGGCCTCTTTATTCTCTGTCGGCTCGTTAGCATAACTCAATGGCTTAATGCAGTCCCAAAGAAAATAGCCTAGAGAAGTTTGAACGCACGAACCAATCGACTGGAATTTTTCTTGAGATACCACTCCCAACAAACCTACTGTTAATAAATCGATTGAAATGCTCCATCGGCTCCGATTCTTGAGTCAAATTGATCTTACATAGGCGTTTTCGGATACTTATACTCGGGTTAACTCGATCCCTAACCTTCGCGTTCGTTAACCTAACCCGAACGTCTAAACCCGTGTTCGGAATAGACGGTGCTATTAACTCACTGACTCAGGTTGATCTATCCTAACCCTACGCGAGAACAAGCTCAATTTTGTATTTGAAAAAGGCGGGAATACGTCTTCTACTCTTTTATTGGTAATTTCATATATTCTATTCCTAAAAATTATGGAAAGAGAAAAATTGGGATCAGTGTAAAATGTGTGGTTTCATAAGTCGAGAAAATAATTTAAAACAGCTTCTTCATAACTTTGTATGCAGATCTTTCTGCATTTAAGCTAAAGCCTTCTTCACTTCTTCAACATAGGTACTCAAAGAAAACCTTGAACATGCGAGGGTACACCAGAAATTATAAGAAAGATTTTACAGAAGCTAATAAATCCAAGCAAAGCTAGAGACAATCAGTAAATAAACTGAAAAATAAATTCTCTACTTCTTCAACATTGGTACTGAAAATAACATCAAACATGGAGGGCCACAACAGAAATTATAAGAAATATTTTACAAAAGCCAATAAATGCAAGCAAAGCTAGAGACAATCCGAAAATAAACTGGGACTGAAAAAATAAATCCATAAAATATTTGGTTATGTTATTGGTACAACTGTGATTTCAAATCCTAAACCTGATGTGTTCATGAACTTAGAACCCGGGTCCGTGGTCCGAGTAGATCAGTCACGTGACCCAAAGGATCGAGTTAGTAACCCTGAGTTAGTTTCCGAAAACTCCTTATGAGTGTACACCAAAATCTTTATACGAAATACGCTATAATGTGTAGTGTTTCTTTCAGGTACATTTCCAGGGTGGCAGTGCCCCCCCGGAGGTGAACAGGTGCCCCCTGGTGGAAAATTGAAAGGGCCTAGATTCTATTGTTTTCTACTTCACAAGCAAAAAATGCACATGTTCACAATGCCCCCCCAGATCTTTCGAATGCCCCCTCGGTTAAAAATTTCTTAAAGAAACACTGATAATGTGGTCTGAGCGACGCGACGCCCCAATTCTTGAGACTGCCGTGGAACTTACTGAATAGAATAGTTTGCTACGGACGCCTGAACGTCAGCCATATTTTCGACACTTCAACCAATCCGTTGTTTCACTGCACGGCAACATCATACGACTAATATGTAAATTTGAATTTTTCACTGAACTGGTTATTGCTTATCCATTAGGAGAATTACGACCGAAAATTCAAATTAACGCACCTAAAGACCTAAAGTTGGGGCCACCGTATCCGAATTTCGGTGGAAGTTTTTATGATTTGAAGGCGTTTCTCATTCGTGTACTTTACCATATGAAAATGTTGAGTTTACTGAATAATTTGATAATCACTGTTGAGTGATTAGTGAAATAGAGCGTTCACAAATTATATTCGAAGTTGTCAAGGCCCTATTGGAAAATCCGATATTAAGAAGTGATCTTCACTGATACATACCTACTAAAGCATCTTCAGGAACACTACCAGAATAGGAGGATTGTTTAAAAACGGGATAATTGTCATTCACGTCGGTCACAGATATTTCAACGTCGGTAGTGTCGGATAATGAAGGAGATCCGCCATCTTTGGCCGCTATAGTTAGGAGGTAACCACTTTTGATCTCGCGATCTAGGAGTTTAGTGGTAGTTATGGCACCAGTTTGCGGATTTATAGCGAACTCAGTCACTGACGGATCTCCTAGGCCTTCAGCGAGAGAATAGGTTATCTGTGCGTTCAATCCTACATCGTTGTCGGTTGCAGAGACTACGAGGACGGTTGTACCTATAGGCGCATCTTCGAAGACCTGAAAGCGAATTGAACGGTTAGTGCTTAATTTAATTGGAAATCAAACATTTTTAAATTTCGATTAATTCTAAAAATACTGAGTGTGATAATCAATCATTTTATAATAGATTAGATGAGGGGCGGTTAGGCGAAGTAGAACTCGCAGCAACTTAACCTCAAGATATATTGTGCGTCAATGTCCAAATAAACCCTACTACTTTCCTGGATGCTGCATTCATTATTTTATCGGGTTTTATTAAACACGAACCAGCCGCAAAGCAAATATTCAGGTGTCTCGGTGGCTTCTTGGCAGAAGCAACAGGTATCATCGGGAAAATGTTCCGAAAGTCATGATTTACGGCACATTTCATTGTCCCGTGGGTAGGTACTCACGCATACGCTCGTCATGTTCTTTAGTTCTAACTTACTGAGTGAGAGGATTTTTTTGTTCCAGCTGGTTAAGTGGGAGGAATTTTTCAGTCGGTTTTTGGTCCTTGGTCACTTCCCGGGATCTAATCATCCTATGTCTTGTCCCATTCCTCAACTGTCATCCTTTGATGACTGGCCTAGGAGAGTTTAGAACTCTTTTGCCAGTCAATCTGACATTTCCTTGCCACGCACTTCCAGACTAGCTTTGACAGTACTTCCTGGGAGCCAAAAGCTTGTTCAATTACTTAACTGTCGAAACTCGAAAAGTATACATATCCGTTTGTTGCATCTCATACATTGCGATGTGAACTGCCTTATGGCGAAGGTTTTCACTAGAATACTGCTGGACAGAAGCTAGTTGGACTGAGGTACCGTACTCCCCAGCAATCACTCGTATATCCTCAGTTTTCGATCTATCATTGTGATACACCGATAACCATGCTTGCAAAAATACACTGACCGGCAAAATAATCGATCCACTCAAAAAATCGATGAATTATGTTAATTCATAAATATGTTATTTCGTGTCCTATTCAAATGAATTTTTTTTCAATTGTAGGTATGTTCATCCTTAATCAATCACCAGTTTAGAATTTGGAGAAGACTCGGCGTACGTAATTTCATACAGGGTGAAACAAAATCTGCTTTTTTCACCCTAACTTTAGAACCACCCCTGGTGTGTTCCTGTTGTTCCACCGTATGATTTCTTATTTCATCATCGAGTCACATCTCCTCTTGACAATTCAATTCTTCATTTATAACAATAGCTCAATTTTTGTTAAAAATACAGGGTTTTCAGTGAAACATTAAATTTCGTTAAGGCTACAACAGTAATTCAACAAATTCAACCTAAAATTCTGACCTAATGAAAACGAACTGAAAAAAACATAACGTGTTTTCCGCTCAGGCGTAGATAACAGGTGCAATTCGTTTCGGCATGTCCTCATTAAGGTTTCGAATCAATCAAAGCATCACTGAGCTGCTGCAAATTTTTAGGAATTTGTAAGCGAGATCGAATTTTCCTCCCAAGAGCATCAAAACATTCCCAATTGGGTTCCAATCTGGTCTTAGAGCTGGTGCCGTATTCTCGACAAGTGATCTTTCGAAGCGAATACTAACTTCATTGCGCGGTGTGCATTTTTGCAGCTAAAAGAGGGACTCGCGCAAGGAAGTTCGTATACGCTTTGAAAGATCACTTGTCCAGAATACAGGGCCAGGCCAGTTGAATGCTTGGATATCAACCTCTGCTAAATACTCCCTGGCAAACCTAGCCACATGCGGTGGGGAATAATAAAGAATTAGCACGAAATCGTCTCCAATAAACAGTGCATACCGAACAACATATCTCGCTGAAACTTCTGTTGTTTTATGTTTTCACTCAGTTTTCAGTTTATTTTCATAACGTTCGGATTTAAGGTCAAATCTGTGAAAGTACTTTTATAGCCATAGCGAAATTGCGGAGTTTAATGTTGCTCTGAAAACTCTGTATCTTTAACAAAAGTTAAGCTATTGTTATGAATTAAGAATTAAATTGTCGAAAGAATTTGTGTCTTGATGATGAAATAAGAAATCACACGGTGGAACAACTGCAACACACCAGGAGTGGTTCTACAATTAGGGTAAAAAAAACAGATATTTTTCACCCTGTATATAATGACGAACGCCGACTTTTCTCGAAATTCAAAACAGGTGATTGATTGAAGATGATTATAGCTACAATTGAAAAAAAAATCAATCGAATTGGACTCGAAATGACATATTTATGACAAACTTCATCGATTTTTTGAGTTGATCGATTATTTTGCCGGTGAGTGTATTTCTAATTATTCTCTCTACTGATCACAACCTCGAGATGTGAGCTACTGGAGTGCTTTTAGTCAAAAATATCGCCCGTATATTCATCAGTATGATCAGTGGGGATCACAGCAAATCCATCCATTCATGTACTTTCAATACAATGAGGGGGAAGCAAATACAGATGCACAGGTTGATTTGAACATAATCTTTCCTTAAATGTTTATTGACAAATCCCATGCCGTCATAATTTGTGTATAAAATGATAACAAATCAAATAGGTAGGTGTGTCAATACTTACGCTAGCAGTGTAGGGAGCATTCTCAAAAACAGGTGCGAAATTATTGGCATCAGTGACATTGACATAAACGGTTGCGGTATCACTCCTGCCTCCAGAATCCGTAGCCGTGACCGTCAAAATGTACTTCTTCTCCTGCTTATAGTCCAGGGGTTGTGCGATGGTGATCACTCCTCTTCCATTTTGAGAAGTTATGGCGAACCTTCCTCTAACGTTTCCATTTGTCAGCTCGTAATGGAGTCTTGTGTCTTCGTCGGCGTCGGTTGCAGAGACTGTTGTAACAGGGGTACCTGGGGGATCGTCTTCGGCGACCACAGCTTCGTATATTTTAGGCTCGAATGTGGGATCATTGTCGTTTACATCTTGAACAGTTATTATCACACTGGCGCTCGCTGACTGGGGTGGTTTGCCTTGATCAGTAGCGAATACCTGAAAGGAATAAATAGGATGAAATATTATGTGTTATTCCATATTTTGAGTGTATTATTGCCCATTGCTGCATGCAAATGAGACATTGGCGGTACTTTCAGAGAAAGAAGTAAACATAGAGATGCCCCTACACGTGAATAGTACCGCATTGTAATCAACCAAGCATTAGAATGAGATGGAAAGCATTTCACTGCCGCACCGGGGCGGGGTAAAGTAAACAAAAGGTTACCTATATTTTAATTTCGTCAATTTCTGAATATAATCTTAAGAAACAGTGAACTGTCACCAAATCAGTAAAATAAATCAGTGTATGTACGTCGAATGAAAACGAAGATGTAAACTCGACGCTTCGAATAACTAAACAGTAACAAATAGTAACAGAACGATGTTGCAAAACTGACAGAATTGTCTATAGCAGTAGTAGACCAATTATCCCAATACGGAATAAAGATACGGCACAAGTTCGTAACGCCGAATGTTGTTCTCGTTCATGAACTTGGCTGCGTCAACAAATGCGTGAGGACATTTCTAGATTTACTTTTTCTCTGAGGTACTAGTTAATCTAATCTAAATAATCGGTCCGTTGATGTAGCAGCGACTCGAATTTAACTATTAGTTTTGTTGGAGATGATAGTATGTTAAAATTCGAACACAAAAGAGCTGTTGACCGGTTGGGTGGAAAGAAAATAAAAAACAGATTGTATAATGAAGATCAGAAGAAATGATCAAGAAAGTAAGCACAGATGAAAACTTCAGGACGTTGCTAAGTGAAAGAGAGGAATTGAAAGGGAAATACACCGACTATAACCTCGAAGAAAATACCGTAAAATGGTATACAGATGGTTCCAAAACCTCTACAGGAGCTGGCACTGGGATATACGGGCCAAGTACCAAGTGTGCACTGTCGCTTGGCTCCTGTATGAGCGTCTTACATGCGGAAATCTAGGCTATTGAAAGATGTCTAGATATAAATCTGGAAAGAAACTATCAGAAGTGCGATACTGCCATACACTCAGATGATCAAGCTGCTATTAAAGCACTAAGCTCCTACGTCATTGAATCAAAAATGATCTGGGAGTTCCGGAACAAACTCAATGAGATAGGCAAGAAAAATAAGGTCTTTTTAACCTGGGTTCCCGGCCATTCGGGAATCAAAGGAAACGAAGAGGCCAACACACTTGCCAAAGAGGGCGCACGAATGCTACTCATTGGCCCAAAACCTTTCTGTGGTATAGGTAAATGTATCTATAAGAAGCAATTTCTGGAGAAGGAGAAAGCCGAGAGGTAAAAACTCTGGTGGAATCATTTCACTAAGTTCCTTTGGAACTTTGAAACAGCAAGATCCAAAAGATATCTGGATCTTGGTAAGAAACAATTACACCTCCTTACTGGCTTTCTTACAGGAAACTGTCGCCTTGGGAAGCACCTGTTGAGGATGGCATTGTCGGACACTGACGACTGTAGGTTCTATGGGAAGGAGGAAGAAACCCCCATCCGCCTAATCACGGAATGCTTTGACATTGCGAGCCTAAGGAGGGAATCCCTCGGGCGAGAAACTTATAATTGTGAGGAACTAGCCTCGTTGAAGCCTTCGCAGATACTGGATTTCATCAGATCTCTGGAACTGGAAGGCTAGCTGTGAAAGATGTGGTCATAACAGCTGTGTAAGGGGGCACAATAGACCTTGATGTCGCAGTGAACTATAACCCCTTTTTAAATTATAGCTATAAGATCAGAAGTAGACATTTAAGTATGAAGAGCAAATGAAATAAGAAACTTAAAACAGTAGTGAGATGTACCGAAAAACTTACCTGAAACATAAATTTTGCTCTATCCTCCCTGTCCAGTTCCTTAGTGGTGTAAATCCAACCGGTGTGGTCATCAATAGCGATTGGAAGATCTTTAGTATTTCCCCCACTTGCATCTCTTTCTGACATAGTATACTTAATTTCAGCGTTAGGCCCTTCATCGCCATCATAGGCCTGGATTTTTACAATACTATAGCCTTTTGGAACATTTTCGGAAACACTTTCTTGAAACAAAGATGTGTAAAAACGTGGTGCGTTGTCGTTGACGTCTCTAACCTGAAAATAATCATTGAAAAATCAGTGAAAAGTTATTTGGTGGAGTCTAATGTCGATCTAACAAAAGACGAAGAATTGAGACAAATATTAAGAGAAGAAGAAGCAACAAATTATGATATTTATACTGCTCATTCTTGAATTCCACTTTCCTTTTCAAGCCTCGAACATACAATGAAAATGTCAAATTTTAAAATTATTCCCTTCCAAAGTTATCATATTTACAGACCGTCAAAATAATTATTTTCTAAAGAACCACTCAAAAATTTCAATTTTCACAGAAGGTTTGAGGTTTGAAAAGGACAATAGAATTCGTAAATGAGAACAATTAACTCAAGTGATCGCAATCGTTCTTTTTCGGTAATGGTGATAAATAGTGGTAATAAAATCATCTTTCTTCATGTAACCGTGTAACAAGCGGGATCTGAGATACCACATCTTGAACGGAAACTGGTAGAAACATAACTTGATTATATCACCAGTACTGAAATTGAATAGGACTCGCGTTTCTGCGAGTAACCGTGTAAAAAAAGTTGTATGAAAATCTACTCATTGTCCCTAATACCCGATTTAAAATGGTAGTTTAAATGGTATAGTTTCAAAGATGATCTGGGAGTGCCGGAACAACCTCAAGGAGGTAGGCAAGAAAAATAAAGTCATTTTAGTGTGGGTTCCCGGCCACTCGGGAATCAAAGGAAACGAAGAGGCCAATACACTTGCCAAAGAAGGCGAACGAATGTCACTCATTGGCCCAGAACCCTTCTGTGGTAGGTAGGTAAATGTACCTATAAGGAGGAGTTTCTGGAGAAGGAGACAGCCGAGAGGGAAAAACTTTGGCGGAATCTCCTAGGGACGGATCATTCCACTAAGTTCATTCGGAACTTTGAGACAGCGGAATCCAAAAGATATCTGGATCTTGGTTAAAGTCAATTACACCTCCTTACTGGCTTTCTCACAGGACACTGTCGCCTCAGGAAGCACCTGTTGAGAATGGGATTATCGGACACTGACGAGTGTAGGTTCTGTGGGGAGGAGGAAGAAACTCCCATTCACCTAGTCACGGAATGCTTCTGCTTTAGCATTACGATCCTGAGGAGAAAATGTCTTGGGCGAGAAACTTGTAAGTGTGAGGATCTAGTCTCGTTGAAGCCTTCACAGATATTAGATTTCATTAGATCTCTGGAACTGGAAGGCGAGCTGTAAAGGGTGTGGCCAGAACAGCTCTGTAAGGGGGTCCAATAGACCTTGAGGTCGAAGTGAACTGTACCTCCTTTTTAAGCTAAAACCGGCTTCAAGCAGGGTTTTATAAAATTCCGATCACCTTGATTACTGAAGTGTCATCATTTATATGCAATTTTCATTTATTTTTGACGTAAACCATCATCGACTTAATTCAAAATCAACGATTTGATTGCCTGATCAAGCTTAATGAAACCCGCTGTAAAGTAATTAAACTAAATGGTAGAATTCGGTGGCAGAATGCTTACTATTCCCCTACTAGCATATAATGTAAACAGATTGTGCTATAATAATAATATACCGATTTGGAAATTGACATCGAAAACATACGATATACAAGGCATCAGACAGAGAATGTGTGAATGAATGAATTCAACTGTCTTACTGCAATAATCTTGTCTTGTCTCTCTCTTATCGCAGTATGGTAGGGAACCCGCACTGCACGTATAGAATTTTTAATTTGTCAGGCTGCCCGTAATACTCGATTCAAGTATTTACTGTTGCCTACCATAGCAAAGAATTACGCTCCTCTAAACGATAAGAGAGAGACAAGACTAGAATAATGAAGTAAGACAACTGAATTCAGTGCGTTACAGCAAGTGATTGTCTCGACTGTTCATCTGTGCAACTGGAGGAAAGAATTCTCTGTCTGATGCATCGTATATCGTATATTTCAGATGTGAATTTCCAAACCTGTATACCTAGTAACAGTAGGGTACTAAAGATAGTGCACGATAGAGTAATGTGGAATAGTGCACTTTATTAACCCATCCCCACTTCCACAATTTTACTCTACTCTACTGATTTACTAGTTGACTATATCATCATGTTGACTTCGGTGTTGTTATGTTCAAGTTCTCTCGTACTTCGGATCTTAGATATTCAGATAACATCAAATACTGCGACGATATACCTTTCTCGTCTTCTCGTTTCATATGTGCTTTTTGTTTATTCACCTTCTGCTTAAAATTATGTTCCCAATCAGGTAGTAACAAGCATTTATCGTAGCTCAGGAGAATACAGCTCATGGGCGTAAAGTTTTCCAAAACGAATTAAGTACATGACTTCTCATAGAAAGAGTGTTAATTTATTGAACTCAACAAAACCACGTCTATTTCGTACAAGAACATTCCAGATGACAGATGGCACCCTAGTTTATATCTGTCTTAGCTATAATGCTTCTAATCTTATCAGACATTGAGGAACTATAAATCATATCAAATTACATTAGAATCTCCTCTCCACTTACATTAATTAAAACCTGAGTGGAATTGGACCTCGCTGGACTTCCCCCATCTTGTGCCCTGACAGTCAGGCGATAGCTTCGTATGGTTTCGTAGTCCAAAGGTTTCACCAGAGATATATCTCCGGTTAAACTGTCGATCGCAAACTGGGATTGCGTGTTTCCGCTAGTTATGGCATATCTTATAGCTGCGTTATTACCTTGGTCCGCATCTGTTGCCCTGAAAAAGTTTTGGAGTAAGAAAAGGGGAGAAAATAGAATTACTTGAGCCACTTGAGGGATGAACTAATCGAATGAAGTAAGGAAGTTTGTTTAATGGGGATTTATTCTTGTTTAACTTGAAAACTGGCGAAGGAAGAAGCATTTAGGAATCTGTTGAATTTAATTATACAGGGTATCTTTTTTGAAGTGGACAATTTCGAGGGGTAATTATACAAGTGATTTGCATCGAAAAATTTCATATAACACATGGTCGAAATGTTGACGGTTATTCTTCAATTTAACATTTCTTGATTTCACCAAATGTTTCTAGTTTTTTCTCTAAAATGATCATTATTCAGTTTTCCTTGTAGTCTTATCAATTTTCAACACAAATTCGGAAAGGGCAATAAATTTGCTACAAGATGAGAGAGTCTGTATGCTGAAAACACTCTTATTGCAGGAGTGGTATAAGGAGAAGAATATCACGATTGGGAAGTTAACAAAATCAGTCCTACTTTTCCAATGGTTTTTCGATGAAATATTAATATTTATGCACACGTTTTCTTTTCAGTAAAAAAAACCTCATTTAGTGTGCTTTCAAATGACATATCAACTTTTGTGCTAACTGCTCATTATCCGCTATAATATCATGGCTAACATGATAACAACGAAAAAGTCTAAAACTTCCGAACCTAAATCTGCTCTATTTCGAAACTCTTCGTGGCCAAACTTTAATGTAGTTTTATGAAAATCCTTCTTCAATACAACACCACAAAGTTCATAACGTTTCTGACGCATGTCTAGACAACACAATATTTTTCTGTTGATGAGATCCTTCCGAGTCTGAAAGCGAATTAGATATACTTTCTCTTTCAAAGTATTCTAGACATAAAACTCCAAAGACGTAAGATCGGGGCTCTTTGATGGCCATCTGACCGTATCTTCCAATCCATTGTATCCCAATATATTCATTAAATAGATCTTGACATTAGGACTATTATGTGCTGGGCAGCCATTCATTTGAAATTGGACATTTTTTCTGTTAGACAGGTGCATTTCATTGAATGTGTCTGTTAAGTTGCTCTGGATTGATCTGATGAATTCTTCAGCATTAAAGTGATCGGTAAGTATAACTGGTCCGAAAAGTTTCACGACAGCCAACCTCATGTTAACTCATGCTAGAAATGAGAAACAATCGTCGCATGAGGGTTTTTTCTCTGCCATACATGGTTGTTTCATGAATTAATCGCACTTGATTTCGTGAAAGTGGCCATATCAGTCCTCAATATCCTATGGCCCCCACTCTACTGAATTATTCTGTTACTACATACAAAGTGTAAGTCTGGTCTCAGATGAATTGATGATTCCCATAAATTCCCATAAAATAACACTAAGGTTTAATCACGAAGATCTCCAGAATAAAGCAAGATTAGGTTTGGAATTTTTAGACTTTTTCGTTGTTATCATGTTAGCCATGATATTATGGCGGAAAATGAGCAGCTAGCACCAAAGTTGATATGTCATTCGAAATTACACTAAATGAGATATTTAATGATCAATATGTCATCGAGAAAACCATTGGAAAAATAGGACCCATTTTGTTAACTTCAGAATCGTGATATTCTCCTCCTTACCACTCTCTCTTCTTGTAGCAAATTTATTGCCCCTTCCGAATATGTCGTCAAATTTGATGAGACGATTAGGAAAACTGAATAATAATGATCTTATCAGCGAAAAAATTTTTTCGTGAAATCAAGAAATGTTAAATTCAAGAGTTACCGTCAATATTTCGACTATGTGTTATATGACATTTTTTGTTGTGAATCACCCCTCGAAGTTTGTCCACTTTAAAAATTGACACCCTGTATAGAACCATGATTGATTAATGAATATTGAGAAGCTTTCAGGAAGTTTATTATCTATGCTTCGATATGAATTATTTGAGTGGAATGGTGGCAGTGCACTCAAATTATTATCAATGATTGATTAGTAGCGTATAATTAAATTGAGTGCTGGTAGAGCGCTTTAGGCTATCAAACCATCATAAGTACAGTTGTCTTAAATAAGTCATGAAAACATGAAATACAAAGTGTTGCACTTTGATACTGCAGAGTATCTTCATTAACTGATGTGTACGAAGTAGGTGTACCACTTTTAGTTGAATGGAAATAGTCTAGATTTTGGAAATTTCTCAGAGGATCTTATAGAATATAGAATTCTATACCTTACTGTTGAAAATAATTAGATCGTTTCCGGTTGTACAAAAGCTGTGAAGCAGCTACTGAATTCATTTTCGAAAATGCATCAATATAGAAACCATGTAGTTTCAATACAACATTTCATGTGTCGAAATCGACACATGAACTTCTAACTTCTACAAAGATATTCAAAAAGTCATGACGATTTCTGAGAGCCAGTTCTTAGGAAATACTCAAAAGTGAAAACCGCACGTGAATATTTATTACCGTTTCATAGTTATTAATTGTTTTTTGACAATATGTGCTTTCTCTAAATACTGTTGCACCTTTTCTTCTGAAGAATGTTTTTTTTTTGCTGTGAAAATATAAATTAACTAACTTTCTACGTAAAATCTAATAACGTTGATTATGTTCTCCACAAATCAACATTTCATCAAATTTGAATGGGACCGTTTTTTGCACATTTCGATAGAGTTTGAACTATAATAGTTTTAAATACGTAGCATACTCGATATTTTTCTGGAGCAATGATCAGGATATTTAGATTGGAAATTTCAATCCTTCCAAATGAGAAGGCTATAAAAGTTTCGATAATTTGAAATATAAATCGAAAATAATGACAAAACACGAAAAGAACAGATAAAAAATAATGAAATCAAATAACAACATGAATGAAATATAAGGAAAAAGAAATGATTTTCTTATATGTGTTCACGCATATAAGTTTTCATTTCATTAGTTATCTTATTTCAAAGAAATAAAATTCGAGAGGTAATTATGTCGACATTGATGCAGAAAAATATTACGTTTCTATCTATTTGGAATTGTTATTTCAAGCTATATCGAAATGTGCAAAAATATATAGGGTGTCTAATTTTAATGAAAAAAATTCGTACGAAAATCTGACTAAATAAACAGAAAACGTCATTAGATTCTAGTACGTGGCAATTTCCCGAAATAATGTTTCACTGAAACAGAAAATCTGTTTCCACAAAAACTTATAGCAGTATTTTGAGAAACACCCAGTAACTAATGAATGGTCATAGATATTCACTCGAGGGTCTCACCATCGAATTCTTCATAAAAATTGGCCCCCAGACACCATCATCATTATTTGTCTATACTTGTTAGATGTAGGATTTTCCATTCAAAAGTGTGGAATTTGGCTCACCCTGTACAGTTGTTGTATTATGAGGTTGTTTTTAGCAAACTCTGCAATGTTTTTCGATATTCAAAGGAAAACTATATGATGCACTTCGAATGAATAAAGTCATAAATAAGTGCCTGTTTTTTGGAATCAAATGCCCATTTCAGAGGAATCTCAGAATACCGGCATATTCGCGAGACAAATAATAATACCATAAGTAATGTTGTCCCTGATTACGATTAAGACAAAATAATATTGAATTTGTATATGAATATCGGTTTCGATTATTTTCAGAAAATATCAAATTCAATTTGTTACAATATCGTTCACCTACTTGATATGTAAAACAACTGGATTGGACACCCAATTGATATCCTCATCGATAGAAACAGTGTAAGTCTTCTCAGAAAATTGTGGATAGTTATCATTATCATCAAGGACATTAATAACAACGGTGGCAGTGGATGACTTTCTAGCTGATTGTGGATTAGCAGAATCTGTAGCACTGACTAACAGAGTGTAAACCTCTGTGCTTTCCCGATCCAGCATCGTTCTTGTAGTGATAACACCAGTTTTAGAATCTATTTTGAACGCTTTATTATCTTCTTCCTCGGTGGAAACTCCACCACCATTTATACTCTCAATGGCGTATTCCACGTCCGCGTTTTTACCCACATCCTGGTCAGTTGCTTTCAAAGTTATAACTGTAGAACCGATACTACACTTTCTTTGATGGAAGCGTCGTATTCTGTCATTTCGAAAACTGGTGAATGGTCGTTGGCATCTAGAACATTGATTTGGAGCATGGTGGTACCTGACCTAGAGGGAAGCTGTCATCTGTTGCTGTTACTCTAAAATAATGAACGTCGACTAATTCCCTGTCTAGTTTTACTTTGGTTGTGACGACTCCGGTCTTCGAATCTATATCAAACATCGATTGAGTTCTAGAATCTAGTAAACTGGTCATGGAATAGGTGATTGGACTGTTTTCAGGGTCCCTGGCTTTGACTGTTGTGACTACAACACCTGCAACAGAGAATGGCTTCGTATACTTAGATATTAAAGCCTTATAAGCAGAGCGACGGAAGAATTTTTTTCTCCTGTGATAATACAACAATAAATTACGCCATATAGAGTTTGATTCAATGGGTGCTTCAGGATTTCAATGAGAGATATCGGCAATATCGTTACTTGTAATGAATGAATTCTTCTAAATTGCAACAAACGATAACAACCATGAATAATGAATATACTGGGTACCCATTTCAAAAGGCTGGAAACGGTGAATTTATTTCGCGCACAGGTGTAAAATCGGAATTCTGATACCGGAGTCTCTACAATATTCGCCCGAGAAATTGAATGGGTCAAAATTTTTAATTTAAAAACCAAAACCATCTTTTTGAGCGCTCGTTCTGCTTAGACGAATGTTTTGTCTGTAACTTTTGAATTTTGAACCGAAAATGGTCTAAAACGATAGGGTTTGACACCCCCAATATCTCAGTGAAAACGGAACCAATCGAAATGAAATTTCGCGGCCACATTCAAGATGCTCATAATGAGCCTCATTGTGGCCATAGTGGTAAGGGAACCACCGAAAATTCAATTGGAATATTGAAAAGAAGAATCTTAATATTTCCTTAACAAGATGTTCGATTCGAGTGAAATCGATATACTGAATGTTCATCCAAAATCTCCAGAGGATCGCACCATCAGAACCACATTGTTGATTCCTTACATTTTCTATATAATTCCCAGAATATGATTCTGATCGTAATGAGATTTTGCATTTATGGACCCGAACCGACGTATAGTCCGTCCACGAAAGTTTGAGCGCATAGTAGGCGTTTGCTTATTTATTTGAAGTTGGCAGTATTTACATAACGTAAAATAAAGTCAACGTTGCCGAATGTACCCGGCCTCTTCCGACGAGCTTCCGAGTTATCAGAGAACTCTATGTTATATCGACATTATTGCATATCACTCTGACAAGAAAATCAACAACATTACCAAAAATTTTAATATACACAGTAGTGGCATATGCCAAATTGTCATGGCCAACCGACGGCTCAAACTTTCGTGAACGGACTATACTAGCATGAATCTCTAGTCCTATACAAAATTTCAAGGTAATTCAATGAACAAGCGCTCAAAAGCACCTGAACAGTGCTTTTTGTGGATTTTCTGAAAATTTGACACCCGATTCTGCGGAAAATTTGACACCCGAATTGGTTGAAACCAAATTGTTTTCGTCCACAGTTGGGCCCTATGAAGCGTATTTTCCTCAATAATCCAGGCAAGCGTTCATTCAGGATGAAAAATTCACATTCTGAAACTGAACTAATCTCATATGAGGTTTTTTTCGACCGAAAAATCTGATGAGCTACTACTACTTAAAACCTCAGTATCAAAATATAAATTTTTACATCCTGTTCTGAATGAACGTCCCCGGATTTTTCAACAGAATCGCTGAATAGGATCCAAAAATTAACGAAAAAATGTTGGTTTCAAGCAATTCGGGCGTGAAATTTCCCGCAGAATCCGAATCTGCAATAAAAGAGATGGGTTAGCATTCGAAATTTCAAAGCTTGGCCTCATATCTCGTAGCCCTTTTGGACAAAAAATCTGACGGGCCCATTCGATTCCTCGGGCAAAATTACTGAAGACCCCAGTAGCAGAATTCCAAATTTTACCTGTGAGCGAAATAAATTCACCGTTTCCAAACTTTCGAAATACCCGGTATAGAAAAAAATGTCAACAAATATGATTGTTCGATTCAGAACTCAGAACTGAATTGTTGACCTACAACACTAAAACAAGAATTTTTGTGAAATATTGTGTTTTATAGCTACAATTCATCAAAATGAAAAACTGATATGACAGCTTATGGGAGTATTATTGGTGTGGAGGTTGGACAAAATTGATGATACCAGGGGCCTATTGCACCAAAATAATTGCACAACATTTCTCCCAATATTTGATTTCTGCAGAGTGATTTTCACTTTGTGTTTGACTTTTCACATTGCACTATTTTTAAGAATGCATTTCGCGAGACGAAATTCATTTGAAAAGTGAAAAGTGCAAAGTGAAAAGTTGCACAGTATTTGGTGCAATAAGCCCCTGAACTACAACTTTTCAAACCTGGGATCCTCTACTCAAGTTAAAGCTGAAATTGGCAATTGATGATTTTCAAATTTTGCCATTTTCTCCCTAATATTTGTCTAAAGCGGCTATAGACTATCGAACAAAGCTTAATTCAAGCGGGACCAACGAGCATCTCTGTCGGTGTTTTCCTGGAAATTTTGCGGTCAAGCATTACCGTCGAGCATGTACGTACGAGGATGCCTTGAGATTTGTTCGATGGTATGTAGCCGGCTTTAGGAACTTAATATCAAGCACAGACTTAGCTGTGTTATCCGCCGCCAGATGGAATATAACATAATTTGACTGCCTAAGTGACATTTAATCATAGTACAATATGCTGCCTTTGTTTGTTTGATGGCTAGTTTTCGTGAGAAAATAGGAATATTCTCGATTATGTGCCTTGTTCTTAAACTAGACAAGCATTAAAATGTTCACAATATACTAGTGTTAAACAATAGCTATACAATCACACTAACCTGGTTCGCATTCCTCCAATACGCTTGCGATATAAAGATGGAGTTCAAAAAACGGCGACTGGTTTCTCAGCTCCCTACGAACTCTCCTAGCTATATCAGAATCGTTGAAGACTTGATGATGGTAAACAACCTTCAAACGGTGCTCAGTGTTCACTACCCTCACATCGTGACAGAACGTGGAAAAAAGAATGGTAACTTTCCACATGGGCTCCACTAGGCAAACATCCCTGCTAGCCACAAGATCACCTTGGCTGTGCTCAATCATAAACCTATCGTCATTCACATAATGAAAGGTAACATTGCAGTAGTCGCTTATGGTTTTTGGAAGAAAGGCCCTTATGGAATTAACAAACTGAGATTTCTTTAGGCATATCTTCCTCCACTTTCCTGAGGTAGGAATAGCGAAGGAAGCATATGTTTCTGATATCCATTGTTTAGCTTCAGTTATACGATTTTTGACAGATTGATGAAGAGGTTGCAGGAAAGGATTAGATGAAATGCTTCTTCTCCTCCTTCTGTAGTTGTCATAGAGATACCCATCATCTTCTTTCTCATAATTATCGCAATGTTCTCCAACAATAAAATACGAATTGGTAAACTATAATAATCTATATCCGTTAGTCTTTGGAGGTTGAATCAATATGTACAGTAAATAAATTAGGATAATATACTTCATCACATTCTAGTGTTTTCTTCTTACTCAGTTCTCAGTTTTTGGCTCCACAAACATCAGGGATCCCACAAATGGTGCTGATTTCTTAGTGTTGAGCTCATACTGGCGTTCAGAGCCAAGTCTATAGACGGAAGAGTTGAAGATAACGTCTCCAGGGTTGAGGGTGTTATCCACTAATAAGAAGTAGGCTGTCGTTTCAGCAAAGTAAAGTAAAAACAGGAGGAATGTGGTCGATCTACCCATGAAAGATTGGTATGTTCCGTATGGTGGTATCAGCATAATTCAGCCTTCTGTACATCTTTCCAACTCTTCTTTTGATGTGGTGCACTGCAATAGAATAACATATTGAAAAATAATTGAAAAATACATTTTTTAAGGGAATAATAATAACTTTATTCATATACAAATATTTAAAAAAATGTTGATGGAAGCCCATAACCCTTATTTTTCCTCATTCAACTGATTACAATTGCTCTCTCATCGACAACCAAATGGAATCGATATTGGATTCGATTCGCAAGAAAATAATGATCAATTTAATCGTCGACCAGTAAACCAAGCATGAAGTTGGAGGTGCTGTATAGAAGAATAAACGTTTCCTAAGATGCGATTTCATTTTATGAACTTTTATGGAGTATAAGCATAGGTTTCCAATAGAATTGAAGAAAAAAGAGATGAACCCTCAGTTGTCGTTTCGAATCATCTTTATTTCTGCGGAAACACTTTTAATGCGAGTGAAGAAACTATTATATTTCGATGTACGAAATGAATGTACCAAAGATTATAGAGTATGTTTTACTACATAATCTTTGGAATGTACCACATAACTGGTTTTCAAACATGATATGCTAAAATCTTTGAAATATTGTGCTGCTCGGCTTCCGTCCGACCCTAAAGGAACGTAAGGAACAGCTTCAAAATTTGAAATTCGAGAGATTAATTTGCAAATAACCATAATTTAGGAACTATTGGGCCGATTTGGCTAATTAACGGAGATAGTCGAGCTATACCGAGTGCCGACTCAACACCTATCCCGAAATTCTACATCAGTGAGGAGTCGCTTAGATCTCGAAACCTAAAATCACAAATTATACTAATATACGGAAAATTTCGCTGTTTAGGAAAGTAGGATTATTGCATAGTTTTCAGAATATCTAGCTCTTCAATGCATTCCTTTTTTGATCTATGGACCTATAATACTGATTGGACGTCGAACTTCCCTACTGTCACGTAGAAAAAAGTGAGGCAAGAGCCGCCATTTGCAGTTTGGGATGAAACTCGAATATTTTGATGTTCTATACCATCTGTGCTTGAATTTTGATTGTATATTGGTAATCCTATCATTTTAATTCTTTGAAATAAAATGAATAAAGGAATATTGGTAATTCTTATATTTCAATTCATAGAAAAAGTGACACATCTCAAATCCAACCCAAACTGCAAATGGCCGCCGTTTGCCTCAAAATTTTTGACAGGTTCGCCATCTATATAGTTAGTATTAAAATCATGGACCTATAATAGGTACTAACTGGACGTCGAACTTCCTTACTGTCACGTAGAAAAAAGTGAGGCAAATGGCCGTCATTTGCAGTTTGGGGTGAACCACAAATATTTTGATGTTTTATGCCATCTATGCTCTAATTTTGATTGAAACATAGACGTTCCTTTGAAAGAAGTGATGAAAAACGAACTCCATATAGTGTTCTGTGAACTCTGACATTTCGGTCTATTAAAATTGAAGAGCTCGGAGCAATAACCGGGTAACTCCATTTTCTAATGATACCGATATATCATATTCAATCTGCTAATATCCAACGTACGCAACTTTCGGTGCAACAATGGGGCAAATCCAGCGCTTTTGTAAGGAGTTTCAATCAAAATGGACTTACTTGAATGTATATTTCGGCGTAAAAATCAGGCAAATCCTGAAGTTTTTCCTCATTTCTCAACATTTCATGAAAACGGAGTTACCCGGTTATTGCTCCGAGGTCTTCAATTATAAATACATATTTTCGATTCTTGTGATTAGTTATTAAACAATATTGATAATCCTATCATTTTAATTCGTTGAAATAAAATAAATGAAGGATTATTGGTAATTCTAATATTCAAATTCATAGAAAAAGTGACACCTCCCAAACCCACCCCAAACTGCAAATGGCCGCCGTTTGCCTCAAAATTTTTGACAGGTTCGCCATCTAGTTAGTATTATAAATCTATGGTATTATCATTGAGTTTAAAAATATTTTTAAACTCAATGGTATTATTAAGGTCGAGCACAGAGATATCTATGTTTTGATCATATTCGGTCATAGACACATAAGTCTATGTATTCGACATAAAATTCATTGAACTTCAATAAAATCCAACTTGACACGAATATATGTCACTCAGTTGTATGTTCAAATAATTTCGAGAATCATCAAAGTTCTGACAAAATGAGCTCTTTAAATCTCATTCGACGAGGTTTGTTGAGAAATAGTTCCTTCTCCACCCCATTTTCGCAGGTCAGATGGAAGGTGTACCAAGGAACAAAACCAAGAAATCCTGTGTCCAAGTTAGAGAGGGCAATTTTGTCTATAACCATGATGGTCATATGGTTTACACCAGGTATATACGTTATGAGTCAGATCAACAAGTGGCGCATACAAGTCAAAGGAAGTGGTCCATTACACTAGTTTCGTTGTGAAAAGGTTCGCCTTTTGTTGGAGGAATTATGTTCAATATATTTTTTCGATATGAGTAGTCTCAATTTTTGTATCTATCCAGAAGAGAGATTTTTTTTAACAAACTTAGCCTTGAGGCAAACAATGTACGCTAGGGACTTCGTTACAAAAAGTAATATTCGTTTCAGAAATGTATGAAGATATTGTCTAAAGATCCATCTGATTGCGGAATCAGTACAAGGTTTTGCTAGAGACCTACTTTTTCCATACCTCAATGATAAGAAAAATATACCGGGTGTTAAAACCTACGATATAATATTGTAGTAACTAATTCGAGATCTCAAAATAAGTACACATTTGCAAATGAACATGGTCCGAAAGGATTTTTTCAGTTATACACGAAAATATTATGTCACTTTCACATGCAATTTATTCACTTACTTGACAATGAAACTATAAATCATATAAAACGTATAATGCGCAACTTCATTTTAATTACAGAAACCAATGCCTTTAACAAGGCAGTTCTGAGATCACTATTAGCGTAGTATGGTTTCATAGACATGGGTTGTTCTGCGCAGAACAACTGAATATGAAGATATCTATCCCAAAGACAAAGTCTACGACAATAAGTACGAACGCAATACACTGCGAACTAGCAATAGATCATCAAATAATAGAACAAGTTATGAACTTCAACTATCTTGGAGCGGCAATAAATAGAAACATCTTTGGGGAAACATGCATATATCATGGACCTATAATACTCGTAATACTAACTGGACGTCGAACTTCCTTACTGTCACGTAGAAAAAAAGTGAGGCAAATGGCCGCCATTTGTAGTTTGGGGTGAACCACAAATATTTTGATGTTTTATGCAATTTGTGCTCGAATTTTGATTGAAACATAGACGGTCCTTTGAAAGAAGTGATGAAAAACGAACTTCTGTGAACTCTGACATTTCGGTCTATGCAAATTATAAATATTTTCTATTCTTGTGATTAGTTATTGAACAATATTGTTAATCCTATCATTTTAATTCGTTGAAATAAAATAAATGAAGGAATATTGATAATTCTAATATTTCAATTCATAGAAAAAGTGACAACTCTCAAATTCACCCCAAACTGCAAATGGCCGCCGTTTGCCTCGAAATTTTTGACAGGTTCGCCATCTAGTTAGTATTATAAATCTATGCAATATATGCTGACAGGGCTGCTAGAATCTCCGGAAGTTTGCGCGAAGTTATATGGAGCAACAAATTCCTGTCCAGCTCAAGCAAGGTGTGTATATACAGAACCATTGTACAATGACAGAACAGATGTATGCCCCATATTAACTTATGCTGCCGACTCTAGAGCGGATACGAGCAGGACAAAACGACTGAGATTAAAACCCACAAAACAAGATGGAACAGCCCTCTGGGACAGAAAACGGAGTTGACCTGCGATCAGATAACAGATGTAGTCAGATGCATAGAACATCTTTCCCTGTGGTCAGATGGTACGGGGGAGAGACAAGAGTAGAAGGCACATGACTATAAAATGGGAAAGGTTGACTAGCAGAAATAGCATTTAAGCCCGGTTTACATTGGTAAAGTAAATGGTAGAGTTAGGTGTTAGACGACTTCTATTCATCTACCAGCACAATGTAAACAGATTGTGCTAGTGACAGTAGAGTACTAAAGATTGTACACGGTAGAGTAGAGTGGAAACACACATTTGGAATAGTACACGTGACTGTCCCATCCCACTTCCACAATTTTACTCTACTGGTTTACCTATTGGTTACTAGACCACGGACTTCTAAACCCACACATTCAAATTAAATTTTCTATAGTTCTGTTGACACTAGGGATTGCAAATTTACCGAATTTCAGTTTACCGGTAATTCGGTAAATTATTTTCAAAATTACCGATTTACCGGTATTTACCGGTTTTTTCTTACCGAAAAAAAATTTACCCACAGAATGTATAACAAAACTTTATTTCATTCTTAATCAACAATAAACATAGGAAAGTGGAACTCTAGTTAAACTCAAAGAAAATAATATGCCAGTAAAACTCGAAATATGTAGTCTATATAATAAGAAAATATCAGTCGTTTCTCACTTAATCTTTTGATTTTTTTTGTTTTATAAAAAAAGGCCCTAAAAAACGCGGTTTATTGAGACTGTTATCCTCAGAGTATAAAGTCAACCTAGAGTTGCCAGTAGAGGTACAGATAATTCTGTTAGTTTGGTAACATTGCATGTTAGTGTTCAGTTTCTTCATGCGATGTGTTTACATTTTCATTTCGATTTGTCGTTCATAAACTGAATTATTTCAATGATTTGGTGGCAGTTTTTTGTTGCTTAATGCTATTCCGTTAATTATAGCTAGGCGAGGGCAAAATTACGAAAATGTTGTATTATACCCTTGTTTATGTAACTCTAGTTGTCCAATGAAGTGTAGTTCGGGGAGTTAGCTCACCGAGGGAGTTTTGGTCAACTTCACTAGTTGCTTCTTCTTTTTTAAAATATATCCCCATCTTCGTCTACACTATTTAGCAACATTTGACTTTCTTAATTCGCGCGCAATGAATTCGAAGTAAAATTCAAATTGAATGTATGAATGGGCACATCTAAACCAAAGCTCCCTCTGTGAGCTAACTCCCCGAACTACACTTCATTGGACAACGAGAGTTACATAAACAAGGATTATACCTATTCAGGAACAAGAGAAATGCAAATCTAACCACTTGTTTATTTCACCATAGTGTGGCAGTGAAATGCTTTCCATCTAACTGTTATGCTTGGTTAATTACAATGCAGTACTATTCAAGGGTAGGTGCATCTCTCTGTTTGTTTCTTACTCTGAGGTGTTATCACTTAGCCGCGACCTAATCTTAGTGGAAAGTGTTACTGCCGCAGAAAAAGCTCTTTTGGTTTTGTACTCCACACTAGTAGGCCGAGTTGTCATTAGTGCTGCGATAACCATTTTCAAGTATTTCCCCTGAATCTCCTTCTTCCAAAAATATTGAATTTCGGTTTCCACATACTGCTGAACATTGTTAAACGTAGCCTGATGTCTTATGATTGGAAGGGTACTGTTTATTTCAATTTTGTTTCTGATCGCTAATTGGAGCTTTTCTTCAATGGACAATGCAGCATTATTCGATTTGGATGTTGTCAGCTTATCATTTTTTACCGAAATTACCGGTAAAAGATGCCGGTTTCTTCGTCGGTAATTTGAAGAACTTTTAAGGCGGTAAATCGGTTAACCGGTAAATCGGTAAACCGGTTTGCAATCCCTAGTTGACACTATAGCCACATGTATTTTGCATGAAAATTCAGTTTATCAGTTTACATTCACAAAAGAAATTTCAGTCCAATCGGATATCTCGTTATGGAGATATAAAGATTTTTCTTTTCAATATTTCAATTGAATTTTCTATGGTTCTGTTCTCACTATGGTCACAAAATTCTGCATGGGGCTTGTTATCAGCATCTTGCATTTGGCCGCAACATTTCATTCCGATTGGTTTCGTATTTTCCGAGATATTGGGGAACAAAAATTTTGAATGTACGATTTAACGAACTCAACCGAGCCAATTGGGAACTGAACTCACCCTGAAATTTTGAAATCTCTAGGACAATCCCTTCGAAAGTTATTGTGCTGGACGGCTCTCACGGACAGAATTGAATTTGACCACGAATTCGTCATCAGGGAGTCTAAACCTATCATGTAAGACCATTTTCGGCTCAAAATTCGAAAATTACAGGCAGTTGGGCAAAACGATACAGGCCTCGTTTAAGTAGAACGAGCGCTCAAAAAAAGAAGTTTTCAACAGTTATAGTTAAATGAGTTAAGATTGCGTACTGGGCTTCTCACAGGTCACTGTTGGGATATCATCTGCACAAGATCGGCAAAAAAACTCAATATATGTGGGTTATGTAGATCGGCCACAGAATCCACCGAGCAAATTATTATGCCAATGCAAAGTAATGGTGCAAACCAGACTTATCCCAATGGGTGGTGTGACCGTGACACCTGCCGAAATCTCCTAGGAAAATAATCGACTTAAAGAAAGAGGTTACAATCCCAAGCAAAATGTGGCTCTAGTGTGGTGACGTACAAAAGACCTAATCACTCGCAGTGCAGAAAAGTGCCCAGTCACCGTGCTTGTAGACAAAAATATTATCTAATTAATTATTTAATCTTACAAACCTTCAAGAAACAAACATTACTTCGGCTTTTGATTAATGAAAATTCGCTTTCAATAAATCGGACAAACTATTTCCATAAAAGAAATTCGTTACCTGCCTGACTTAATTCCAGATATCGGACATTAGTAATGTGTGATGTGAATCTCATAAATAAATAATTTCCCGCCTACTCTGAAAGAAGGATAACGAATGATTCGTTAGAATTCCACTGCATCTACCGCATTAATTGACTCGTAAGATAAGGAAGAATTCTGTACAAAGACGGATAATATGTAAATTCGAATTCTTACATTTGAAATTCAACATGCTATAAAATGTTTTGGAGGAATGACCTTGATTTGTATTTGGTCTTCAACGGTGACTAGACTGTATTTCTCAGTCAAGACTGTGTAAGGAGACTTCTGGTATCAGCGTATTTTGGACCAAATTAGCACTCACTCATTAGGCGTTTTCGAATGCTTACTCGGATTAACTAGATCCCTAACCTTTGCGTTCGTTTACCTAACCCGAACATCCAACCCGTGTTCGTAAAGTACTGTTCAATCAACTCGATCACTGACTCAGGTTGATCTATCATAACCATACACGAGAGCAGGGCTGTAGAGTCACCGCATGCGCACTGCAGTTCAATTTTGTATTTGAAAAAGGCGGGAATAAGTATTCTACTCTTCTCATAGTAATTTTATATTTTGTATTCCTAAAAATTATGGAAAGAGTAGAGAATTTGGCTTTGTTAAAATAATGTGAAACAACTTCTTCATAACTTTGTTGCAGATCTTTACTTCTTCAACTTAGGTACTCAAAGATAACATTGAACATGCCAGGGCACAACAGAAATTATAATGAACATTTTACAGAAGCTAATAAATCCAAGCGAAACTAGAGACAACCAGTAAATAAACTGGGACTGAAAAAATAAATTTTCTTCTTTTTTAACATAGGTACTCAAAAATAACATTTAACATGGAAGGCCACACCAGAAATTATAAGAAATATTTTACAGAAGCCAATACATGCAAGCAAAGCTAGAGACAATCCGTTTATTTCTCCAAAACTTATTTGTATATATCTTAATCATAAAAGAAACTAATTTTTCATATCTTTAATGTTTTCGTTAAATGGATATTTCATCAGCCACATGCACCTTTCTTCGAAAAATTGGTACAAGTAACTGTTATGACTTTTTTTCTCTAGAAAATAATTGTCGGTCGATCTATCTGTTCGCAGTAAACGAAAATAATTGGTCGCGTCTTCAATTTTTTCGAAGGTATTGAGCAAAATACAACTCTATGCGACCCTAGCGGCGTTACGTAGAACTATCCCGAAACGAGTATTCCAAAACGCGGGACGGGATATGACACTCGATTGTTTGTGCCTAAGAAATGAGATTTGTGTGTGTGTGTTCATTATAATATTTGTCTAGTTAGTTGGTTTTTAATCTGATTCAAAGATGACTAAAGAAAATACAGTGAAGAACACTAATTGTTGCTGTGTTTATGGATGAAGCTCTAAAGAGTTCTTTCACAGGTCACTATTTTATAGGAATAGGATTGTGGTTATGAAAAAATAATATTTTATCAGTTGATCACCAGTTTGCACTAGAGGAAGCATTTCAGACGTTTAGTGCAGTCAAAATCAAGAAAACAAAGAGATTAGCCAGTTTCAGGATTCATATTTGGACTTAAAGGAGGAAATATAGTACATTATATTGGATGTATTTCCAATTCACTCGTTAAAGAAATCAGATGAAGATTACTCGTTAATTGACAAAATTGTTGAGATAACTTAAGTTTTTATGAATATATGCCCTGAAATCATATCACTTGGCTAAAACTTATCTGGATGTTCTTTACAAGTTGCAGTATATCTTTTGTTTTTTATATGAGACAAGTAGAAGGTAACTGCTATATTCACTATTTTATAAAAAATAGCATACACATACTTACTTTAACTCTGTATTGTAAAATTAATTATCATTTCTTATTAGATAATTAAGTTTTTGTTTATACCAGGGAATAAAATTTGTTGGTTTGTATTGAATGATAAATGCTTCACTTACGACAAAATATTAATGAATTTTTCTGATTTGTATTCAATAAAAATAGTTTTTGATGTTGTGAATAATTGAAATTAAGTTGTTTATTTTCATAAAGTCTTTCATTTCTGTAATAAAATCATCATGGAATTCAACGGCTTTCATTTCAATAACAAATATTGTCATTTTTTCTTTCTATATATTGAAGAATAAATATTATAAATATAATTTGATTCACTGCAGCAGGATTCCTTGTTTCTACTAAATAACTAATTATATCAGGATACAATATCTTTGAAATGAGCCAAGTTAGATGGTTAAATATCTTCCTTCTGCAGTTGACAAGGGTGAATGCCCAAAACTGATATTTTTCTACATATCGTCCTCGATGTATATGATATGAACTTAATAAATCATTTCATAGGTCCATTTTCACGATTGTTCAGTCAAAAGACTAAATAAATCAACTGAAACACTTGAGAAACACCAGAATCTCTCTTGTTTGCTTTGAAGTGCACGAAACAATACTCGTTTCGGGAACAGCTGATTCGGCGATTGCAGCGCCGCGATCGGTAATTATTTATCCCAATTGGCTCTGCTAACTGGAGAACAAATGGAATGGAACGTAATAACAATTGGTTTCGATAACTGTGAAGTTTTTAGTTCTTCCGACAATAATTTATTCATTTCCGGACTAAAAGGAAGTCATCTTAGCATGTAATATGTGTTTTTTGGGAGATTGTGAACTCTGAATGATAATACAAGACAGCAGTAACATTGTTTTATTATGATTCTATGGACTCCATATCAGCCAGTAAGTAGAATCTAATAGTTTGAAACAATTGACAGCTCAAAATTTGGAAATTTCATGAAGCGATCTTTCACAAAGAACAAGGGGAAACATTTGTAGGGTTAATTAATTATTTATATTCCGTTCAACTCAGGTCTGCCCATTCTCCCATATCTTCTCAACTCCAAACTAATTCCCTAATAGATCACTGTCTGAATTCGAGCCCAAGTCACGGTACAATTAATATCTATTTCTACCTGCTGTAATCATCCGGAAAGGCAATTTCAATAATCGGCCAGCTACCTCTCAACCACCTGTCTCTCTTCTTCTCCTATGGCCTGTAAAACTACACAAATAGAAATAGAACATCCTCGCTGTCTTGATTTTCAAGTTTTCGATAGAAACTCAGGTGAAGATGCACAGAGGAGGACGATCTGATCTGACTGAGAGAGATGGGCGGGTCCGAACGACCTTAGCCTATACATAAAACATTTCATTTCTTCGATTCTTCACGCATAAATGAATGCATAGCGTACTGAAAAAATAGCGATCGAGTAAAGCCTTGTTCGCACTACGCTAGTAGTTTAGTCGAGTAGCTGAAAATTTAGTAACTTAACGTGTGTGATCACCAAGAATTCAGTCAAGTAGTTTAGTGTGTAGTTTAATCGAATCGATCCATTTGGTTCTATTTTATCGGGCGAGTATAGTCCGTTCACGAATGATTGAGCACATAGTAAGCGTTTTTTTATTTATCTGAAGTTGGCAGTATTTGCTGTCATAACGTAAAATAAAGTCAACGTTGCCAAATGTACCCGGCCTCGTCCGACGAGCTTGCGAGTTATCAGACAACTCTATGCAATATTGACAACATTGCCTATAAATCTGACAAGAAAATAAAGAACATAACTTGAAATTTTAATATACACAGTGGAATATGTCAAATTTCCATGGCCAACCGACGGCTCAACCTTTCGTGAATGGACTATAGAGTACCCCACCACGCGATACTCTTCACTCGCTGACGTACTAGACAGGTCCGAACCGATCAGTTTAGTCGAGTGCATTAGTATTATTATTTGCCGCCGACATGTCCCATAGATAACCTTAAATTATAGGTAAAATACTTGTTCTATGCCGAAAATGTCTTCCCTTTGGTACGAAGACATCACCCTTAAATTCCTAACAAAATACATCGAACACGAAAGTTTGTGGAATATTAAATCTCAATCATACAAAACAAACAAATGAGGCAGTCCGTATACCAGGATACAAATTTTATCATCCACCTCTTCTAAAATAGCCATCACGATTAGATTCACAAATTTTATTATTTAATCTTACGTTGCAACTTGTCCATCTCACGAATGATTTCATTTCGCTTCGAAGAAATCGCGTAAAAATTTGTTGTGAGTTGTTCATTCGACAAAGTGCTTCTCACTTCTGAAATCTACTCGACCAAAGTGCGAACGATTGGATGGACAGTAGCTACTAAATTTCTCACTACTCGACTAAACAACTAGCGTAGTGCGAATAAGGCTTTAAGGATGAAGCGTGCACAAGTAACGGCAAGGTTGGGAGGCGAGAGAAGCATTCTTTCTTTCAATCTGATCCTATCGAAGCGAGTTCATTGCAATGCACCGATTTCACACCCAACTCGATCTTAAACCGAGGTGAATTTCATGCATAAATGCAATTATATGCAAGACCTAGAGCTGTCATTCGAAATACGTATTTGGTATACTAAGATTCATAACATCAAATCGTGGATGAATATTTAATTCTTTAACGGATTTCTTAACGGAAGGTGAGGTATAATGATCCCCTTAAGGGAAAATTTTAATTGTGGCTAAAGTTGTAGGCAAAACCGCAAGATTTCAATTGTTGAAGGTAGTGAATTTACTTAACTTTGTATCTGCCTACTTATTTTTCATTTCATCTATGTAGTTTTTTTGTATTAGACATTTTTGTTAAAGTTTAGTAAAGGATCATTTTATACACCCCTGTGGATAAAATGATCCCTGGGGTAGGGGCAAAATGATCCCAGGGATCATTTTGTACTATAAGTTGATAAATATCAAAAAAAAGGAAATAAAGAACTCTGCTGTTTATTTAAATGTTAATATGTATTGTTCATAACAATTCAAGTATGTAAGCAAAGTACACAAAGCAAAAATTCGATCGGTTGAAAAATAATATTTTTCTTGGGCGTTTCTCAAAGTCGGGAGAAATTCATTCACCACATTCTTATTTAAACCTCGCGCACGCATTGTAATGTCTGGATGTCTACGTCTAAATCCACGAAGCCATTCAAGTCCAGCTCTTCCTTTAGCTTCGGAAAATTGATGCGGTAAATTATTTCTTTCTGCCATTTTTGGTGAGCTGAGGTTAAGAAATCCTGAGTGGTCAGCCCGTATATTATTCTGGACTCCATGTAAACAAGTTCCAGGTTGAACACTGTTTGTTTGCTACCTAACTTTTTAGCTGAGCCTACAGCTATTTTATTTTACCTTTGGCTCTTCTTTCTAATACCATCACAGGAACGTCAAATTCTCTTCTCGCGGTTTTGTAAGCCATAACATCTCTAATGCCTTTTGCATTTGTTCTTCAGGCCTCTTTTGGCGATAAGTTTTACGTTTATAAATTTTCGGCATGATCTGTAAACAAAAACTATTAATGGGGTAAAATGATTCCAGGTATCATTTTAGACACACAGAAGGGATCATTTCACCCCTAATACCAAATTACAAAATATCGATCAAAACAAAACTTCAACATACCGCGTGCGATGATCGAACATTGCTTAAATATTAGCTAACTGCTACTAATACCAGCAAATGAAACAACATTTCAATGAACACTTACATGTAAAAAAAACGAAAGACCAAAAACATGCGCACCTTAGATCAGAGCCACACTTTTTGATTATTTTTCAATAAAATCACGCCAAGCACTCGCACCGCATTGACATTTTACAGGTAACTCGCAGGGGCGCAGGGAAACGTGTTTCATGTGTATTTGGATAGATGGTACAAACTGTTTCTGATTTACGGCGGGGGATCATTTGAGCCTTAGGGATCGTATTACCTCACTTTCCCCTAATATTTTACCGAGGGGGTACTCACTCCCGAAATCGATGTACTTTTGAAGTCCGAAATCCCGAAATCATCATCCGAAATCCCGAAATCATCCACCGAAATCCCGAAATCATCCACCGAAATCCCGAAATCATCGTCGAAATCCCGAAATCTTCTCCGAAATCTCGCAATCATCACCGAAATCGTCCTTCTCGCAATCAATAGAGTGTGCGCACTAACGTATTCGATCTTGCGCGTGCTCTACTAACTGTTGTTGAGTATTTTTAGGTTATGGTACATACATACCTACAGTTTTACCTCGAATTCTATATTTCTGGAGTGAAATTAGCAATAACTGTCAAATTATGTAACTTACAGATATGATGTGAGTGTTGTTTTGAAGCTGATATCCTTGCGTGTTAAATCATTGAGAAAAATTATACTTCAATGTGCTAATTCTTGTACTATTGCGGATTTAGTGAGAAAATCAGTACATATATTTACTATGAACTTTTTTAAAGAATTTTTTTTCGGCGTTTTCAAGTTGAATGTTTTATATTATAATTCAATGAAAGGTGGTACTATCATCTTTCAAAAAACATTTTTTCACATCTGTAGGATCTTTATGTCCAAAGAAATCGATATTATTTGGAAGAGTCAACGAAAATAAAAAAAGTGCATTTAAAATGGGTGCTATTCCAAAACTAAGGGGGTAAACTTACAAGTGGGTGTTTTGTCGATAATATTAGGTTTATTTGATGACCTTAATTATCGTCATAACCAAACACACTGTATATGTACCTATTGAAGGTTTTCAACTATAACATGAAAAAAATGTGCATTATCTGCATCGATTGTTATCCTTAAGTCAGTTCAAAAGTCCAGACTCGGATTTAGAAATATAAAAGAACTAGCTGACCCGTGCCCACTCCGTTGGGCATAGGAATGTTAATAATCCTTTTTAAGTTCTTCTGTACTAAAACCCTCCTTTTGGCAGTTGGAAATTAAAACATAACATTCTTGTTATGTTTTAATAGGAATAGTTAGTATTTTCATGCTAATACAAAATTCGAACGTAATTCTGTCCGAAAGAAAAAACATTTTTTTGCGGGATTTGCGATAAACGAAAACCATGAGAACCAAGTCGCGGGAAAAGTTAGTTTGGTTTTGGTAGTTCTAATTGTTCCAAACTTCTCTGTAAACTATATTAGATGTATTATCATCATTTGGTAGCAAAATATATTGTCTATCAGGACTTCCAACCCGAGATAAGCCAACATATAACTGCCCATGGGAAAAACACGGCTTTCTCAGGTCAATGCCCACCAGAGAGAATGTTTGACTTTGGGACTTGTTAATAGTGAGGGCGAAAGAGATCTTCACTGGGAACTGTAGCCTTTTGAACGGTATGGGTAAATCAGTGGGAATCATGGGTATCCGCGGAATATAAGCCAGTTGTCCCACTGCTGGCCCTGTGAGAATGGTCGCCACGATAATATTTTCCCGTAACTCTTTGGTAAACAGCCTTGTCCCATTACACATGTTGGGGGGGCCCAAGTTTCCTAATAAGATGATAGGAATCCCAACCTTTAACACGAGGTCATGAGGAGGTAAGCCAGAAGGGTTTAAAGAATTTAAAAATTCTTGGGGATAGTGCACCGTATCCTCAATACTGCACACCTTATCAATGGACTTATAGTGTTTGACCTGACCGGGAATTTTCTCTAAAATGAGTTTATTTATTTCATTGACTGATTCGTTTCTGGGTGACAATATTGCCCTAGAACAAAGCCAATGATGATCTCTCTCAAATAAATTTTCAAGACCGGGATATATTGCGTCAATAAGATGTTCCAACCTGTGCAATATGTGTCCTAATGTCTCATCAAGTTTAATGTCATTGCTGTTGGTGTTAGGAGAGACAATTTTTCCTTCGCCTAGATTGAGTAGTTGACGCGGGAAGTCGTCATCGTCGTTGTCGCTCAAATGGGCTATCATGTTAGTTCGTAAATTGAGAGATGCAACCGAACTCCATAAATGAGATGCTTTCAAGCATGCTCTGATGACATCTGCGCGTGTTCCTTTCGTTACCACAGGCAGTGTTTGCCGAAAATCGCCCGCGAAAACAAAAGTAACGCCACCCATTATAGCATCAGAGTTACTGAAGTCTTTGTGCGTTCGGTTTAATGCTTCAACATGAGCTCTATGGCTCATGGTACATTCGTCCCATATAATTAATGATGTTTCTTGTAAAAGTTTCCCGAGTGGCCCATTTTTACGTATAGAACAAAGTGACTGTTCGGGAACGTCCGTTGCCTAAGGAGCCGACCAAACGATTGAGCCGCGCAGACGCAGATACCTACCTCTCATGATATAAGAATAATGTATCCCTCCACAGCCGTCTCTATAGACGGCTGTGATCCCTCTCACATGTAAATGGCCACGCCCCTTTCTCCCGAAGTGAGCACGACACGAACCGAATTAACCCGAAAACATCGCGCGCCGGCACCGTGCGCTCCTTTGGCCTTCATACGTTTTTTCTCCGAGTCACTTTGCAAAACGGGCTACCACGTAATAGCCTTTATATTTTCGGTTTTTTATATAACCTATGGCACTCATGAATAATGTGGCTTTCTATTGGTGAAAGAATTTTCAAAATCGGTTCAGTAGATCCCGAGATAAGCTCTTACAATTTAATAAATATACAAACACACAAACTTTACCTCTTTATAATATTAGTATAGATAAATACCTTGTTTGCGTAGATTTTCATGTTATTGAGAATATTATAAAAGATTCTGAACTTTGAGAAATACCAGACGTTTCTTGAACCCAAAAATATATTGAGATTTGGCGAATCCGGTCCTGGATATTACACCCTACTTATTAAGGGTCATGAAAGTTCGACCATGAGTATTCATACAATATGGCATATATTCTTTGATTCCATGTTGGTTAGCGAAAATTTGTAAATATTCAAATGTCTGAAATTTCTAATTCAAATCAAGTAAGTTAGTTGATGAAAAATACGCGAGAAAATAAAAAGTAGAATTCTGTTCGTTTCAGATTTTTCTGGTATTCCCAAATATCAAAGTTCAATACATATATCTCAAAAATCCAAATATACAGGATGTTTTCTGAGTATTCTCATGCATTACCTATTTTTGTTTATCCGGACCTGGATTTTTTCAGTTATTGAAACTCAGGCCGCTGGTGTAGAAATACTTGAATATGATTAGCAAATTTCATTAAAATATTCCCGTTAGTTAGTAAGTTATGAACACACAAAGTAGAAAATCAACTATTTTTTATTGTCAACATGCATAAACCTGAGAAGTGTATTATTTAAAAAGATATTAGACAAAGAACATGCGCGAGAATGAAAATTACATAGTTTACCTCAGTTTTTTGCGCTGTTTCAAAACATCAAACCGTATCTCGAAAATACAGCGTGTTTATTTCGGGATGCGAAACATATGAAATTTTTGTCAATCCGGACCTGGATCTCTAAAATGGCAGAATGTCAAGTCGCGTATTTACGGGGGCGGTACTGGGGGTAATTAATAAGGAATAGAAGTATATTACTAACAAGCCTATTTATTACTTGTTCAATATTCTATAAGAAGCAATACTTTTCGAATTAATTGAACTCTGTTTGACGGTTTTTCATTCGATGCTATAATGTATAATCGTTCGAAGTCACAAAAAATCACTCGCAATCATCCGAAATCACTCGCAATCATCCGAAATCACTCGCAATCACCCGAAATCACTCGCAATCATCCGAAATCATTCGCAATCATCCGAAATCACTCGCAATCATCCGAAATCATTCGCAATCATCCGAAATCACTCGGAATCATCCGAAATCATCATGATTTCCGAAATCGCTGTACATTTTTCATAGAGTGAGTACCCCCTCGTATTTTACCATGATCGTTTCAGTAGATTGTAGATTGTTAGGGTTACATTCCACTGCTACTGTTACAGTTATGATTCCAGTAAAATATCATGTATTTATGTGTTTAGATAAATGTTTTCGTAACATGAGCTTCAATTCAACTACAGTATAATTATGACAAAAGCTTTAAGGATGCTAGATCATTCTATAACTTAGTGAATTAACTTTCGTTAGGTTCTTTCAAGCTCATTCTCATCATTCATATGCTTCCTTAAATGACAATGTTTTGTTAGGTAGCCAGACTAACTTATTCTTACTGAGATCCAAATACTTTTTGGTTCTTACAGTTTTGGGGTTCCATTCCTGGGAGATTCCTTCATACCGCATCTCTGTTTGTTTCTCCTAAGACTTCTTCTTATAGGTCAATTGCCTATACCATAGAAGGGTTTTTGGCCAGTAAGTGGCATTTGTGCTCCTCTTCTGGCTAGTGTATAATCTAAAGGGATCTTGTTATTTTTTCTTTCTTCGTTGAGTTTTCTTCGACACTACGATAGTAGCTTTAAATCGATGACATAGAAGTTGAGTGATTTAACAGCATCATGGTAATAAAAATGGATCATTATGTCATACCCTCGATAGTTTCTTTCCAGGTTTTCATTTATGCGCAGTTGTACCTGAAAAACACTCGAATAGGAGCCTAACGAGAGTGTACACTTGATTCTTGGACCCTATCGCGGTATAAAAACCATCTGTATTCCATTTGACCATATCTTCTTCTTCTCTGTGCGGTGCCTTACCGGCCGAACTGATGAGGTCTAGTGGCCCATTGTTCACCCGCATCGTTCTATAGGGACTTAGCTCCACAGACACGAAGACAGAAATGTCGCGAGCCTGCCAGGAGTGGTCCCTCTCAGCATAGGAATAGAAGGTGTTGGATTTCCTAGGTGTGTTGACCTTAACTCAGTAAGGTTTCCACAGTTGAACAAAATATGCTCAACCGTTTCATCAGTACTCCTGCACCACCGGCATAGGGAGCAGCTCGTCAATCCCATTCTCTTCAAATGCTTGTTAAACAGGTGACCAGTCAATGCACCAGTCACCAGACCGAGTTGTTTCCTCTCCAGCAACAGAAGCCTATTGACCTCAGATCGCGAGGACGGTCTCTCAATGAGAATCCTCGACCACTTCAGGCCCACCCCTGCGCTCCATTCCGAGGAAAATTCCTTGTTCAGCCGGTTCCTGAAGAAACTTCTGACAGATGTACGACAGATTGGCAGCGAAGGCTCCGGACCAAAAAATGCTAATCCGGCTCCCCGCCTAGCCAGTTCATCTGCCTTGACATAACCAGGTATATCCGCATGAGCCGGACACCAGATTACTTTCAAAAGTTATCAGAGCCCAGCCCACGCAGAGCTTTCCTGCATTCTTCTACCAAAAGAGAATAAACTCTAACATCGGATAGAGATTTCAGAGATCCCTGGCTGTCGCAACATATATAAATGTGCTGGCCAGAGTATCCCCTGCGAATATTTTCTAGTTCGCATGCAAGAACCGCAAATAGCTCAGCCTGCACAATGGAACAGTCCTTCCCCAGAGGGATAGCCTGATTGAAGTGAGGACCCACGATTCCGGCCCCAGACCCTGTTGCTGTGACAGAGCCATCAGTGAACCAGGTGGGACCCTCTGGACTAAGAAGCCTGTTTGATGAAGACCATAGGTCTCTGTCGGGAACAATTACCCTGTAGGATTCGTCGAAGTAGAACTTAGTGCCCGCGCGGTCACCTCTTTGATTTGACCATTTACTTTGAAGTTTTAGGTAGTCCATCGCCTCTCCCCCACCATGGGATAAAAGTTCTTCTCGATGCTCACTCTTTCAATCCTAACATCACTATAGGTAGCTTCGTTTATGAGTTGTACTTATTCAGAGAGCACCAGGCTTTCTGACTAAATTCTCTCATTATCTGTACCTTTCCTAGATATTCTGAGGATGGTCTCATGGGCTACTCTATTGATCTCTAGATGTGGGAGAGTAGCATCTGTGAGGACAAGTGCTCTAGTCGAACAAGTTCTCATGGCTCCAGTAATACAAACACAGCAAGCCTTTGTATATCGTGATTTCAATTTCAAATGATGGATGATATTCGAAAATTATTAGATTCATACTTTTGTATACTATATTCGCATATTATTGAGCTCAAAGTAGGCCTTTGTTCATTTATCTTAGGTTGGCAATATTTACTGTCATAACGTAAAATAAAATCAACGTTGCCGAATGTAGGTACACGGCCTTGTCAGACGAACTTCCGAGTTATCAGAGAACTACATGTTCTTTTTCATTCAAAGGTATCATTACATAATGTTAGCTTCAGAATTTTTTCTTCATTTGATTTGATTCTGTTCATTCGCACTTCTATTGACTAATGAAACTAATAACTCTCGAAAACATTCACAAAACCATGAGTTTCCATTGTTCAAATAATGACATTTTCATTCAATTCAAGTAGTGAATTGGTAATGTAAAATTTCAATCTTTAGTCGTTAGGTAGGTTTAGAACTGTCTAAATTGCGTTATTAATTTGTTAATTTTCAGATGTAAATTGACATTGTGAGAAATCCGCGATTTATACATCTTTCTTGCAATATCGACAAAATTGCCTATCAATCTGACAATAAAATGAACAACATAACCTTAAATTTGAATATACGCAGTGGCATATGTCAAATTGTCATGGCAATTTTTTCCTTGCCAACCAGCTAGTTGGTTCAATTTTTGTATGCCTGAAATATCGAATTTTTGGAAAAAAAATTTTTTTTCAATTCACTTCTCTGAAGAACTTCACGAAGAGTCTTTGTATCGCTACAATTCTTCATTATGGAATCCAACCAAGAGAACTTTCGACTCAAAAATCTAAACTTACAGACATTTGGGCAAAACTATGAGCGTGCAAGTTTCGATGCTTTCATTTAATTTCTATTTGAAATTGAGCGATTATTGAGTAGGCATAGAAACTTTTCTGATCCAAACCGAAAGTACCTATACTAACGACGAAAGGGATATTATATATTAAAGTGTTTTGAGTTTTTATTTTTGTTCATGTACCAATATTGATTGATTTTCTGAATTCAACATAAAGTTTTTATATACAGGATACAGGATTGCCAACGATTGAATGAATAAATAAATATACTCCGTTCACGAAAGGTTGAGCACATAGTAGGCGTTTATTTATTTATCTGAAGTTGGCAGGCTCACTGTAATAACGTAAAATAAATTCAATGTTGCCGAATGTACCCGGCCTCGTCCGACGAGATTACGAGTTATCAGACAACTCTATGCAATATTGACAACATTGTGTATCAATCTGACAAGAAAATAAACATCATAACCTAAATTTCAATATACACAGTGGAACATGTCAAATTTCCATGGCCAACCGACGGCTCAACCTTTCGTGAACGGACTATAGGTTATGAATGTGATTCGACTATTCTTCAACTTTTGGCACATTTACCCTGTAAGATGAAAAAGATACCATGCTCAAATGCACAGAATTTAATTATTTCCTGTTCTTTATGTGGGAAACTATGCTGTGGCGTTAATAGATTCAAATTATTCAACGAAAATACACTGACCCTTCCTTTTATAATCTTGTTGTGAGAATAATCAATTCTCTTTACATTTTACACAAGAATATCGTCACTAGTCCGGTCAATTTAGACAATTGAAATAGAGAAAATTCCGACAGAGCCAAATTTTTGTAGAGACCTTAGGTTTACCACAAGGAATAAAGTCTCAAAAGTCCCCATCAATCCGACGCGAGCTTCGCGACTTATTCGGGGTCAAAGGTCAAAATTTTAGGTTTTTTGGATTTTTCTCGAAAACGGTAAGTTTTATCGAAAAAGTACCTCAGAGCAAAGTTGTAGATCTTAAAATTCTCTATAAAAATGGTTCCCATGATTTTTTCTCTAAGACCCACTATTTCCCAGATATTGCGCTTGTAAGAACCATGTTCTACATAGTATGCACACATATGCCACGTATATACATATTTAGGTACTCAAGCAAGCAAAAATGCCTACTCGTGCCTCTTCTATGTATACATTATACTATTCTAAGAAAATTTACTCTAAAATGACCGCCGGTCCCTTACCGAATCCCCTCTACTTGAATAACATCTGGTCTTGAAAAAAATCTTTCTTTCAATCATATAAAATTGAAACGCACAGATAAAGTACTTCCTCTTTTAGCTGTGAGTAGCACTGTGAAAGTTCACGACGAAGAAGTACCAATAGACCCAGTATTATTATTTCAACGTATGAGTGTCACTAAGACTTTTGAGGATGAAATTGAAACATTTTTCGCATATGATTTAGCTCCTTACCCGTTGTCACTCTTCGATGCAGCTGGAATGCGTAAAACAATGAAGTCGGCTCTTTACGATTGCTTTCAATCAGTCAATGCTGAGGTTGATTGTACAAACGCTGCTTACGTTATTGATGGGGGATATCTACTACATCACGTTGTGTGGGATCGAGAAGAAACCTTTAACGTAATTTTGGAAAAAAATGTTCAGTATTTACGTAGACATTATGGTCAAACAGTTACGGTAGTATTTGATGGCTACAGTGACACAACAAAGAACATAAAAGCTGCAGAACAACGTCGTCGTGCTACAAAAACATCCTCAGGTACCGACATAATGTTTGACGAATTTATGACAGTTCCAGTTAATCAACAACATTTTTTTGCAAACATTAATAATAAATCTCGTTTTATTTCTATGTTGAGTAACAAATTAACAGCTGAAAATATTGCCGTGAAACAAGCTCCTAATGACGCCGATGTCCTCATAATTGAAACAGCAATAGAACAATTTAATGCAAGAAATACAGCTATTGTAGTGGGTGAAGATGTTGATTTATTAGTACTACTCACTGCAAGGACTCCATCTGATAAAATTATTTACTTTTTAAAACCTGGGAAGGCGCAGCAACGGACAGAAATATATTCTTCAAAAAGTTTATCAGCTTATCCGAAATGCCAAAACTTTATTTTATTTTTACATGCAATAACCGGATGCGATACTACGTCAGCAATGTTTAGAAGGGGCAAAAATTCAGTATTAAAATTATTTGAAAAAAATGATTTGATGGACTGCGCAAAAGTATTTACAGAAATTAATTCTTCACCTCAAATACTAATTACTAAAGGAATTCGGTTTCTTCTTGCGGTTTATGGAGCTCCAAAAAAAATTGATTGCATAGATACGTACAGATATTTGACATTCGTAAAAAATACACGAAACAAAAAGCAAGTACAGCTATCTTGTCTTCCTCCAACATCGGCATCTGCTACTCAACATTTGTTTCGAGTATACTATCAAGTTCAGACATGGCAAGGCAATGAACTGAACCCTGAAGACTGGGGTTGGAAATTGATAAATGATACTTTGGAACCGATTCGAACTTTACTGCCCCCTGCTCCAGAAAAACTTCTCAACACTATTTTTTGCAATTGCAAGAAAGGTTGTAGTGCCAAATGTGGCTGTAAAAAAGTAGGATTGCAGTGTTCTCCAGCGTGTACCAATTGCCAAGGTGTCTCTTGCTCAAATGTTCAATTAATTACAAGAGAGGAAGATTCATGTGATTTTGATGAAGAGACAACTGATTCATCTTCATTTGAACAATTTCTAAGCGTACATCAACAGGAAGGAGAAGAAGAAGAAGAAGAACAAGAAGAAATTGAAGAAAACATGATTGGTGAAGTTGAATATGAAGAGTCAGATTAAAGTAATAAAAAAAAGTTAAACTCAGTAACCCATATCAATAATCTATGACTATTAAATAATTATTGTTCCTGAAAATAACGTCATAAAGGTTCGTGGAATAGGCCTACCGGGGATACCACGTTAAAAAAAATGCGCCGAGTACACTACCTCACAGGTGGTGTGGAAATGTGTGCATATTATGTAGAACTTGATTCTTACAAGCGCAATATCTGGGAAATAGTGGGTCTTAGAGAAAAAATCATGGGAACCATATTTATAGAGAATTTTAAGATCTACAACTTTGCTCTAAAGTACTTTTCCGATAAAACTTACCGTTTTCGAGAAAAATCCAAAAAACCTAAAATTTTGACCTTTGACCCCGAATAAGTCGCGAAGCTCGCGTCGGATTGATGGGGACTTTTGAGACTTTATTCCTTGTGGTAAACCTAAGGTCTCTACAAAAATTTGGCTCTGTCGGAATTTTCTCTATTTGATCACTATTTTTATGTCTAAATTGACCGGACTACACTGGATCATTTCATACCGTTGAAATGATGCTGTAGGTCCAAAATAACCGAACGGAACGAGATTAGTTCGCAATTTCCAGCAAATAATAGAGTAGAGATGAAAGATACCACAGAAACAACAAATGGCCACCGGCAACCTTGTAACCTTCACGGGTTAATAAACTTCATAACATTCATAGCAGCTACGGTTTACCGGCATGAAAAACTGCTGCAATCCATCGCGAAAAACCGTTTTCACTGTGCGGTAACGATGACAAATCATAGAAATGTTGATCACCACTGTAAGTGGAGAGGAGGAAATGTTGGATAAGTTTGTTATTGAATGGAAAAATAGTGTCCTGGTATTCATGAGGAATCAATATTCAAGCCAAAACGACGTAAGCGGCATTTCTAAACATTTCGTGTAATTTGGGAAAAACGTATTTCGCGACTATTTCTCAAAAAAAAAATCATCAAAAATTGCACTTATGATGAGTACCAACACTAAAAACTACTGAGTACATACGTTCGGTTAAAATTGATCTAGGAAAACAGGTAGGCAAAAATGGAGGTATATGAGTCATTCGAAGTAATGTCATGTCGTTTATGACGTCAATGCTTTTTGTCGCTTATGACTTGAGTATAGGCTAAAGCTAAGGTTCCTTCAAGAGAAAGCGCTCGAGCCAATTCGGTGCAACTAAAAACTCAATTTTGAAAAAAAAAATGTCGCTTACGTCGTTTTGCCTTGAACACGTCGGATATGTTCTACTTGAAATAGGATAAAAGCTTGAACTGTTTGTGTTTATAAGTAAGCAGACAGGTTTTTCACACGTGTTTTTTCATTCGAGTAAGATTAAATAATATTGATTCGATATTTCATTTGATTGGGGGAGAGATTGTTGGTATCCTTGATTATCTATGTATTATACACGTATACTAATTACAATCTCGGAAACTCAGTAGGTTATGGATATTTTGTAGTGTGCCACTATAGAAAAATAAAATTTCAATTCTCTATACTTCTTCTATAAATTTTGCAACAGTCTCTGCATAGTTTTTGAGCCGCTTGGTATAGATTATACAGGGTCTTTATAAATGATAACAGCGCAGTTGGCTTTGGATTACTTTGCCACTACAGAATACTGATATCTAACAAATCAGAGCATAGCATGATCACAGAATTCTGTGGTTTGCATAGGAAGCGGCAAAATGAGAATAATCCAAAGCCAACTGCGCTGTTACAATCATTTATAGAGACCCTGTATATAATTTAACTGAAATTGATTTCTAGCTCAACACTTGATGAAATATTGTTTTGACGATAAAAACAAATTAAAATACTTAACAATACGTTTCACAATTTTAATTACAATATCACAGTCAGTTGACATGCATGTTTCGGGTGCACACAATACATCAAGTAACAGATGTTAAAACCGGAGACAAACGGAAATCTAATTGATCATTTACAACAGGGAGATTTTGTTTTTGTGCTGAAGAAATTTCTAAAAATTCTAATAGATCTAAACGTTTTCCTTTTCACTTTTATGTAACAATTTGATTATACTAAAATCTATGAAATGGTTGGAAGTGATACAGTGATCGGAAAAGCCAGTTACTGATTTATTTTGGAGAATAGATCTTTTATGTTCTTCAATTCTTATTCCTAAAGAACTGCCACTCAGACCTATAGATTGTAAAGAAGGCTAGACATTCATCACACAGTCTGTAAATACTACTCAACTGTAAATCAGTCACACGATCTTTACCATTAGAAAACATTGATTTTAAGTTTTTCTCATTGGTGCATATTACATCAATATTATTTAGTTTAAGTATTTTGAGTCTTTTACAAATATTGTATATAATTTAATAATTCGGACATAATCAGAGTTCTGATTATTGAATTGAAAAAAATTTCGAATAACTATAATGTCGAGAACTGTTCTATGAATTCGACCCATTAATGAATTCAACTGAAATACTGACTACTTTTCAACTAGCATTCAAATCATAGCTTATTTCATTTGAGAGTTAGAGTGTTTGAGTCCGAAATACTATATTATTTGCAAAAAACATTGTTTAAAAAAAGCAACATTCCAGAGTTGAGTAGGTACAGTAGCCTGGGTTGATCATAGTAAGTAGATATTAATTTAATTGATTCTCTTATTCTGTAAACCTATAATCAGTTAGATAATGTACCGCCGCGGATAACCATAAGGCGGATGATTTATTACCAAAAAAATTCCTATTGATCTCAGTTTATGAAGATGATATATTCATTTCGTTTCAGTACCTTTAAAAAAAGTACGACTCTGCCTATGAATTGTCAAATTTCAAAACCGAAACAAACATTTGGTTTGTATAAGTAGATAATCTTTTGAAAGTTTCTGAATTCGTTCTGTCCTATGATGACATATCCGAACACTTGAATCTGATTCGACTCCCTGCTGGGCATTCTGAGAATAAGTGTATGGAGTTTGAGAGTCTTCGAGAAAGTCTCTTTATTCATCGTCTTCAATCAAGCCGATTGTGTGTAGATGCGCTTTAAGCCAGTAATGACCTGTCATAACCGCGACAAGTATTTCAACATGTTATCTGCTCAGAACTAGCACTCGATATACCAGCTTCTAGTTCGCAGTCTTTTCTTTCGATAATTTTAAGCATGGATGGCTCAGCGAAAAGAAATCTTGTTAATAGTTATTTCCTGATCAGCTACGTTAAAATTCCGAAGAATGGTTCCGGGCCCACAATAGGTAGGGTTGTACCAGCATGCACCAATCTGCCTTGAGTAGCTCGGTATCTATACTAGAGGGATTCTATTGTTTGCACCGAGCTCATTTTAGTAATTCCGGCAATTCCAGACTGTTGTTGATGACACTGGATTGAAGCGCTTGACTGCCTATTAATATAATATCTCTATGAACAAACGTAGAAAAAGATGGGCAGAATCGAAATTCTAGACGCATATCTTTCAGATTCAGTACAAGTATCATTTGCTCCGTTCAATGAAATCACTATTTCTGGGGCAGCAGCAAAACTAATTCATATTATTTGCATTTATCTCTCAGCCATTTACAGCTACATCCGAGAAGTAGGCACTATCTTAAGCCGGTCGATACAAGAATGATATCTCAACCCGCGATCATTCAAGAGTTAATATACCGAATATAATGAACAGACTTACTCCTTGTTATGACGCGCTTGTTCATAAGTGCACAAATTGTCCCTAAGTTTCGAATTGTGGGTCAGGAGTGGTCTTAAACGAAGTTCAAAACAATTATGTTCGTCCATAATCACTCTGACGTTCAAACAGAATGAGCTGACCAGGAATTCTCATTGGAGGTGAAGGGTTAGAATATCCCGGTACAATTTGTAATGGGTCAAAGCGGTCGACAGTTCTTGAGTAATTATTAATTAAATATTTTTCCATGGTTTTCGAAACCAAGAATCCGATAGTGCCAAATCCTATATTCAGTATCAAAACAAGGGCAATATATCGAGAAGATCGAAATGTTATTATTCGATTGTTTTCGAAACTAGATCCAAACATTTTAGTCCAGTCAATTTGTGCTCAAAAGAACCCCTAGCAGGAAGTTCTGGCGTAGTTTTGATTTTTTCGGTTTTTTATGTTTTTTGGGGTGCTGAATCCGATTCTGAGGTTTGCTAACAAAATTTCGTGAGGGAACATTGACAAAAATACAAAAAAAGAGAAAAAGTCTCATTCTTTGGCAGTTTTCTGCTTATAACTCGGAAACTATCAACTTTTCGTGAAAAACCTTTCCATACAAAATGAAAGTACGTGAAATTTCCTACAAATTGTATCACCACAGCTTGTTCTGCGACAACCTGTTCTGGCTCAAATTATAGTTGAAAATGAGGTATTTTCTATGACTCAATAAATGAAAATAAATTAAATTCCGTGGTTCCGATAATGCGGACGTCTTGAAATTTTGAAAGAACATTCAGTATATCAGTCTCGATTCACAAAAAAAAATTAACGCGAATCGGATATCTTGTTATAGAAATATAAAGATTCTTCTTTTCAATATTCCAAGTCAATTTTCTATGGTTCTCTTCACACTATCGTCACACAATTTTGCATAAAGGCCCGTTTACATTAGTCAAGCGAGTTGATCAAGTCAGTTGAATTCAAGTGACTTGCACAAAGTTGAGCATGCTTCTACTGAGAAGCCGTTCAATTCAGCCGATCGAGTGAAACGAAAAGGGCGGTTTACACGTTCAATTCGCTTTCAATTCAACTAAGTTGATCAACTCACTTGACTAATGTAAACGCGGCATTAGGCTTATTATGAGCATGTTGCATTTGGCCGCACCATTTCATTTTGATTGGTTTAGTTTTATCTGGGATATTGAGGAACAGAAATTTTGAATGGCCATGTTTTATGAAACATGGAATATGGCCATTCAAAGTTTTTTTCCCCAATATCTCAGACAAAACGGAACCCATCGAAATGAAATGTTGCGGCCATATGCAAGATGCTCATAAGAAGCTTCATGCAAAATTTGGTGGCCATAGTGTGAACAGAACCATAGAAAATTGAATTGGAATATGGAAGAGAAGAATATTTATATTTCCATAACAAGATATCCGATTCGAGTTAAATTTGTTTTGTGAATTGAGACTGATATACTGAATGTTCATGCAGTATTTCAAGACGTTCGCATTATCGGAACCACGGAATTTAATTTATTTTCATTTATTGAGTCATAGAAAATACCTCATTTTCAACTATAAATTGAGCCAGAACGGGTTGTCACAGAACAAGCTGTTGTAATTCAATTTGTAGGAAATTTCATGTACTTTCATTTTGTATGGAAAGGTTTTTCACGAAAAGTTGATAGTTTCCGAGTTATAAGCAGAAAACTGCCAAAGAATGAGATTTTTTCTCTTTTTTTGTATTTTTTTCAATGTTCCCTCACGAAATTTTGTTAGCAAACCTCAGATTCGGATTCAGCACCCCAAAAAACATAAAAAACCGAAAAAATCAAAACTTCCCCGAAACTTTCCTGCTAAAAACCCTATTTGACTGTACTATTTGTGCAAATGTCTCAAATCGTCCTTGAAATGTTTGAATTTTTCAATCTAATATGTATCTTCAAAAGTAGAAGTCCGATCATATGCATGATAATGATACTATTTTTACAAAATTCTGTGAAAACTCCTCGAATGAAGAATCTGAAAATTTCTGTATTTTATCAAGAATAGGTGAGATATTGAAAAGTACCTAATAGTGGGATCACTTTATGTAAAAAACTGTAAGACCCGACTAGTGACAAATTCAGCAATAATCCAAATGAGATATTGCCCATAAGATTCGAGAAACTTCATTTTATCTCCGCTACATTTCAAATTTCGCTCACATCGTTTTTATGTTAATTTTCAAATATGTAATAGTATTTCCGTCGATCTCAAAATAAAAGATGATTTCAATATGTACGAAATTGATCATTAATGACCAATTCTAATGCTCAATTTCTCTACTATTTTAATGTGCAATCGTCATGGCAACCGTTCACAAAGTATTCAGAAGCACTACGATATATTTCAAAACTGTACTGGAACATAGATACATAGAAATTCCATTTTGTCAAATGTAGGTCTTGTGCAAAATGAGAATGTATATCAATAAAGAATTCATACACCATTCATATTGAGATCGTCGAAAAAATCTTGTAATCAACTGGGTTATTAATCGAGCGACTAATGGTCTCGAACTATTAACGCGTTCAATCCGCTCACGCGTTAAAATATCTTGACCATTAATCGCTGTCTTCAATAACCTGGTTGATTAAATAACTATTTAGTTAAATCAGAGACAATATCTGACACTTGAAGAATAAAATTCAAGTGCTGCCTTCAGATATTCTTGCACAGAGCGCACTAACGGAATTTTTCCGAATCTCAAATTTTGTCGCCATAATGCATAGAAAGATAATTAAAGCAGTGGATCTACCATCTCCAGAATAGGTAACAGTTCAAATAATACCTAAGACGTTGATGTTGAAATTGTCCAGAAGCTTATGCACGACTCTTCATAATAGATTCAATCATGCAATATCCTGAGAACTATCGATTTCATTCAATTCATCTTGAATCTATCAAGAAAATTTCGATTTTAGCAGATCTATTCCGAAGTTTACGTCCGACTGTCAACACAATACCTACAGTAAAATTTCGGTGTAGGCTTGAAATTTTAAGAGGAATTCATGAATGAATAGAATGAGATCAATAGTTCTCAGGGTACTTCAAATTTGAATGACAGAGTTTGAAAAGAGCGCACGCTTTTGACTTCACGACAAGCCTCGTCAAAGGGATATCTAAGAACTCTATGAATAAATTCTATCTTAAAATATTGAGCAAAGATACACGTCTTCAGTTCTGATGATTTACAGAGCGATACACCACAGACATTGCTGTGGTTTATTCCCGGTCGTAACCGCAATCATAGAAAATTAGAGCATGGATGGTACAACAAGCAGTTGCGTTGAGAGAGAGAGAGAAAGACAGACTGGACTGGACAAAAATCTGGTTTTCCTGAGAGCGTGCTGACAGACAGAGAGAGAATTAGGTATGTATATTGAGACATAATCCAGTCGTTGACTCTAGAGATTACCGGTGACATTCAAATATTGAAGAGATCATTTCTTTTACGATTTCGCCGAAACGGGAAATAAATACGAGAAAGCTAGCGAAAGCAGTGGCGTACCGAGATGTCACGAATGAAATGTATTTACCTTGTCCGCAGATTCTAGGCAGCCTTTTTCTTCCTTCTGTACGCTATCTTAGCACGAATGATATACATACCGATTCGGAAATTCACATCGAAAACATACGATATACAAGGCATCAGACAGAGAATTTTTCCCTCCAGTTGCACAGATGAATAGGCGAGATAATCAAGTGCGATAACTCAATGAATTCAACTGTCTTACTGCAAATATCTAGTCTTGTCTCTCTCTTATCGCAGTATGGTAGGGAACCCGAACTACACGTATAGAATTTTTAATTTGTCAGGCTGCCCGTAATACTCGATTCAAGTATTTACTGTTGCCTACCATACTAAAGAATTACGCTCCTCTAAACGATAAGAGAGAGACAAGAGTAGAATAATGAAGTAAGACAATTGAATTCAGTGTGTTACAGCAAGTGATTGTCTCGACTATTCATCTGTGCAACTGGAGGGAAGAATTCTCTGTCTGATGCATTGTATATCGTATATTTCAGATGTGAATTTCCAAACCTGTATACTCATTTCATCACAAACTTAATGAGACATGTTGTTTTCTGAAGAATACTTGTCGCAATGATTCGATTTAAGGTGCAGAACTTTAAGTTGGCATTACTGTTCAAGATGGCGACCGATTTAACAGCTGTCAAGTGATTTATTCTCAGTTTGGTTTGACAATTCATCACGAATAGACTCACGCCTGAACAACGTTTGCAAATAGTGCAATATTATTTCGAAAATAATGGTTCTGTGCATTATACGGATCGCAATCTACGTCCATTTTATCGTCGACAAAATCGTCCATCAGAGCAGTTAATTCGTTTAACCATGAAACGTTTTCGCACCACGTTATCTCTTATTGATAAGTCGCATCCCCAGAGACGCCGTACGGTGCGTACCCAAATGAGTCCATCCGGCAATCCGCCATCGAGCACAGGAATTGGATCTGTGTCCATCCACTATATGGAAGATTTTGCGGAAGGATCTTGGTTTTGCGTGCTTACAAAATCCAAATCGTGCAAGAATTGAAGCCAAACGATCATCAAGCAAGGCGTAGATTCGTCGAATGGGTACAAAACGCCGTTGTTCCCGATTTTCATAAGCGAATTTTGTTAAGCGATGAAGTGCACTACTGGTTGAATGGCTACGCCAACAAACAAAACTGCCACATTTGGAGTGAAGCTAATCCTCAAGTGTATGTCGAAAGTTACATCCAGAACAACTAACTGTTTGGTGCGCTGTATGGGCTGGTGGAATCATTGGTCCGTACTTCTTCAAAAACGGCCAGAACCTTACAGTCAATGGTGATCGGTATAGAGCCATAATTACTAACTTTTTCACTTCTGAATTGAACAACCATCCAGAAGCTGTGGTCCCAACAAGACGGCGCAACATGTCACACAGCTGCCACAATAAATTTATTGAAAGACACGGTTGGTGACCGCCTAACTTGTTTTGGACCTGTGAATTGACCTCCAAGATCTTGTGATTTAACACCGCTAGACTACTTTCTGTGGGGCTATGTGAAGTCATTGGTCTATGCGGATAAGCCACAAAAGCTTGACCATTTGGAAGACAACATTCGCCGTGTTATTGCCGACATACGGCCGCAAATGTTGGAAAAAGTCATCGAAAATTGGACGTCCAGATTGTACTACATCCGAGCCAGCCTTGGCGGTCATATGCCAGAAATCATTTTCAAAATGTAATGCCAGAAGATTATCAGTCGGATATATGAAATTAATGTCAATCGAAATATCCATCATTGTTTTATTGCAATTTAAAGTTCTATACCTCTAAAAAAAACACCCTTTATGAAAAAATTTAAACTTTTCAATGAACCTACGATTTCCGAAATCGAGTTCTTTAGACCGTATCAATTTCATGAGTTATTTTTGAGGCATTTAAAACAATTAGTTCACACGGTGGAAATTAATTATCAAGAAGAATAAATTGATGAATTATTAATACAGTCTGATATAACCATATCCAAATCTTTAACACCATCTTATTGTCAGTAACGCTCGAGTAAATTGAACACGATGTTTCAAGTCTGTTCAATTTCTATTTGCAACTTCCATTCTTACAATACTCTTCTTGTCTTCTTCTTCAAATTTTGGGTATTTATGTGAGCTCCCAAAATAGTACCGTTTATAGAAGGTTGATCTTTTTTATATGAAGGCTTCTGAAACTATGATGGCTTCAATATTGGTATACATGCTGGCCAGATTTCGAAATTTCAATTAGATATATCCTGAACTATAAAAAAATAAAAGTTGAAGAAAGCCTTCTGGCTTGAACTCAGAAGTTTTTGCGCGCTTGTTCATATTGGGAAAGATTGGATCCAGAATTGAATCAAATCTTGAAACTGTTTCGAAAATTTCAAGGTTTCCAGAAATTATCTTATTTACGTTTAAGTATGTATAGGTGGTGTTGAATTTCTACTTATTTCTTGAAGTTTAAAATACGTCAGTGACTACTTTTTTCAGTCAGTTTTCAAGTAAAAATTTAACACTATGTATCTTGAAAAAAATGCATTTCGGAACCCATAATTGTGGGAACTTTTTTTCATAAAATTATCTGAGGAATCACTACCTCAAGTCATTCGCATCAATTCAGAAACAACCTGTACATTACATGAATCTTCTTTATGAGCTACAGGAGATATTGAAAATTGACATGTCTTGTTGTCCATATCTTCTGCAATATTGAAGATGTGCCCCCAAAACAAACACATCTTCATGCCACTTTTTTTGTTGTTGGCAAAGTCATCAGACTGAATCCTAGTTTACTAATTCTTTAGTTGCATTTTGCATTATACGTTTGTAAAGTATGAAGTTTTTTAACGAAAAATTAGAGCTATGGTTTTTGTGATTACAGCGCAATTAAGATTTTGGACGGGAGTACAACAGGAGTTTTCACAATACTGAAAGTTTCGAATTCACATTGAATTATTCGAATGGAAATATGTAAATTTATCTTCAATTTATACGAGACTCGCGATAATTCCTTTATATGCTGGAAAAATTGAAAATTGATTACAACATTCAGAATCAAACCATTTTTGCCCATCCACATACACGAATACACATATTATTCTTTCGAAGGTGTATGTGTACATTCGAAAGAATAAATTCGTCCTATTACGGCACTGTTACAACAACCCCTGCTCTTACGCCACATGCCTTCTGTGTACTTTTAGGGGATCGATATTTCCCTCATTGCACAACATGAGACAAGTTATAAGTTGAAATGCTGAAAAATAACAGAAGGGATTTCGTGTGAGTACAGTTGGCCGGACTGGTTTTTGTGGGCCTTTTTAATTTGAAAATCGTGCTCGTTTGGAACTTTGCGTGATTTCTTCTGAAAGAATGATTTGTTGTTTAAAATATACATCCACTTAAATTCGGAGAAAATTGATTGAAGTAGCTGATAATTGAAGGGAGGTCATTTGAAAAGTCGGTTGCAAAAATGAGCTGAAACTCAACTGCCCAACGCTAACATGATGATTTTTTTACCTCTAGTGATCATGAAGTTCATTGTATAACCAGGAAATTACCATTCACAACACAGATTATTCGTTTTCAACTAGTGATGGCAAATTCATTCAGAGTACTTAAAGATCAGCTGAATAATTCAACAGAAATCATAATGATTGTAATAATTATTAGGAAAAATTGCATCACAAACATAAATCAAATTTAACAAGAATTTGATAAACATTTCTAATCACGAAAGTGTTACTTGAGAGTGATATAGATTTCTCCGAAGTGTTTCAGAATTAGTATTAAACATTTTGGCAGCTCGTTGCCAAGGGAGAAATAGTTTTTTGTGAGAATCTCTGTTTTGAATTCAACGAATGGGTTGTACTGTTGAATAATGCAAGATGAAAACAATTATGTCCGACCATCCGTAAACACTTTTACTTTCGAACGAAAAGGACTGTAGATATGGAATTCTTAGCTAAGGTGTGGTGTCGAAATAGTTTGGTTATGAGTTTCTTAATAGGCCTAGTCAGTCAAATAGTTCTCGGTTCTCGAGTTTTGAGTTGGTAATTAGTGCTTTGAATATTTTTCAAGCTATAGATCTCCGATCATGTCCAAATTATATGTTAAGGTTCTATATAACGATATGAAGATATGTGCGAAAATCCGTGAGGATCCCTCTGGTAAAAAATATAGAAACTACAACTGAAGGCTTCGAATTTTCAGGGTGCCTAAATGGGTGTTCGGAATGTCGTAAGCTGGGATTCACAAAAAACCCAATCACGTTGATTGAAGAAATGTCATTATTTCTGTGGAATTTTCAGTTCATTTTTGACGTAAACCATCGACTTTAATCAAAATCAACGTTTTGATTGACCAATCAAGCTTTGTGAAACCCGATGTTATTCAAATTTGTAAATGGTTCAAAACGGCAATTGGTTTTTCTGCGAAAACAAAGGCTTAAGTGATGTTTATTTGAATCTTATCCGTCTCGTAGAGCCTGTATATCTGTATATTTCAAAAAACAGTGGAACTTCCCTATAACGAATGTCTGTATAACGAGTTTCGTACAGGACATTGCATCTTGAATCCAAATTCCATGTTGAAAACACCCTCTAAAACGAAGTGAATTCTCTCTATAACGAAATATTCAAAGAACATCACTTTTTGAATGGGTATTGGTAAGAAGGTATAAGGGTGGGTTTATCCGGACGTTACGTAATGAATCCCGACCATCATTACGGCGGGAAGAGAGATCCGAGGAGAGATCCTTCTGAAACCCTGGCTGTTTGATTTCAATCTAACCATTACAGTAGTGTGAAAAGTTGTGCGAAAATGTCTGAAAGCAAGTGCTTAAGTTTGAATGATAAACTTAAATTTATCAGCGAAGTCGACCGCGACATTGCCGACTATAGAAACAAATTTTCTGTATAACGAAATTTCTTTATAATGAATTTTTTTTACGGATTTAGCGCTTTCTTTGTAAGGAAGTTCCACTCTATTATGAATTTTCCTACATTCCTTCTTTTCATATTATGGTCTTTTTCGATGTGTAACTGGAAAACGGATCAACTGATATCAACAAACCAATTTTCGTGTTACAGATTTTATGTTGATGAATGATTTTACACAGGATTCGGAAGAAAGGTGAATTATGAAAAAACCTTAATCTCAAAAATTTTTACTTCAAAAAAATTTATTGGTATATTTAGATTCAGAATTTCGAAGCATATTGGAATTTCATGAGTGGAAAATCAGCCAGGTGAGGTCCTCCGTTCGCGAAAAACTTCTGAAGGTTTCCGAAAAATATTTACAACGTTGCTCTCAACTGCGCGAATTGCTTCCTTCAATTTCTCTTCGAGGCTTGTGCTGGAAAACACGTGCTTTGAGGAGTCGCCACTGAACAAAGTCGCCTTTAGCCAAATCTGGTGACCGATGAAAATGATGAAAATCACAAGTCTGGAAATGAGTCAGCAGAGATGAGAGAACTGTTGCTCTAGCTTTGTGAGCGGTCGCCCCATCCTGTTGGAACCACACCAGTGGCGGCTTGTCCTATGAGGCAGGTGAGGCAGTGCCTCACCAAATAAATTACAGACGTCTGTAACATTACACGTTACTGACGTTACGATGAATGCACAAAAATCGGACCGTAACGTTACATGTTACAGGCGTTAAGGTCCGATTTTTGTACATTCATCTCCCTTCCTCTTCAATGCGTAAACGGTGAGGTGAGGCTTGCCTCGCGCGCTTCCTTGTCTAGCGCGTTATTCACATCGACGTGACGAGATCATGAACCTCCCCTTCGTTGTTTATCTATTGCGGCTTCTGAGGTGAATTTGAGGCTAGCCTCAGTAACAACTTTTAGAACATTTGAAGCGTTTTATCTCAGAAACGGTGCCTCGTAGGAAAAAAGTATTGATACATTTTTTGAAGATAATTTTAACATCTACATTTTTGTCCCAATTACTTTTTTGATGAAACTCACCGTTTTGCTGAAAATCGCGAAAAACTCATTTGTCGGTCTTTGAACTTGAATAAATTTTTGTCCATCCACGGGAATGATTGGGAACTTTTATATATTATTTATTATTATGTTTTGAACAATTTTCCCGATTTTCAGCTTGTTGGGATTTTATGTAACTTCACCCTAATTTTTTGGTCTGGATTGACCGAACTATCTACCCTTGATCCGTGATCGTTTCGTTTCGTTTCATCGGCAAACTGCACATATTCGGGTTAATTTAATAGTGAAATTTCACTCTGGTTTGGGTTTATTGGGTTTGTGCAGTACTCATGATATTGCAGAGTTTTCAATAAACAGAAACAGTTTTTGAGTCATTCCTATGAGTATAAAATATGTACAATTGAGGAAGTTATACAACCTATTCCAAATCTTGACTATCGGTGCGGTAGGAAAATCGAATCGGAGGTTTCAAAATGAGAGAACTACTGGCCTACTGGCAGTGTAACTCTAATCAAATTATTTTTTGGCAGTGTTAATAATACATATAACGATAGGGTTTAGTGAAAAACTGGTTGAAGCGAGTTGAAAAACTTATCTCAGGGCAATTACCACCTAATAAAACGCTATAGAATCATTGGAGCACTAATACCGAAGGATTTTTTCATAATGATAAGTATGCAGCTGACAAAAAAGAGTTTATAAGATTAATATTTTTTTTTTGATGTGCCTCATCACTTTATTCTGTCACAAGCCGCCACTGAACCACACACATCTAATTCAGGGTAAAGAAGTTGGTTATTATTTCGACATAGTGCTTAAAGTTCCCAGTACCAGCATTGCCCTTGTTGATTTCAAGTAAGCGGTGCTCCACCTCTTGAATACAATGTGCAAGCCGTTTCAAAAATATTCAATTATGAATTCGTAGAAGATTATTTATTATCCATGTCAATAACAGTGTGAAAGTGCAGGTGTCAATAATATCTGCTTAGTAAGAAAACTCAATTACATTATGATTTTCTCCATCATTAATAATGTAGACATTAGAAACCAAGAGTGCATAGATCTTCCAACAATTCTTTCCTCCTGAAGCCATGACATTTCGAAATGACGTAACAGTCGTAAAAGACTCTCCATGAAGTGAGAATTTAGTTTTTCATGGAAACAATCCCAGACAAATTACACTTTCAGAGATGTCTACTCATACTGAAGAATTCAGCCGAGATATATAATTAAAACAGATTTTGTTTCACGCTCACCAGGTAACGTGTGAACGATCCAGTTTCAAATAGCCCCAGGAGAATATAAATCTCCCGGTGGAGTTCACCATAGCAGTTTCATCCCTTAGTAGGATCCTGTGCCTCATTTAACTCGGCGCCAAGGGTTGGAAATCCGTTCAAAAGAACTTTGACAAGCTCTCGAAAACTGCTTTGTTTCTATGTAAGCCCGTTTCGTATACTTTTTGTTACGGTGTTGGTTTATCAGGTCCTCAGACGGCTAAATAGCACCTGAAAAACTCGCGTTCCATTCGAAGAGGTTCTCTTGGCGCGTATTCAATACATGTCTCTTCCGCGTCTTTTGTACTAGCTCTTAATTGAGAAAAAGCTATAAGTGGTCGTTTCTTATTGGACGAATTATTAGGGAGGATTTTGGAGTGGTTTTTATAGCATGAACAAGGGTTTTACCCTACATAAATCGTTATTTCAGCAGAAAACTGAGAGGATTTGCTTGCTCCCTCTATGTATTCATCATCTTCGTGATATTAATACAGAATATTTGAATGGTGTTTCGAATTGCGCGGTTTATTTTGAGAATAAATGAAACAAATAATTTGCATTCATTTTAGAAAACTTTTTATTGGAGTATCAGATTATAGGGGTTTTCTGAAACTTACTCGATCGCTAACCCGGGTTGAATTTTGACAGGTAAGCAGTTCATTTGCTGTCCAAATTCAGCCAGAGTTAGTGATCGAGTAAGTTTCCGAAAACCCCTCATTATTTTCAAGTGAGAAATAAAGAAGAATGGCCTCCTCTTCATTTTCATATAAAAATCTCTTCATTCTTCGATAAATCTCGGAATTTCGTATTATTCTTCTTCTTCTCTCTTCCTGTTCTCTTCTCTAATATTTTAGAATTAAATTCGAGATAACCATTGGATCAACTTTTCATGCAGCGTGTTCGTCAGTCGATATATGTCATAAATTTACAGATCATTCATCTCAAAAATTAGTGTTCAACTTCAGAGGGAAAATTGCTACTGATGCCATCCACTAAATATTTTCTCAAGCTGTTGTGCCACTTTTCCTCTTGAAAAAAACAACATTGATAACATTCAAAAATCTGTATGAAAGTTTTAATAGCTATAATATTTATTGGGCCATAACCTATAACGTCCTAACCTTCTTCAATGGAGTGTTAGCGGAATGTCAGTCAATCTCATTGTGTCGTTATTTGAAAAATCATCAACTTTTCTGTTCCCTTTCGTTTTTGAATGGTTTATATCCATTTTTATTCTTTTGAATTATGGCTTCCCAGAATTTCTCGTATATCAAACAACAGGAGTACCTATTTCATACTATTATCAGAGGAAAATGCGAACGGGTCACCATACATTTTGCGTAAAATATAAGAGCACTGGGAAGAAACTTCAGTAAAATTCTCTCCCCGCATAAAAGTATTCGGATGCTAGGATTTGTTCAAGGAGCTTCTAATTCATCTAAAAAAAAATCTGTTTTTTCTTTCATATGATTCGTCATCTTGAAATTGCATCTGAAAAAATAAAATAACAGAAACTTGCAGATCTTGCAGACCCTCAGATGTTTAAGGAACTGCCAAAACACTGGGAGTAATCATCCCGCATAGATTTTAACAACAGTATTTCGTCCTAAATATTGAACTCAATTTCGGATAATGATAAAAAATAATACCAATACCTGAACGCAATAGTAATAGAATAACTAGTTTTATGATTCTAAAAGAAATATTTCAATCCATTTTCAATTCTTTTTGTTTCTCTTTTCCTATGAAAAATTTCTTATTTCTAAGTTGATTTGAATGAAATTGAAATGGCATAAATACTGAAATACTACTTTCTCACCTAAAATGAGCAGAATCAATCAATTGATCAACGGTGCGAAGCCAGTCCGGTCCTGGGTTTTATTAGAATATAGGGTTGATTCTGACTCATACATGCAATCAAATATTTTGGCATTGTCCTAATAAAACCATCAAATTCAGTCTTCTCCCTATTTTATCTATGAAATTTAAATTTTTTATCTACTATGAATATTGAAAAAACCTTTCATATTTCAAACGACCGATGGGGAAACAAACATCGAACATTGGGGGAAGGAAAATTATAGCTCTATACGAGTAACGAAGCTTGAGAGGCATTGAACGGAAATCATAAATTGCTAACAGGTATTTAAAGAGACGCTGGAGAATGTGTTTAAATCATGCTTAGACAGTTCCATAGTTGTTCAGCAAGATTCCATAAAAAATTCATACCTACCTGTCTTTTCTTTGCATCTTAATAAAATTATATCGGCATACAATAAATGAGACCAAGGGTATCAATTGAAACAAAACAGTTCAATTGGAAAGTGGTGAAAAATAGCATTCATCAATACCATCGATATTCATACATCTTACCTTTACCTTTTTATCCCTTCTCTGCACAGACTTCTAATTAACAGGTGCAATGACACTTCAAACACAAAATGTTGAATTAAAACATCCAAAATAATGACTTTTCAACTAAGTTCCACACTACCGGCAGTCCACATGCCGAACTGTGTTTTTCCGGCGATTGAAAACGGGAAAACTGAAAGAACTACGAAAACATACAGCGTATTTCACAGGTAGTCAAACACTGTTTGTTGCCATTTTGAAGCCCTCGCACGGACTAACAGAGCGACATCTTTGTTTAGAGGAGACAGTGAGCGCGTAGGTCGCGGATAGCGGCGGATAGAGCGTTCCGCTTCTCTCAGCATACACAACATATCAAACGGTGCGGGCCAATAAGGAAACAGCACTGTGTCCCACATGTTTCTACTCTACGTCGACGGTCGAACGACGTGTTGCATTAGCCGTCGCGTCGTAACGTAACCCGCATCGCATTCGATAATGACAGTGTTTTGTGGTGACAGCGACGGGATTGACAGCAATCAAATCCAAAACATCGTACATCTTAAAAATAATGCAAACGATATTTCCGTTTTCCGAAGAATTATTTTATGCGAACAAGCATAAAAAGAAAAATCTTTGGTTTTATTGTGGAAAGTGGAATGGAATTTTTTTCATTCATTTTTTCCGGAGGAAACCGTCATATTTAGAAGTTTACACTAATCGAGACAGTTCAGTGACAATGCTTTGCTTTACATGATTGGGGGCTTCGATTGAGATCGTACAGCTCATAAGAAGGCCAAAATTAATAGATTGGACGCAACAAAGTATTGAAAAAAAAAATTAATTTAGTATTCTGTTAATCCTTAGTTTCGCCCTAATTTGGTTCGTATGTTTATTTTTTTCAGTATTTGTATTCAATCAAGTAATAGGAACATCCAGAGTTGGACGATACAGGTTTACCACCTAGTTAAGAATATTATCATTTCTCTGAAGAGAACTTAGATATCATTCTTTCTGGAAAATTTTTCTCAGATTATTCATGAATCTGAAGATAGCGAATATTTGAAACTGTAATATGTACAGGGTGATTTTTCAACATGCTGAATCAATCTGAAATTATCACAATAACCACCCTCAAGTCAGTAAAAAATTCTAGATCTATTTTATGTACCCACCAATATTGTGCTACAGCTACACTTAAAATTTAATCGAAATTGAACAAGTATTACGAAAGTGATCAATAAAAGTAAAAGCTATTGAATCTGATAAATCACTTCAGTAGTCTCAATTGAGGCCCTTAACCATAACCCAAAATTGTTCTGAAGCTATCCTAATTAGTGTAAACTTTTTAAAAAATGTAACGGTCTCCTCTGGAATCCCAGTTTTATTATCGAATTAACTTAATCTTGTAGTATACAGATTTGTTTATATTCTATGCACATAGGTATCTTGAATGATTCGTGTAACGTCTTAAACTTGCAAAATGTGGATAATTTTATTTACAAATGATTAACAGTATATTATACAGGGTCTCTATAAATGATTGTAACAGCGCAGTTGGCTTTGAATTATTTATATAACTTTGTTACGCAGGTTAGGGTGTCAATTATATGACTGGCCAACGGCGGTGCTACAATCATTTATAAGGTATGTAATCACTCAGAAATTTCTACAGAAAATCCACCAGCATTTGATCTATTTGTAGTGTATATGAAGATTAATTGTAAGTGTGGCAGTCAATATAAATATTGTCACAAAAAATAAAGCTACACCTGCTTTTATTCAAAACAGATATTTTATTTTATTTTTTATTATCTGCTTATAAATTTGATTTTCAATACTTACTTTTCATGTAGCTGCATTTATCATCTCATAGGGATTAATAATCACAGCAGGTGAATTTAAATTTCACATTATTTTTTGAAACACAACTAATTTGTTTTGAAGTAGGTAATAATTAAAAATATATTTCAGATTTAAACATTTACTTTTCTAACTTTAATTAAGTGCAATACATAATACAATGCAAAAAATACTGAGGTTAATGCAAAAACTGAAATTTTTGTCCAAGGCCTCTGGAATTCAAACACTTCTTGCTCTTAGAACACATGCTTTGTTCATTGATAAACTGGAAACATATCACCTATGAGTAGGTCAACCTAAAATAATAACAGGCAGTGTTTCAAAAGAAACTGAAGATTGAAGAAGAAAAAAATTAAGCTGTTCATCAATATCTGAAATTATTAAAATGAGCAACATGCATACTTTACACCATACAAAGAAAACATACCATAATTCCATAGACATCCTTTTGACTTCAAAAGTACAGCCTGTAGAACTGAATTACATTTTTTTTGGAAAATATGACTGTTTGTCAATTTTTCTTTTCCTGGTTGGAGTATTGGAACACTGTAAGTCATAAGCATCATCAATTATTTTAGCAATTTTTCGACCAACACTCTCTTCCAATAGGTCAAGTTTCAGATGAGCTTGTTCTTTCACCACCTAAAATCAAATTTGAAAAAACCGTATGCATGAATATTCCCAAAGACTTACACCATATGCTTTAGTAGCATCAATCGGAGCATTTGAAATTTGATTGGATTCCCTTATAATACTCTGAACATCCATCTCAAATTCAGTCCTACTTGTTGATGGTTGGCATATGTATAGGTTATTGCTCTCGTCGTCGTCGTCATCATCATTCGGTCTTCTTAAAATAGTACTGCTTCTCTTTAATACCAAAGCAACTGCATGGATATGTTTGCACATGACAGCCTTTACAGTGTATTCTGCACAATCACATTTAAATATGTGGATGCATATCTTACACTTATCACAGTATAAGGATCTGCAATCCATTTCACATAAGGCATCATACGAGACGATATGAAATTTATCACTATTATATTCTGATTGAACTCTAAAATCCCCAGTTTCTAAGCAAACTACTTTTGCTGTCAGTCCCTTTTCTGCTCTCGAGTGGGCTTCTCTATTAGTTCTGGCCTGGTAGGAATTGGCAGAAGGTCTTTCAGTTTCAATGATATTTTTCCATAGTTTATCATTTACCAATTCCTCTAGCGTATCCAGTAATTTCTCCACCCTAAAATGCATTTTTTAGAAAAGAATTATTTATTCTTCAAATCTATACCTTATGTTCTGTTTCCCCCTCATTTTATTGTATTTTAATACTTTATTTAAGCTTTCAATAGCCATATTCGTATTAATCCCTGCATTTATTCTGTAGCAGTGTGCCCACATCATGATCCTTTCTTCACTTTGAAAATAATATCTGAAAAAAATTAATGAAAATCTTAAATTATACTTTTCACATGTAGATACACTCACTGCTTTAAATATTTAAGAAATGCATATTCCTGCTCTTTTTCTAAGTGCTCGAAATATTCCTCTTTCATCTTGTGGAATGTCGGTACGTTTGTCTCCTTCAAAATCATTCTCATTCTCCTTTTCATTTCTGTTTTATTTTCCATCTTCTTCAATTTGTTTCTCCCCTGAATATTCCAGTTTTTTATAACATGCCAAGAACAGAGAAGTCTTCTTGGTTTTTTTTCTGTTACCATTGCCTGTAAAATTTTAAAGAATTATAAATCCACAATTTAGATGAATGTTCTCTATTACCTGACACCATGCATTGTAATATTTTATATCATCGTCAGTCATAATATAATCTGCTTCCACTGGCTCTCCGATTTTAGCTTTCAGTGCATTGAAAAAAATAGTTTGGATTGTTTGATCCAGCCTATTTGATAAGAAGAATGCAACAGGGAACCCAATTTTGTTTTCATCTTTGACTAAAACTATGGTCAGATCAAAATGTTTGGAATTTGTGCCGTGGGTTCCGTCAACACATATAATTTTTTTGAATTCTTTGAGCTTTCTCTCCATATCACTATTCATATAGCCTAGGGCAAAATCTTCTTTCTGCAATCCAGGGTAGGTTTCTCCTAATAAAATGAAAATTTGAAAGAAAAGATGATTAAAAATGAATGTACAGTTTTGAATTATATACATACCAATTTGCTTAAACAAAAAAACATAGTTTTTTCCTTGACTGTTCCACTCTTGAACTTTCAAAGCAGTAGCTACCATGTCGTTATCGTGCCTCCTTTTCTCTATATTGAATTTTTTTATGATATAAGCAAAATCAGCCCTTTTAAGTATATTAATTCTTTCTAGCTTATCATTTGTTATTTTTCTTGAATCTTCCAAAATCCTCTCTTTTGAGACTCCTTCTATCAATTTAGTGGCAATCATCTTCTGCGCGTCTTTCGTCAAACGTTTAGAACGAAGTAGATCGTCATGACCAACATGCGTCTCCACAAATTTAACGTCCACAGCTGAAATATACAGGTTCAGATATTCTCATCGGAAACATACGATATTCAATGTGATAGAGAGGGTATATATCATATACTCAGGTATATACCTGATTAAATACAATGGAAACCTACCCTTATGAGTTATCTTAACTCGAATTCTCGAAGGACAATAGCCAGACATTTTAATACTTCCACCAGTATTAATGCTTCGTTGGGTACACTTGCTAGTAAATCCTGCGAATAAAACAAAAAGCTGATACATGACCTCTGGTGAATTGAGTGTATTATGCTGAATAACAAATAGGTACACACCTGAATAATTACTACGATTGCATTCATAATAAACCATCAGTCCTTCAGATGATTTCCTATGAGCGTGTTTGATATAATCCACATTTCTGTTATCAAGTGATCTCCAAGTCTCAAATTCTTTCTCATTTTTGAACGTTAAAAATGAAGTTTTGATATCTAGAGAATGAATCTGCTGTAAATGATTGATTAGCATATCATGTTTTTCGTAACCAACTTTGTTTTCTTCAGGGCAAATTGGACATTTTATTAGCCTGTTCCTTTTAGAGGGAAGAGGTTCTTCATTGTGCATATCTCTCAAATGACGATTTTTGGCCGAAACACTTGAGAATTCCTTTTCACAAATTGGACAAGTCAATTTTTCGCTGGAAATGTATAATGTTAATACCAGGCTGATATATTTCTACAATAATAATAATACCTAATATTCATTGACAAAACAAAATATTACTATCTAATCTAAACACTCACCTTCCTCCTTCCATGTTCTTCAATTTATTTCTTGAAACTTTGCGAATACAAAACAAATAGCTAACTCCGCTAACTGAAAATTTTTCAGCAAACGTCTAACTGACTGTGATCACAACACAATTGACATTGAAAGAAAGAAAAAAACCGTTTCGTTGAGGAATACGATCATAGTCATAGACAAATTTATCTTTCACAGTGTTTTTTGGCCTTCGCTAAATTATAACACACCAAAATTGTAAATTTTTTTCTTAGCTCCATCAAATGCCTATAATTCCATATTTTGTAGAAACTGCGATAAAAAAATGCATTTTCCCTATATTAAATTCATTAGGAACTGCTGAAACGAAAATCGTAACCTTTTTTCCTCATTTTAAAATCACAGAACACTGTGTTAAAATAGTACGTAACACTGTAACGCTACATCTTAAATGTAACACAAATGTTACAATCGTAACACCTGAAACATCACTGCTGTCAAAGAGAGAAAGATATATTTCTCTCTCTCGTTGAGCGTTGACGCACGGTATGCGCATGCATCTGAGTCCGCTGTTTCCTTATTGGCCCGCACCGTTTGATATGTTGTGTATGCTGCTTCTCTCTATTAATCCGTTTCATCGGAGAGATACAAGCTGCAGAGCATGTCGGGTCAAATGAATTTTTGAGAGCTTTAGGGACGCTCCGAAAGGTGGCGCTTCAACGGATATCAGATCCGGAGCGAAGGACCAAAAATTGGAGGGACGTTGCATACTTTTGTAAAATGGCAACGTCCCTCCAGTTTTTATTTTTTTTTAATTGCACTTTATCAAGAAATATCTGTATATCAATTTCGGTTCGTTTGTCTCACTCCAGAACAGCTGAACGGATTTATCTTTTCTTGGTCTTGAAATATTCGTTTCAGTCTAGGGAAGGTTTAAAAGGTGAAAAAAATCATTCTCTACAGTCAAAATACCAGCAAGACAGAGAAGGGCAAATTTGAGTCGTAGAACGAACTATTCTAGAGTCTTGCGAGATAAAAGAGCACAAAGATCAGTCGAACAAATCCAACAGGAAAATGAAGATGTGCGTGTTAAAATGAAGCAGTTACGTGCAACACAATCGCAAGAGGTAAGAAATTAAAAGAATCAACGAAGAAAATTTGAACAAAAAGAAGGGCGCAGATTCGTAATCGACAGACGCAGAACATCAAAACCAGAAGAGTAGAAAAGTATTTTCTACAAATAATATGAATTAATGGCAAAACAATAAAACAGCTAGTAAATTTTCTACTTAACCTAAGTGAGGAAGCATTATTGTTTTTGTGCGCTTGTTCTTAAGGAAACAGCGTGCTATGATTTTGTTGAAAGATTACAGGGAATCTTTGGTTATGCCGAATTACCCAAATGGCCACATCAGTCCTTATTATCCTATGGACCCCACTCACCTGAATTATTCTGGTACCAACTACAAAATGTAACAGATGCAAGGGCGTAGCCAGGAATTAATTTCGGGGGGGGGTTGACATTTTGGCAATTGACTTTATAGGTGCCGGGAATTGTGAGGGTCGCTTTCTGTAGCAAGTATTAAATAAAAAATAACTCTGAAACATTTCGGGGGGGGGGGGGGGGGGGATTTGAACCCCCAAAACCCCCTCCCCCTGGCTACGCCCTTGAACAGATGAATTGATGATTTCCATAAAATTACACTAAGATTCAATCACGAGGATCTTCAAAATAGAGCAAATACATAACATATTCACGTAGGTACGGAAGTTTTAGACTGTTTCGTTGTTATCATGTCAGCCATGATATTATAGCGGAGAATGAGCAGCTGGCAAAAAAGTTGATATGTCATTCGAAAGTATGAGGTATTTTTTATTGAAGAGAAAGTTTTGGGATAGAAAAACGTTAATAGAAAGTCTATATAAAGTTTATTCGGTAACACAGTGATTATTGTATGATATTTTAAGCGAATGATAAAATGAACAATACGTAAAAAGCGTTATAACTAGTACAAAGACAAGACGTTCACCGGTCGATGGCTTGGGACGAACTAACTAAGCAGCTGCTGACCGCGCCCTTAATTTATCATCGCATCGTAGAGGGAGAAAGCCAAACATCGCGCCAAAATGAAACCATAGAAGAGGTGGATTGGAGACCATAGAACCACATTTGTTGTATTCCAACAGAAAGTGTGTGCATAATTATGAATTTTTCATCGGAAAACCCATTGGAAAAAAGAACTGATTTTGTTAACTTCATAATCGTGATACTCTGCTCCTTACCACGCCTGTAATGAGAGGGTTTTCTGCACACAGACTCCCTCATATTGTAGCAAAAATATTACCCTTTTCGAATATGTGGTCAAATTTGAAGAGACTACAAGTTAAACTGAATAATGATCTTTTCAGAGAAAAACTTGAAATCTTACTTGAAATCAAGAAATGTTAAAATGAAGAATAACCGTCAACATTTCTACCATGTGTTAAATGGCATTTTTTGTTGTAAAGCACTTGTATAATCACCTCTCGAAGTTTGTCCACTTTAAAAGTAGATATGTTCCCTGCAGTGATGCCAGATTTGAAGAATTTTCTTCAATATGCAGAATTTCAGCCTTCAAAAAGAGCTAATGAAGAAAAGAAGAATAATTTGCGAAAACCACTAAAATATGCAGAATTTTTTAATTTCACATCGGTTATTACAAAATTCCAACCGATATTTGATAAAAAAAAATGAAATCGAGACAGAGTGGCGAAACATTCAGTTTCATTTTACTGATGAAGAAAAGGTTTCATCATTGGAGTTGCCAATTTGCGAATTTTAGCTTAAAATAAAGGATTTGAAAGATTTTAAGGACGAAAGTTTATTTTTTAATCTGGCTACTATAGCATCACTTGTTCTTTCGCTGCCGCATTCGAATTTAGGAGCTGAAAGGGTATTTTCAATAATGACTGATGTAAAAACGAAAAAACGAAACAGACTGCAAGAAACAGGGGCGTATCCAGAGAGCGAGTCTGGGGGGGTAGTGGTAAGTTTTAGCGAGTATTCTTCTAGGAGGGTATTGCAAATTTTCTTTTGGGGGAGGTAGTGGTAAGATTTAGCGAGTGTTCTTCTAGGAGTGGTATTGCAAAATTTTGTTCTGGGGGGGGGGTAAATACCCCCAGTACCCCCCCTCCCCCCGTAAATACGCCCATGGCAAGACAATACCCTAAATTCATTTTGCGTATTGCGTAGCCACTTTATAGAGACTGGAACCAATTCGGCAAAAATGTCTGTGACTAAAAAACATCTGGATTTGATGAAATCCAAAAATTTATATTTTTTTGTTGGAATAATTAGATAATTATGTTATTTGTTATTTTATTTTGTTATTAGTGATGTTCATTATTCATTTAATAATAATAATAATAAGCCTCAGGGGCTCTGGAATGGTAAGTTCTTGAGTACGGGCTTAGCAAACCCGAGGTACCCGAGCTAAACCTGGCAGTAGGTATAAATGCAACCCATATAATGATGGTGCAATTAAGGAGTAGAAATATTGAGTCGCTGCCTGAGGATCGTCAGGGCATGTCTGGAGCTGGCGCTGGACATGACAGCATGCGGGACGTCAGTGGCAGGGCGCTGAGGAGGCGGGCCCCTGTCATACAAAACACTACAGCTCAACAGGAAGAACCAAGGAGGCAAACAACAGCAGTGCCACCCCCTACAAATAGTGCTACGCAGGATCTTCAACCAGCGTTCACTCAAGCAGGTTACCCAGAAGACGCATGAAATGGACAAGTTGTATCAATGAAACGATCATGCGCATCTACTATAAAATAACAAACCTGGGTCAAGAACTAACTGGATACAGACAACGGTTATTCAATGAATTCAAGCTATGTTTTCCAGATCTACAAGTAACTGAACAGAGGATAGCTGACCAATATCGCGTAATCCTCAGAAACAAACTTATATCAGAAGACAGATTGCAGGAAATTAAAAATGAAGTTGTCAATGAATTAAACAACGAAGAAAACCATAATAGAGAAGAACACACAACTTCTGGAAACAGAGAGCACAACCATGGAGCAACACATGAAGAAAGAACAACTGAACTCCAATTACCGCTACAAGAAGATATTCAAACGGACGACGAAACACAGAATGAACATTCATCACCTCAGGTTCATACCTCGGTAGAAACTGCCCAAAAAATTTCGAACGAAGAACGACAAGCTCTAGTGGAACGTCTTGAATCAGCAATGCACAGATTATTCAGCGAATACAACGGCACTGATCCACTCTCCAGACCAACACTACCTAGGATCAGATCATCCAAAAAGCTTGCAGTCATCCTCAAGATAATGAACACTGATGTCATACCAAAATTCCTTTCAATGGCAACACAACTGGAAACGATCCATCTCATCCTTTATTGTGCCGCAACAACTGTAGTGGAAGTGCTGGGCATGAAGACCAAACCAAGACAGCACTCAAATCAACCCTGTCCACAAACCTCGCCTACCTCACTGGCAAAGGAGGCGGAGGGAAAAAGTTCAACGCTGTCGGCAGGACATAGGAAGGCTGACACAATATGAAAATGGCATCAGAACAATCAAGCTGAAATCGTTGGTGGAATCGATTATCTATCGAAATCGCAAGCACTCAAGCTATGAAGAAGAAAAACACAACAGTAAAGCAGTGCATCGACACACTGAAACAAAAACTCAGTGTCTACTCCGAGAGATTGCGAAGATATAAAGAGAGCAACAGGAGGAAGCAAGATAACATCTCCTTTGAAAACTCGGAGAAAAATTTCTACAGACATCTGGATGGAAAAAACAGAACTCCCCAAACATCTATCCGAATAAGGATGACATGGAAAAATTCTGGACCGAACAACTGTCAACACCTACTACTTACAACAAAAATGCCGAGTGGATAAAAAACGAAGAGAAAACTCAAACCAACACCGCACAAATGTCCCTTACGGTCATCACAGAACAAGAGCTTTCGGATATTCTCAAAGAAATGCACAACTGGAAATCACCTGGACCAGACGGGCTCCACAGTTTTTGGCTGAAAAAATTTAACTGTTTGCATAGTAATTTAACTAAGGCAGTTAATGAAATTCTACGAGGTCCAGAGAGTATGCCCTCCTTCCTGACAGAGGGTATAACTTATCTTCTGCCAAAAAATCACCAAAGTACAGACGATCCAGCAACGTACAGGCCAGACATGCCTGCCAACTATGTACAAGCTCATAACATCTTGCATTACACGTCGACTATACTCCCATTGCGAACGAAATAATATAATTGCATCAGAACAGAAAGGATGCTCCAGGGGTGCAATGGGATCCAAAGAACAACTGATAATCGACTCTATAATCTGCAACCAAGCCCATAAGAAGAGGAGAAATTTGTTCACGGCTTATCTTGACTACAAGAAAGCTTTCGACTCCATGCCGCATGAATGGCTCATAAAAGTTTTAGAGATCTATAAAGTAGATCCAAGAATAGTGAGCTTTCTCAAAACAGTTATGTCAACTTGGCGAACTAACATCGAAATCAGCGGAACAGGCATAAGAACTGGCACAGTATCCATCAGGAGAGGAATTTTTCAAGGAGACTCTTTGAGTTCATTGTGGTTCTGCATGGCAATGAACCCGTTATCAACTATTTTAAAATCCTCCAGAAAGGGATTCAACGTGAAAGGCAACACTAGCAATATGTTGATTAACCATCTTTTATACGTCGATGACTTAAAACTGATTGCAGCAAACAGAGACCAACTAGAGTGCCTACTACGACTAGTGGAGATGTTTTCCAAAGACGTCAGCATGAACTTTGGACTGGACAAATGTCGTTCCCTAAATATAGCAGGAGGGAAAATCCAACAGACACCTCTCAACTTATCTAACGGAGAAGAAATAAAGGCAATGCTGGCAGGTGATCTATACAAATACCTAGGTATGAAGCAATGTCAAAGGATAGACCAACGAGTGATGAAGGACGAACTAACAGCAGAGTTCACCAGAAGAATGAGGAGCGTTCTGAAAACGAAACTGAACAGCAGAAATCTCACAAAAGCTGTTAACACCTACACTTGCTCAGTTCTCACCTACTTCTTCGGAATAGTAAAGTGGAGTAATACAGATCTCGATCGTCTCCAACGGAAAATGAGAACACTATGTACAAAGGCCAACAAGCATCATCCTAAATGCTGTGTTGAAAGAACAACAATTCCAAGAACTCAAGGCGGACAAGGCTTTGTGGACATAAAGAAAATGGCAGCTGAACAAATAAACAACTTGAGAAATTATTTTATAAATAAAGCAAACACATCGGACTTACATAAGATACTGATTGAAGCAGATTGTTCAACACCTCTATTACTAAGCGAGCACCCTCATGAAAACACCACACAGACGGATAGTGATAAAATTCAAAGATGGAGAGAAAAGCCCCTACATGGAAGACACCTGAACGAGGTCACCCAGGAACATGTCGACATTCCTGCGTCGAACTACTGGCTGACTTCTGGAAGATTGTTTCCTGAGACAGAAGGTTTCCTCCTTGCCATTCAAGATCAAGTAGTGCAAACTAAAAACTATCAGAAATATATCATGAAGGATAGGAGCCTCACCGACGATAGATGCCGCTACGGATGCCAAACATCAGAAACAATCCAACATATTACAGGAGGCTGCCAAATGTTTGCTGGAAATGAATATAAGAGTCGACATGATGCAGTTTGTAAAATACTTCATCAGGAACTCGCCATCCAACTGAAGAATCTGCAGTCCGAAACAATTCCATATTATAAGTATCAGCCTGAAGTAATACTGGAGAACAACCTTTACAGGTTATACTGGGACCGCACAGTACTTACAAATTTAACAGTTGCTAATAACAGGCCAGATATAATCCTAGTGAAGAAAAAAGAGAAGAGAGCAATACTTATAGACGTAGCCATCCCGAACAACAACAATCTACGTCAAAAATATGCTGAAAAAATATCGAAATATCGAGAGCTTGAACTTCAGATTAAAAGGCAGTGGGGAATGTCTAGTACCAGAACCATTCCCATTCTCATATCAACCACAGGAATTATTCCTAAGAGCCTCAAGTCCAACCTCAAGGAGCTAGATTTGGATGAAAACCTGTTTAAAGTAATGCAAAAAGCAGTACTTCTTGGTACTGCTAGAACGGTAAGGAAGTTTGTAGGTCACGATGGACACCAGGAACAACTATGGAGGGAAACATTGCAAAACCAACTACCACGACATCAACCGAGAGATCCAGGACCAAGCAACGAAGGACGAACAACCCAGGACCCAGGAGAAGAAGAACACCGAAGACCTCAGAGCTCAATCCCCTGATACTTGCTATCCGGGATGAGTGAATGTTCCCTTAGTAGGGAGTGTGATAGCCGATCGCTAGGGGGTGTGAAAAATCACACCCTTTCTACGCTAATAGGCTCAAGTCGATAATAATAATAATAATAATAAATCTTTATTTTACCCTACAGGAAAATCCCAATTAAAGGGCAAAGTAATACATATTACGTGTTACAATTCAAAAGTTCTTAACATTTTTAAAGAAGTTTGAAACTGAAAATACACCAAATAAATTTAAATACTAGTAAACACAAATTCAAGTCCCCAAGCTAACTGAACAAATTCATCGCCAGTCTATCAGCACTTCGACATATTCTATAAACCGGACACCGTCGGTAAATAGAACCTATTCGTAGATCTCGTTACCAATCTCGGAACGTTGAAAGTAACTTTTGACAGCAAATAGGGGCAGTCTATTCTGTTATTTAGAAGTCTTCGTGCAAACCCGGCACACTGCTCCTCATGCCTCGCAAGCAGGGAAGAAATTCTCATTTCACCCATTATACCTGACAGATCTGCTCCACGCTCAGGAAACCTCCCAGTAGTCCTAAATGTAACATATTTGAAAAATTTCCTATGTATGCGCTCCAATGGTACAAGATGACAGTTGTAGATGGGAAACCAGATCAAGTTAGCATACTCTAGTCTACTGATTACGTAAGTGAAGTACAAGCTTCTGAGTACCGACAGATCATCAAACTCTGCAGTAGATCTTAGCACAAACCCCAATGTCCTACTAGCCCCAGCACATATTTCCTCAATGTGGGGAATGAAACTGAGGGTAGAGTCAAACAATACTCCAAGACACAAGACACAAGACATTTATTATTATTTTATTCATATATTATTTATTTTTTATTATTTATTATTTTATTCATAAAAGTTGTTTTTTTATTCATTAAAGTTTTTGTTGTTCCTCATTTATTAAAAACGTTTATTATTTGTGAGTTTAGAATTATATTCAATGGTCCATCTCCCGGATTTCTGACCCGCACAGTTGGCAATTCTAACACTGCAGAAATATGCAGAATTTTTTAGGTTAAATTGAAGAAAATTCGTGAAAATAATCTGGCCTGTATATCTCTTATTCTTGCCTGGAGTTTCGAATCAACCTGTATTCGATGGAGTGTTAGCGGAATGTCAGTCAATATCATTGTGTCGTTATGCTCAGATTCGAAAAATGATCAACTTTCGATCTTAATTAAAGGAATATACCTTGTCTTGTTTCCCTTCGTTTTTGAATGGTTTATATCCATTTATATTCTTTGGAATTATAACTTCCCAGAATTTCTCGTATAGCAAGAGGAAATCACAGGAAAATGTGAACAGGTCACCATACATTTCTGCGTAAAATACAAGAGCACTGGGAAGAAACTTCAGTAAAATTCTATCTCCCCGTAAGAATATTTGGATGCTAAGGCTTCAATTTTAATACATTTAACAGATGAATTGATGATTTCCATAAAATTACACTAAGATTCAATCACGAAGAGCTTCAAAATAGAGCAAATACATATTTATAGGTACGGAAGTTTTAGACTTTTTCGTTGTTATCATGTTAGCCATGATATTATAGCGGAGAATGAGCAGATAGCACATGTTGATATGGAGTTTCGAATCAACCTGTATAAATAATGAAAAAAATCAATCCACCATTCCAGGGTTAAATCCTGTTACAAATCATTAAACAGAATGAAGAATTTCAACTGCAGTTGTATCGAGTATGCCCATATGAGCTTTATTCTCCTTAAACAATAATGTAAGACTAGTTTTATATGTATATGTCGAATTGTTCGCTTCAACTTAAGTTTAATATTGTGGTCAACAACAAAAAGACTCACACGAAATACTGGCAGACGAGTCCGTTGGCAAGCTCACGCCAACCTACGCATTATCAGGGGAATCCCAAATCCTAGTTCCCTAATTCCCTTATTACTAAATCAATCCAACGGCTGATCTACGGGCACGTCAGGCAACACACGATGCGTCACCTAGTCAACTGATGATCAGCTTAAAGAACACACATTTTTTGTCTCCAACACATATACATATTCAAAAACCCATAAGCTAGCAAATCTTCGCACAGAATTCTTCAAAACTGTCGATTTTTTTGACATTAATTTAAGAGTATATTTCAATAATATCTACGAAGCCTTTTTCAGAAAATTCGTTTTTCTACAAGTGGAAAGAATGAAAATGTAAAAATAAGTTAACAAAACGTGGATTTATTTCAACAGAATCATAATAATCGAACCACTATCTCAGAAATTTCAAAGTATAATCTAAATAAATATTTCACTATTTCTCCATCTTCAGATATGGTCAGAGATTTTATTCTTCAATCTCTATATCCTTGCAAGGTTTTTTGAATACTTTTTCGAATTCTTCCTTGAATTCGTTCACTGAAATGTCTTGAACACATAGGGAGGTGATAACTTTTGTAACACATTCACTGGATTCGGCGATTCTCCTGGAAATATATGAAAAAATATAGTGTTAATTAGCAGTAGATTTACGGGTTAAGGTCCCCAGTACAACAACTTTTGAAACTGATTTCGCGTTTTATCGATATATTTCGGCTTTCTCAAGACGAAAATAATACAGCAGAAGGTACTAAAATTCCAGTAAAAACTCAACAGGAATAGTTCTGACATAGTTTTTTCTAGTTGCTCAAAATATAAGTTGACGGTACATTAACCAATAGTAAGGCACTTTGTCTCATGCTGATAATTATATTTTTTTTTATATTATAAATGAATGAATAAGATATTACTTCATGTTGTCATTAATTTATTTTCTTATTATTTTTTTCGAAGGTTAATATCAAAACTAGGATTGTGCGATTCGTGATCTTTAATTTTCAAATTTTCAGCTAAAAAAATTCCAATTGATCAATTGTACTTGCAATGGGGATCAAAATTCGTATGATAAGTCAAGGTCAAAAAGGTGTTTCGTGCGTGATCAGACGAATAGTTTCAGAGTTATAGTATTTTTAGAATATAATTCATTCCCTAGTTTTATTACCAAGCTTTATCAAGATAATATCGCCAGATTATGGGGTAAAACAAGCTGTAGTGCTGTACAGGGTGATTCACTTATCTTGGTAACCTAATATTTCTCGAAAATGGGTGAATATTTTTTCATTCTGTTGACTTTATTTGGTACAGTCTATGGTGACTCGAGATGTGCTTAAAAGTTGGAGAGGAGAATTAAGACGCAAGGCGTGTCGCGGAGCTATCAAAGTTGTTTTCTCTAGTAACACACCTTTTTTATCATGTCATTGGAACATATGATTCGACATGTTTCGTTTGTTATTAAAAAAAATGTTATAAAATATTATATTTGATGAATATAATGATTGAGAAATAGTTGGCTTCGAACTCTAAATCAAGGCATACCGTCATAATAAAGAAAAAAATAAATGGAATAGAATCAACATAAAACACGCAGCAGGTCGCTGACGGTAAGAAATAGAAAAAATGTTATTCAGAACATTGACTTGTACCAAATACCGTCAATAGGATAAAAAAAAATAGCCATCCGTTCTCGAGTAAAATAAGTTTTCCAAGAAAAGTGTACATATAATTTTGCATAAGCTTTCGTGCAAAAAATGATAATAGGTATAATTGAAGATTTATGTGTCAATGTGAATGAGTTCTTACTTGCAGACATATTCTTTGGTATATTCTGATCCGTCTTCCAAGAGATCTTCTTCAAAACAGTTGAGTATAGATTGTCTATTGGTTTGATATTTAAAGTTTTGAAAGCAGAGTTGCACTTCCGAGTTCCAAGACGATGCTGAAATCACACTTCCTCACTCAATAAGTCTTAAAAAATTTATCAATAAGTAAACTTATATAACCGTCGATTGAATGCAGAACTATTCCAAGTCTATTTTTCGAAAAATCGGTGTATGGCCCAAAAAGATGCTTGATAGGTACTACGCTCCATCTGATGCAGAAGTAGTTTAGTTGAAAGTGGACATAAAATAGTTCTAATATGCAGAACTAGTATATGTCTATACAAAACTATATTAGGTCCTAATTTTTCAGAAATTTCTTTTTCGGCAAATTCTGACCATATCACAAAACAATCATGATCTTCAAGTTGAAGTTTAAAATGAAAGAATTTTTATATATTTTCAATCAGCTTTCGACCTACTCAAGAAAAAGTGTCTCCTGAAAAGTATGAATTTCGGACTTCTGTTCTGCATTCAACCGACGGTATGTAGTTTATAACAGAATGCTACTACATCCACATGATCTGTGTTGAGCTGAAAAACTTTTGATAAGGATAGTTTAGTTAGGTAGGTACAAGAACTCCCCTTAAAACTGCGCCCTATTGAAAAAAAATAAGTATAAAATATTGAAAAAAGCCTCACAAATGACCGTAACGACGATAATTTTGAAAAGGACAACTTCAGAATTTCAAATATGCAAGGTAACTAAGTTTAAGATCGAACATACAGTTGAATTGAAAACGGAATAGAATGAAACCAATAGGTTCCTCTCTTAAGAGTAGAATATTAGCTTAAAAATTCAAATATCGTAATACTTACTTGTGAAATTCTGCTTGTATTTAAAGACCAAATCGACCAGTCCACTCATGATATCCTGAGAAAACTTAGGGTAATACTTTTCCTTTTCTGGTAAGCAATTTTCAGAGGCTTCGATGAAATCTTTAGAGCAATCCACAATTTTTTCCTTGAGATCTTGCGGGTTGACTAAGATAAGTAGATTCGTTCGTAAATAATCAGCAACGCAATTTTGAGTTGTAGTCAAGGATTCCTAAAATTTATTGTTTTAAAAACAGTGCAGGGTGAAACAAATACGACACTTCTGAGGGTCAAATTTGATGAAAAACTGAATAAAAAAAATCCAAACAACTTACTTGCAGTTTTACGAGTTCTTCCTTTCCTTTGTTCAACTTGCATTTGGATTTTGTATATTTAACATAAGCATCGATTAGGTTTTTGAGATGAGCCGGTGCGATGGCTAAAGATCTTTTAGTAACGACATCTAAAAAATAGTATATAAATCATTCAATTCAAATCATCTTGAATTCGATGGAATATCTCATTGACAATTTCGAAGCTGTAAAACCATACAATATTGGACATGAGGAAAATTTTCAATAAAACATTTGACCATATCGAAAATAATTTATTGATATTTTTGGATACAAAAACATAGATAGAAAATGACAAGTTTTGTTGCTACTTCAATCCTCACGTTAGTCTAAACAATATTCATTAAAAAATTTTCGAAATTGTCTCAATCGTGAATAATTTTACTATTTTTACTTCATTCTTTATTCGAATGAATACTTACCTTCTTTGTGACTTCACATGTGGTAGGTATAATAAATTTCATATAATGTAATCGCAATCAATTTCAACACTCAGCAACGAAAAGAGTTTCATTGAATTTCTCACAATAGATTTTGTGTTATTGATTATCATAAAATATTGGATTTTTGAAACTAAATGGGCATTTTCAGTGAATCCTAGAAAAAATCATTTTGAAACTGACCAATCCTCACAAAATCATAACGATTTCTCCCTTTCATGTTTCGTAGTCAGGTTTTCGACAAAAAAATATTGAAATCACCTGAATAAGCTGGCGAATTCAAACTATCGAAACAGGCGATTGAGTTTGACGTACGCGTTAGCATTCATTTCATTGGTTGAATGTTGAATCACAGTTTACAACGATGCAAACTGTCCACTTCTTTTGTGAATCGTAATACCCACAAATTTTGCTTGCTCGTACGTCATCAAGGCGCAATGTTTGGACTTGAGTGTAGAAATCAGTTCGATATTTCGATATTTTATTACAAATCAAATATCTACTTGAAATTTCAAATGAATAATCGGGTAGGTTTATGTTTTTTAACACTACACTGGAAATGCCGCTTCACTGGATTTTTCACATAATATACAGAGTGTTCCTAAATTGAACGTACAAACGAAAAGGGGAGATTCCTCAAGTGAGTTTAAGAAAAAAATGTCCCATAAACATGGGGTCGCAAACGTTTCGTTTTCGAGATACAGAGTGTTGAAGTTCTAATTTCTGATCAAATATTGTTGTGACAGTCATAAAAATCGTAATGAAAATATTAGTCTAACTACATTCAAAAAATAAATAGCCGCAAATGCAACCACCTTCACTTTTTGAAAAACAAACGTTCAATAATTTGATTTGTCAAAACTGGCAGTGAATTCATTCACCACAGATTACAAACTCGCCCTCCTATCATAGTTACGAGAATTTCGAGAGAATCGTTCAAATTTTTTTTTCTCGAAATCGTTTGTAGATACGACAAAACTACAAGAGACCGAAACGTTTAGTACAAGAACAAAGCTTCTTTTTACATTTTTTCAAATTAACAGTTGCTCACCAAAAAAAAGTTCTGCAGAAGAACAGGTGGCAGTGTTCCAGAAAAAATAGCACCCTGTAGATCTTTTATCGAAATTGCCATGTCACGTGGTGAGAACTCTCAAATGTAATATCTATGCCAAATTTCAGTTGAATATCTTGTGAAGTGTAGATACTATGAGAAAGAAACTTGAAAAAAATTCAAACTTCAACACTCTGTATCTCGAAAACGAAACGTTTGCGACCCCATATTTACGGGACTTTTTTTTCTTAAACTCACTTAAGGAATCTCCCCTTTTCGTTTGTACGTTCAATTTAGGAAAACCCTGTATATAAGTATCACTTTTTAAAAGGTTTAAAGACCTCTTTTTATTGGGCTCGCCTCTAGGGCATGTACCCAGATCATGGTTGTGTTTGTTGAGAAACTTTACTCGAGACACACAAACATCCATGTCCTTGCCGGGATTCGAACCCGGGACCCCTGGCATCCCAGGCCAAAGCGCAACCTCCGCGCTACGGGGCCGACAAAGAGAGGGTTAAATACATACTCCTTGCAAAAATAGATTTCATACAAAATATACGTTTATTGTTATTTGATTGAATACGGCATTAAAATATAATTTATTGATACAATGTCAAAAACTTTTTATGTAAATATTATCACATCATGTGTATTTCCCTAAAAATACGTACTTCTTCTTTGTTTTCCAGACTTGCAAGCCCTCTTCCTTATAAAACGAAAAACTGAGTCCACTACGTTTGCAGGTGTTGTATTGTCACATTTTTCCAATTCGGTCACAATGCAAGGTTGTATTTTGGACAAGTCGCTGAAAAATTATGACAAAAAGTTCATGTAAATCCAATTTACTGTGGATAATTTCTAAATTAGAGACTTCCTCAAAGAAGAATATTCGTATACTCCGTTCACGAAAGGTTGAGCCGTCGGTTGGCCATGTAAATTTGGCATATTCCACTGTGTATATTAAAATTTTAGGTCATGTTCTTTATTTTCTTGTCAGATTGATACGCAATGTTGTCAATATTGCATAGAGTTCTCTGATAACTTGCAAGTTTGTCGGACGAGGCCGAGTACGTTCGGCAACGTTGACACTATTTTACTTTATGACAGTAAATACTGCAAACTTCAGATAAATAAAGAAACCTAACCATCAATTAAAAATCTAAACCAAGATTGACGCAATATAATAAACATCCCTCCTGATCAAAGATTGAGGATCTCCCTAATCTACCTAATCTTTGCTCCTGGTTATTCCTTAAAATGGAGCAAGTTTTGTTCTGTGTTGTAATACCGTATTGATTATGATTAGTCTGAATTCCTAGAGTTCGATTGAGTACCTCAGAAACTATCCAGCTTGCACGAGTTCGAAGAATCAGTTATGTTCTGGGCAGGCGATATAACTGCGTCCTCACGCCACCTTAGGAACAGCAGTCAAAATATGCCGTCACGCAATGAAGCAGTTATAAAAAGGATTTTCCAATAAGAGGTGTTATTTTGAATAGACCGCTATTTCAGTAGATGTCACGTCATGTCATTTTTTGACATTTGACAAGTAGAAACTACGCCATTAATAAAAATGGAACGATACACGGTTCAAGAGAGCATTGAAATTATTAGAATTCACTATAAAAATGGTGAAAATATGGCAGAGACGGTTCGTAAAACTCGAACATTTTTGGGTCGTCTTGAAGCACCTTGTCGGACCGCAATAAAGAAATTGGTGGAAAAATTCGAGCTGTTGGGACAAGTTAGTGATGTGAAGAATAAAATCTGTGCAGGTCGCTTAAGAATAGCCGAGAATATTTCTGCTGAGGTCAAAAGCGTTGAAGAAAACCCAGGTTAGTCCATTCCTAGTGATTAGAGGAAGTGGTCCGAATATGAGCCCTGCACTTATTATGGGCCCCCAACCTATTTCTCTTAAGCACGTCGTGACATTTATGAATTTCGTACTGAAACACTTCTATTAGAGTCTGAATCATTTCTGTGTATAAGCAGGCAGCCTCGTGTGTCACTCTGTGAAACAGGTGGCATTAAATTTATTTGTGTGTTTAAAAAATTTTTTTCTGGTAAGTGCTTTCGTGGTATTTATTAATGTATATGTATAAACCTGGATAGTTGGTGTGTAAGTATCTTAGATTAGTGACCAGTAGTTGATATTCTAAAATTAAATGTACCAAATACTGAATGGAAAAAAAATTAGATGCTTTTGAAAAATCACATCGAATGTTGGTAATGGTAATGACCCCTAACGTGGTCCTATTATGGGACAGGGCTCATATCTAGACCAAGTCTTGATAAAGTGTATCTTTTGTAGGTCATCAGCCACGAAGCAAACCGAAGTTTATTTCAAAGAACTTGAGACAAACATGGAGACGTGATGATGTGGTTAAAGCTATGGAAGGTGTTAATAATAAAATAATGCATACATACATACATATGTGACTTTTGCAAGTAAAATTAAGTTTTCAGGTTGAAATATATTTTAATTTTCATTTTAGGTCTGTCATTCAGAAAAAATATTCATGATTTAAAACTGTTGGATACCTATCAATTGATTTACTAAGGGGCCCATATTACACGCAGTCTAATCCAAAAGTAGATATGCACATTATCTTAAGTTTTTACACAAATCCCACCTAAAATCCATTTTTTTCATAATGCCTTTTTAATATACCATAGGTAAACCTTTGAGCTTGCAGTGTACCATTTATTGGATATTTATTCGTAAGATCCAAAAATTTAGTGAAAAAAAACAAAAGGGGGGCTCATATTCGGACCACTTCCTCTAATGATTTTTTTTATGGTCACATTGGATAGTATTGATATGGACAACGTTTACTTTCAACACGACGGCGCTACGTGCCACACAAGGAACGAAACCATTGATGTTTCGCGTGAAAAGTTTCCGTACCGTGTTATCTTTTGAAGATTTGATCATAATTGGACACCGAGATCTTGTGATTTAACACCTTGCGACTTCTTGCTTTAGGGCCACGTGGAAGAGAAGGTCTACGCCTACGCCAATAGCCCAGCGTCGATTCAAGACCTCAAAGATGGAATTCGTGAGGTTATCGAGGAAAAAGGGCAGCCACTTTGCGATTTGGTTATGGAAAATTTCATTAATAGGTTATGGTCCTGTAAGCGTCGTCGTGGTGGTCATTTGCCTGATGTTATTTTCCACTATTAACGGATAGCTTCTTCTTTATAATGAAATGAACATCCGATCATTTATATTGAAAAATGGCATTTTTCTTTGAATATCAAAATAACACCTCTTATTGGAAAACCCTTCATAACAATATAGTGAAAGCAGAGAATAATATTAATCGATTGAAATCAACCAATATTAAACTCATACTTCGAAGCTAATCTCGTCCTCGTTCAATACAAAATGCAAGGAAGTGGTATCAAACAGAGTACGAGATTAGCTCCGAAGTATGAGTTTAATTTGGTTGATTCCAATCGATTAATATTATTATCTGCTTTCGGAAAAAGAAAACCTCGAAATGCGATCTGCGATATGTGCAAAGAAGTGTTTTAAATTCATAAGATCATTAATAAATTTAGGAAAAAACTGAACATTGGTTTTTGAAATTGCTTCAGAATAACAAGTTTGCACCAGATATTTGCCTTCATTTCGTGTGGGGCGCCGTTTTTATGTAAAAAATAAAACATCTTCATTCAGAGCCGAACCGTGGGCGTGGCGAGGGAGGCATTTGCCACGGGCGCATACGTCCTAGGGGCGCAAAATGTAAAATAACAATTTTTTTACCGTTTTCTATTCATTTTGTTGATTGAGTTTTTGTTCATTACCTTTTAAGAAATATAGCAGGTATATTTGTGCTTAAAAGAACCCCTAGCGAGAAAGTTTTGGGGTAGTTTGATATCTTCCATTTTTTATGTTTTTTGGGGTGCTGAATCCGAATCTGAGGTTTGCTAACAAAATTTCGTGACGGAACATAGGAAAAAATACAAAACAAAATTTAAAATCTCATTCTTGGTCAGCTTTTTGCTTATTACTCGGAAACTAACAACTTTTCGTGAAAAACCTTTCCATACAAAATAAAAAATACATAAAATTTCCTACAAATAGTACTACCACAGCTTGTTCTGCGACAACCTGTTCTGGCTCAAAATAAAGTTTAAAATGAGGTATTTGATGACTCAATAAATGAAAAAAAAATTAAATTCTATGGTTCCGATGATGCGGATCCTCTTGAAATTTTGAATGAACATTCCCTATATCAGTCTCGATTCACAAAAAAATTTCACTCGAATCGGATATCTTGTTATGTAAATATAAAGATTGTTCTTTTCAATATTCCAATTGAATTGAATTGTTCCTCAAAATCTCAGACAAAACGAAACCAATCGAAATGAAATGTTGCGGCCAAATGCAAGATGCTCATAATAAGCATTATGCAAAATTATGTGACCATAGTGTGATAGAACCATAGAAAATTTAATTAAAATATTGAAAAGAAGAATATTTACATTTCAATAACAACCTCATTTTCAACTAGAATTTGAGCCAGAACAGGTTGTCGCAGAACAAGCTGTGGTACTACAATTTGTAGGAACTTACATACATACTTTCATTTTGTATGGAAATTTTTGTAACGAAAAGTTGATAGTTTCCGAGTGATGAGCAAAAAACTGACCAAGAAAGAGATTTTTATTCATTTTTTTGTATTTTTTTCTATGTATAATATTATTTTGAATAAAAAATTTCTTCAAAATATAATCAATAAATGTCAATTATGACAAACATGTACATATTCATTGAAAAATGAATTTCTTCAAGGGCGCATTTTGAAAGTTTGCCACAGGCGCTAGAATCCTAGTTCCGGCTCTGTCTTCATTACATAATGTGTTAAAGTAGCGGCAAATACTCGTAAGGAAGTTTTATTTTTTATTTTCTTTCATAAAGAACAGAAGAGACTTTTCGTTACCAATTGAATGAAAAATTCAAAAATAATTGTTAGTTCTTTCAGTCATTTTTCAAATCAAAACTTCAACACCCTGTATTGGAAACAATGCATTTCTAGACCTACATTTATGGCAAATTTTTTTCATAAAATGATATGAGAATTCACCCCCTTAGATCTTTTGAATCAATTCAGAAACACCCTGTATTTTCTGATTTAGAGCAAAGGATCCAAATAGGAACACTGACTCCCATTTCGAAGCATAAGACCAAATTATTATTGGTTGTTAACCAAATGAAAGTGCAAATGACGGATGTCAACCAAGTTGAAAACATCATTTCAGCGGTGCTTTCCGTCGAGTGAACTTGTTGGCTGATTCTTAGGAATTATCGAAAAATGAAAGAAGAACGATATATGCGACGATGAGGTGCAGCACACTCCTAAGAATAAAAGAATTTGGACGAAAGAGTTGAACAAAAAATCGGTCTCAATTTGCTCTTTTCGGTTTAATGAAAGAACTTTTCGAATTTTGAGCTGAAAAGGGTCGCAAACGATAGGACTCCTTGATGACGAATCCGTGGTCAAATTCAATTCGGTCCGTGGGGCCGTTCCGCCGCAAACACGATAACTTCCGAAAGTATTCTCCTAGAGACTTGAGATTTGCAGGATGAGTTCGTTTCTCAAATGCCACTGTGAAGTTCGTTAACCAGCCAAATCGTGCAGGATGATCCATGAAATACAACTATTTGAAATATTTGTCTCTTAATATCTCAAACGAAACCAATCGAAATAAAGTTTCTCGGCCACATCCAAAACGCTCATAAAAGCCTCATGCAAAATTTTGTGGCCATAGTGTAAACATACCCATAAAAAATTCAATTGGAATATTGAAAAGAAGAATCTTTATATTTACATAACAAGATATATCATTGGAGTGAAATTCATTTTGTGAATGCGATTGGTATACTGAATGTTCATGCTAATTTTCATGAGAATCGCATCATCTGAACCATATAATTTCTAATTCTTCTAATTATTGATTTTTCACATGTTTAATTTTTTTAGATCATTTTCAGAATATAATTTCAAGCATGCTGAGATTTTGCATTGATTGACTTAGCATGAATCTCAAGTCCCATGCAGAATTTTGAGGTGATAGCATTATTGCTTCACCAATGAACAAGCGCTCAAAAGCCCCTGCCCAGGGATTTCTTTATATATCTCGGATTATATTTTTCATAATTCTAGTAGACCTTTCAAATAATCAAATAAATCTACCCAAACTTGAATTTTCTGAATATTGCTCATATTGTCTAGTTAAATTATTAACTTTCCTCGAATACGTACGACGAATATTGAATATGCTATGCTATGTTCACTCTACAAGGTAGAATTCCAACTGGTGTTGTCAACCTAGTTGATGACTATCACACAGACGATCCAACTTAGTCGTCAACACCGCGCTCCGCCCACCAAATGTCAAACCTAGTCTTCAACCTGGAATATGAACCACCAACCAGCCTACAGACGTTCAACTTGGTCGTCAACACGCTGTGTTTACAACTTACTCTTCAACTAAGTTGATCGTCTGTAGGCCGCTTTACTCTGAACGGTGAAAATCCCTCTGATCAGATTTGTGCACAAAATGGATATTTCATGATCTCCTTATTCTCCTTTGGGGTTTTCTGACACTTTCAATGATAATGCTTTATACTTAAGGAAAAGAATAAAAAATAATATTTAATTTTACTTACTCGCATACTTTGGTGGCATTGAGAAAACCGGTTAGAGAGTCCACTGTGCTTGTGGTAGATATCTTCAAAGTGTTGTTGACACATGTCTTGATACCCTCAGCGTGAGCTTTGATACATTCAGGCCCATCTTCAGCGACGAACACTTGAAAAGATTTAAATATTATGTTTTATAAATATTATTCCATTCGATTTAATACTATATAATACGAGTATATATTATACCTAGTTATGCCCGTTTTCAATCTTATAAGATGAAATAAGACTAGAATTAACTTTCGTTAGTCATTTGCGCGAGCAACCTGTATACCTACCTACCAACAGTTCCTCATCATATGATTTGATAAATTTGACTTCTAAGAAGATACCATTTCAAAAATGTATATATTTGGAAGTGTCTACGACCGAAAAATGACATGGAAACTTACTGGCTATTCTGTCGCCATTTTTGTAACAGGCGAATTCTCCCAACTCCTTGATCAAATTCATTACAACATTCACGTTCTTCATCTCATCCTCTACTAAGCACAATTTAAGTTTCTCCAAAAAATTGTCGATGCATTTTTTGAAATCGGGTCGTTTCTTACAGTATCTCCCGAACACTTCGTCCATCGAGCCAGTCTTTTTGGATTCATCGATTTCTTTTTTGATGGTATCTAGGTCTACCAGATCCTCCATGCAACTTTGGAGATTCTCTGTGGCATTCTGTAAGCATAAAAATAGTTGAATTTTTACGGTAAATGTGTCATAGGTGTCTAATATGTTGGTGGGAAGAATCTCACTAAATCTTCAGTTATAAGCACTGAGTAGACGTATGGGCTATCGCAAGGGTCTCCAAACTACGGCCCGCGGGCCAAATCTGGCCCGCCAGTTTCAAGAATCCGGCCACCGGAAGGTCATTAGCTAATCAACTTCTGCGAGAGTCCCGAAACTGCTTAATCAAACGGTTAAATATTTTGGACCTTCGCATTTGCTGGAGTAAACATTTTGGCCCTTAGGCTGAAAAGTTTGGAGACCACTGGTCTATCCGATCACCACTTCACTACACTCAATTCTACCTGTCAAACCCGAAGCCCCTCAAGCAAAGATTAAAAAGAATTGTCCAAGGAGGAAGGAATAACTCACCACTCATGTAGAGTGGTGGTTGACGAACTTCTGTAGAGGTTGGCGGATCTTGGTTTAGAGTGCATCGGCTACGCAGACGATATCCTAACACTACTAAGAAAATTTAAGATTTGAGTGAACTAGATACTACAGAAAACACTCAAGTTATAGAGAGATGGTGAGCCTCGATGGGTCAGAACTCCAGCAATTCGGCAAAGACAACAATAGTACCATTTGGTCGAAGAAAATAACTCTTGACCATTGAACCCATTCACCGAAATAGGAAATTATTCACCTAACGAAAGAAGTCAAATATCTGGGCATAACATTATACAGGGTGTCTACTTTTAAAGCGAAAAAAAACTTCAAGGAGAGATTATACGATTGTTATTGATTTGCAACAAAAAATGACATAATGTTGACGGTTATTCTTCAATTTAACATTTCCAAATTTCCCGAAATATTTCGAGTTTTTTTCTCTGAAATGATTATTATTCAGTTTTCCTAGTTGGTCTCATCAAATTGGACTACATATTCAGAAAGAGAAATGAATTAGAATTTGCTACAAGATAAGAGAGTCTGTGTGCAAAAAAAACTCTTATTGCGGGCGTGGTGAGAAGATGAATATCACGATTCTGAAGTTGACAAAATTAGCCCTAGTCTTCCAATGATTTTTTCGATTAAACATTAATAATTATGCATACGTTTCCTTTTCAGTAGAAAATACCTTAGTGTACTTTCGAATGACATACCAACTTTTGGTTTAGCTGCTTATTCTCCGCCATGATATCATGGCTAACATGACAACAACGAAAAAGTGGTACCAGAATAATTTAGTAGACTGGGGACATAGTGTTATCAAACAGAGCACCTATGGATGGCCATAGAAGGTTGTTCGTATGGATCTGGAGATGGCGTCTTCGGTATATTTATACCTGAAAGAAGGTGCCATTTCGTTTTAAGTTCAATGAAATACCTTGTGTCATTCAGAGCTATCCTCTGCTGATGAGTCCTAATGAGGACGAAATGGCCATCCAAGTGCTCTGTTTGATACCACTTCCGTGCATTTTGCCTTCAACGAGGACGAGATTAGCTCCGAAGTATGAGATTAACATTGGTTCATTTCAATTGATTAATTTTATTGTCTGCTCTCATTATGTATTTCATTCAAACTTTCTGAACATTCACTCTCAGTCTTTTGTTGTTACATTCAATAAATTATCAGAACTATGGCCATGAATTGACTTGGGTTACTTGTCTAGTATACAGTGGCAAGAGCTAGCCCAGGATTTCAGCTAGGGGGGCAGCTCATACCTGTTTCGAGAAGATGGTCGGTCGGGTATATTTTTAATTCCCACTTGCCACGAAAACTGACGTTTATTTCATCTAGGGGGGGCAGGGCAGGGGGGGCAGCTTACCCCCTGCCACCCCTGCCCCTACCTGGGGACACCCATGTACAGTGGGTACCTACGTATATATCGAACGTATTCTTTGGAGTAGATATTATATTCAGAAAACCTAGGGATGGTTTATAAAGACAAGTATTACCTTTACATTAGTATAAGTTCCTTTTCCTCCTCTTGAATCACATTTATCTCTCAGGACACTATCATCGATTGAATCTAAATTTTCTACATCTATTTGGGCGAACGCCGCTCCTAAACATTGAAAAAAGAAAAAAAGTGGTTATTTCATCAGAATACTGTAGAAAAATTTGGTGAACCGAATTCTCGAAAATTTCCCAGAGATGATCTTAATTTCAAAAACAGAAAAAATTATATGATGGGTTTATAACTCTTGTAGGACTTTTGGGTTTATTTTTATTGTTCATTTGGTCCTAAGGGAAAAGCATGCCATATAGTTTCACCCAAATGTCTATAAATTTTATAGCAAGAGTGGTTTCAAACGATGAAATTTTCCTAATGGACAAAGAATTCGAAACGAAATCAATTAAATGTCCTCCCGTCTCTACAGGGTGGCCACAATTGGTGATCCCTGAACTACAACTGTTTAACCTCTATAAGATAGAGACAAATAAGCGGCACATGGCGGTGGTCTTTTTTCGAGAAACTCATTATACCGTCATCAACCTCATTGCTCTATCTTCTTTTGTTTTCACTTTTAGACATTATTTCCGCTACTGCTACTGTTTGTGCCATAAATTTGAAACAAAAACATTATACAGACACTTTTTTGATTGGAATCTAGTGGTTTGATCTAATTTTAGCTGAGGGATAAATAACTTTTTTTTTGGAAACGATCATTTATTTTTCCGTAACAATAATCACCATTTTTTTCTCGTTTCAATAACATACAACACCGTTATACATATTATATATCGCTCTTAGGTCAGTAGCGACGCTAGTGGAGGGGAGGGGGCAAGGCTAGCCCAAAATTTCTAGTGGTTTTTATAGTGATTAATAGATTGGAACAATTTTGTTGAGCATAGGCCATAAAAATTTAGGGGGGCGGGCAGACCAAACCTTGCTCCCCCCCACGGTAATTTGAGCGATATATGACATGCTAGATATATATTTTTGAGGAAAAAACGAAGTGTTTTGAAAGCTAGGCAAGGAATAAAGAGATAGAAAAGCTAATCTTCAGTCGATTTCCCTTAAACTTTCCACAATACATATTGGTATGACTGTGATCCAACTCCAAATATTTTTGAAACGATAAAAAACTGTGATTATTTTCAAGTAAAAATGAATTATTGTTTCCATGAGGAAAAACAAATGTTTTTGTTAAGTTTATAGCACAAACATCAGGAACGAATATAATGTAAAATTAAAATTGCCCAAATGTCAATTTTGGCTCATAACTCGAAAACAAAAGACGATGGAGCAATGAGACGGCAAAATGTTTCTCGAAAAAAGATAATCGCAATGTGCCATTATTCATTTTTCTCTATCTCCGAGTTAAAAATTTTGTAGTTCAAGGATTCTCTGAATCTGGTCACCCTGTACAGTCCAACTTTCGAATGGATTGAGCTAGACATGATTTTTTGAGGATAGGGGCTGAAATTCTAGAGTCAACATTTCAGCAAATAAGTTGAATTAATCATCTCGAGTTATGATTTGAAATTTAACTTTTGAAACTACATTCCGTTACAAGCAAAAGTTCATAATCAGTTTCTCAATAATGACTCAAAGATTTGTGCAATATTCTAAGAATATAGGGAGCTCCAAAAATTATCTCTAAAATTCGAATTTTCGAAAACTTTACGACATTCATCGCAGAAAAATTAAATTAATATAAATATGAATGGCGTCGATAAAAACTCCCCAGCTTGTTGTTTTCAATAAGATAAATTCGGTCAAAAAGTGTGAAAGTATCATTCCTATATTTCATGATCTGTAATTCGTATACAGTTAGCATTTTCACTTTATAACATATAGAAAGGAAATGAATAAATAAATTCAAAAACGTATTGATGATATCTGCAGAATTATTTATTATTATTGGTTTAATCTTTAAAAATGTAATATTATTGCAAATCGGCCTATGTCTGATATTTAGGTAATTCGATCAATTATCTCTGTGATAATTTTCCATGACGTTAATGTCGCTACTATATCAACCAAACTATTTTTCATCACGAACAACTTTATATGGATCCGAATCTTTAACAGATTGCTTGCTCATATTAGAAAAATTATCATTCAAATTTGAATTCACTGGAAACTAAGGATCCCATTCTACTTATGTATGGATTCAACAATTCTGTTCAAATATTCAACCTAAAAAGAAATTGTTCTTTTCCGAAATTAACGTGTTTAAGGTCGACTATCAAAGAAGGAGCAAGCACGATATTTCAGAAAGACACAAAGTATTCAATAGAATTTAATGTTTCAAATGCGAAATAATTAAAATCAAAAAATTAAACTGATAATGTTCATGCATTGACCATTGAACTATTGAACTACAAAGTCTTCATAACATGATTCATTCATGTGCCCGAAAACAGTAAACACCAAATATATATTCAGTAGATAGAGAAAAAATAAAAATTTCAGTTTCGCCGATGTGAAACAAAAAAGTTTCACAAACAACAGATATAAAATGAGATGAGACGCAAGTAAGCTCACCGAATAAAACGAAAAAAACGAACACAAAATTTCTCATCTTAGTCTCCGCACAATAGGCACTGAACTAAATCAAACTCAATGTAAACCGATTATGTTATTACTGTAGTAATTTAATAATAAGAAAGGGTCACTCTAACGCGTAATCTCTATATAGTTCTTAGAATCAAAGGTTACGACTCCAAACTTATCAATTTTACAGGGATTATCAACTTTGCTAACAAAGAGTTTCATGTCTGTTTACCAAAGCGGAATCAGAAAATTTTTATTTGCCTAATCTCCGTTATGTTTATGGTCATTTCTGCTATAAAATTGTTTCACGACATTTTCTCCATCCTTTACTGTGACTGATTGTCTAGAAACCAAAACCTGAGAGCCGTTGTTTGCACTCTGTTCATTCAAGAATTCATCTTTCCTACTATATAGACCAGGGCCGAAACCTTCAAAAATAGTAAAAAATGAAAAAAAATTACAGTGGGATGAAACCCATTAGAAAAGGAAGGGAATATGATCAAAATGAAAGGAAAAATAAATTACGGTCGATTCGAGTTCGGGAAGTGGAAGGGGTGAGTTTTTAAGGGTGAAAAATGGTTTTCCTTGATTTCCGGCAAAACTACAAGTCCTATGGAAAAAAGTGGCAAAGTTGTAGTTAATGAAAAGATCTACAACTTTTGTATTAGCAATTTTTTCACATAACCTCAAAATTTAGGCGAAAAATTCAAAAAACCAAGTTTTTGGTTTTTTATTTATATCTTTTCAAAAAAAATTTAACTTACCTTATTATATCCTTAATACACTGTAGTTTATTTCATTTAAAATATTTATGTTTTCGTCTTATTTTAACTCAATATCAAAAAAGGGAACCCTAATTTTCAATCGAAAATTCTGACGTCAAAATATCAGCTTTTTTCAAAAAGTTTTGGGGTTTTTGTTCGTTGAAATATCTACTCTCTGATGGTGTGAAAAAAATATACATTACTATAAGGAGTGTTCTCAGAAAATGCAAAAAATTGAAAAAACTTAAATTCGAAAATTTTTTTTAATCACTATGTACAATTTCATCAAAAAAATGTGATTGCTGCATTTTTTTTAGGATAAAGGGTTTATTTATTTAATTCCAATTACATTCATGTCATAGAAAATCTTATACAAAATAAATATACAGGTAAATCGTACTATTGAATTTAGATACTTAATTCGGATTACGCATTTTATTTTTTTTCAAAAACGTTAATCTTGTTATTCATAAATACCTTATCTGAAATTCAAATCAGTTATTTATTAGTTTTTTTCTCTTCGAAGGCATTTCTTCATCGTCAGATTCGAAAAACCTTTCCAACTCTAGTTGATCGTCGAAATCTTGTCATGGTTCTGAAAATTGCTCCAATATAGAAGAAAAATTCTATGAGAAAGTAAATGATTCAGATGAAATTGTGGAAGAAGAAACAATGCAGACTGGAAATAACATTGGAGACGAAAATGATGGTCTTGAAGATTTCGACGATCAACTAGAGTTGGAAAGGTTTTCCGAATCTGACGATGAAGAAATGCCTTCGAAGAGACAAAAACTAATAAATAACTGATTTGAATTTCAGATAAGGTATTTATGAATAACAAGATTAACGTTTTTGAAAAAAAAAATAAAATGCGTAATCCGAATTAAGTATCTATAAATTCAATAGTACGATTTACCTGTATATATTTATATTGTAAGTATAAGATTTTCTATGACATGAATGTAATTGGAATTAAATAAATAAACTCTTTATCCTAAAAAAATGCAGCAATCCCTTTTTTTTCATGAAATTGTACATAGTGATAAAAAAAAATTTCGAATTTGAGTTTTTTCAATTTTTTGCATTTTCTGAGAACACTCCTTATAGTAATGTATATTTTTTTCACACCGTCAGAGAGTAAATATTTCAACGAACAAAAAGCTCCCAAACTTTTTTGAAAAAAGCTGATATTTTGACGTCAGAATTTTCGATTGAAAATTAGGGTGCTTTTTCGATATTAAGTTAAAAAATAAGACGAAAACATAATATTTTAAATCAAATAAATTACAGTGTATTCGGGATATAATAAGGTGAGTTTTCACCAAATTTCGTAGAAAAAAAATTTTTTTTTAAGATATAAATAAAAAACCAAAAACTTGTTTTTTGAATTTTTCGCCTGAATTTTGAGGTTATGTGAAAAAATTGCAAATACAAAAGTTGTAGATCTTTTCATTACCTACAACTTTGCCATTTAACTTTTTTCCATAGGACTTGTAGTTTTGCCTGAAATCAAGGAAAACCATTTTTCACCCTTAAAAACTCACCCCTCCCACTTCCCGATCATATTCCCCTCCTTTTCTAATGGGTTTCATCCTACTGTAACTTTTTTTTTGTTTCAAAACTTATCGACCCTGGTCTAATATACCTACCCTGAATTTATCAAATTTTGAAGTCGTTCCTTCATCCTTCCTGAAGTCGAGTTTACGGACCGTAAATATTTGTGCGAAATAATAGAACGTTATTCCCCTAGGAATAAGCGTGCAAAAATAGTATATCGGATGTCCCAAGATGAGTGGCCAATCAGATTAATATGGAAACTATTCATGGTTGAGATTTCAAATTTTGTGGATCGATATTTGGCCATCTAAGGTACATTTTTAAAATCATTTCACATTTCCAGTGTTGCCAAATGTACGACAATTTGGCAACAACTTTTTTATTTTAAATGGAACATTCGGTATTTCTATTTTTTTATGATACAACATAAATAATAGATCTATTAATTCTTACTCTTTCATATCTATTTTAACGGTTTTTAAGTAATTGATTATTTTTAGAAATTTCAGATCAAATTGGCGTGTTACGAAAATGGCTCTAGTTCGCTCAATATGTATTTGAGATTTAAGTCAGAAATTTAGCAAGTCATTAGATATTGATCTGAATGTCATTGCTTTTGAATTATAGTTGTCGATTATAGAGGATGGACCAAAAAAATCTTTATTTGCTAAGTTACAAATCGTTGATATAGGTATAGGGACGTGAATAAAGAATTGTAGTGTTGTACTGATTCCAAAAATTGAAAAATATACTAGGTGTCTAATTTGATAAAACAGACCTTTTCACGATTTTGTAACTTGGCGAATGATGATTTTTTTGGTCCATCCTGTATAACTGACAACCATAATTCAAAAGCAGTGACATAGATCAGATCAATATCTAATGACTTGCTTAATTTCTGACTTAAATCTCAAATATTGGGCAAACTAGAGTCATTTTCGTAACGCGCCAATTTGATCTAAAATTTCAAAAAATAATTAATAACTCAAAAACCATTAAAGATAGGTAGGAAAAAGTAAGAGTGAATAGATTCAATATTTTATGGAGTATCATAAAAAATAGAAATACCGGATATCCAATCCAAAATAAAAAAGTTGTTTCCAAATTGTCGTACATCCGGCAACACTGGAAATATGAAATTATTTTGAAATTTTCATAAATGTATTCATTTATGACATCAACATGAATCGCCCTCAAGATATTCAAATTTTATTTATCGTTTTCCTATATCATAGCAGTGATTGTTCACATGCAGAAGAAGTTCAATTAATGCAGCCAAATGGAAGGATTCCAGGGACGAAGAGGCCGCAGTAAATACATCAATTCTATAATATAGCGGAACTTTCCTCAGAGCTGTGCCGAAGCCCTATGCTTAGTGCTCGTGAAAGCACTCGAAGTATTTTTGTGCTCGTGAGCACTGTGCTCGCGAGAACTTGATTGAATCAGCGCTTAGTGCTTGGTGCTTCGCGAATTTTTCGAAAGGGCTTAGTGCTTAGTAATTCGAAAAATTGCTACCAAGCACTTTCAGGAATTACCAAGCACTAAGCCCTTCATGGACTTGTTGGAACATGGAAATGACAGACCGTCACGTGATTCAAATAGACAAAGAACTAAAATATTTTTTTTTTCGTTTCACTTCTTTAGATATGAAATTTGTTCAATTTTTCTTGCATTAAAAACACTGGTGTTAAGAAAACAGTCTCACTGTATGTTTAGTTCGGTCTATTTAGACATTCGAAGTTACATAAAGTCCCAATAAGCTGAATTTCTGTGAAGTTGTTCAAAACATAATAATAAACAATGTCTAAAAGTTCCCCATCATTCCCCTGTGAGGAAAAAATTTAATTCAAGGTCAAAGGTCAGCAAAATGAGTTTTTCGCGATTTTCCGCAAAACGGTAAGTTTCATCATGAAAGTACCACAGACAAAAATTGTAGATCATAAAATTATCTATAAAAAATGTATCAATACTTTTTTTCTTACGAGCCACCGTTTCTGAGATATAACGATTCAAAAAGTTATAAAAGTCGTTATCGTCATAATATGCACACGTTTCCACGCCACCTATGAAGTAGTGTACTTAGCGCGTAGTTATAACTTTTTGAATCGTTATATCTCAGAAACGGTGGCTCGTAAGAAAAAAAGCATCGATACATTTTTTATAGATAATTTTATGATCTACAATTTTTGTTTGAGGTACTTTCATGATGAAACTTACCGTTTTGCTGAAAATCGCGAAAAACTCATTTTTTTGACCTTTGATCTCGAATTAAATTTTTTCCTTACAGGGGAATGATGGGGAACTTCTAGACATTGTTTATAATTATATTTTAAGCAATTTCACTGAAATTCAGCTTGTTGGGACTTTATGTAACTTCACTCTCATTTTTTGGTCTAAATAGACCGGACTAGTTATGGACTTTCTGGAAAAAGTTTTTACGTTTTCATTATTTTGACAAGAAGAACAGATTGTTATGATGTTATGGCGGAATTTTTTTCAGGAAAATTCTATGGAGCAATGCGACCTTTTTCAACATACGATTCAGGTATCTATTATCATGATATCAAGTAATTTATTGGCGGATATTTTAGTTACAGTTTGTTAACTGAATGAATGCCATATAGAGCTCAGAAAACCATAAGAAACATTTCCATCTAATTTGTTGATAAGACGTCAGTGTTTCTCTAGAATTTTTTTTGTTAGTTCGTCTTGGTAACCGGTCTGTATATTATTTCGTCGACCTAAAAGGTGATTTTAATATGTACAAAATTTAATATGAATGACCAATTTTAATGTTCAATTGATGCTGTTTCAATGTGCTATATCCATGGACAACCGAACATAAAGCATTTCAGAAGCGATAGAGTATCTAATGTCAGAACTCAACAGTAACATAGAAATATAGAAATTTATATTATGTAAAATGTATGTCTTGTGAAAAATAAAAGAGTATTTCAATCAAGAATTCATATACAATTCATATTGATGTCGTCGGAAAAATCTTGTAATCAACCCAGTTATTATTCAAGCGACTAATGGTCTCGAACTATTAAGACGTGAGCGGAACGAACGCTTCAAAATATCTTGACCATAAGTCGCTCTCTTAAATAACCTAGTTGATTAAATATCTATTAAACAACTCGCTGAAAAAAATCTATTGTCAATTTCAATTATGTCCATTTCAAAATATCAAAATTCCAAACTAAGAGATATTTGAATGGAAAATATTAAGTTTTATTTTGGAAAGTGCTTAATGCTCGGTGCTCGTGTAAACGAATTATATATAGGTACTTTCCATAAATGCTTAGTAATCGCGAGCATTCTTCAAAAGTAAGGGCTTAGTGCTCGAGATTCTGGAGCACTTTTCAATAGGGCTTAGTGCTTTGTGCTCGAAGCACTTTTCTTCAGTGCTCGGCACAGCTCTGACTTCCCTATAACGAAAGCGTTATAAAGAAATTTCGTTATACAGAGAATTTTTTTTCTTTAGTCGGCAATGTCGCGGTCAAGAATTCACTGGTAAATTCAAGATTATCATTCAAACTAAAGCACTTTCTTTTAGACATTTTCGCACAACTTTCACACTAATGTAATATAGTTCAATTGAAATTAAACAGGCAGGGGTGTATTTGAAACTGTTTCAGTAGGATCTTTCTGCCGCCGTTATGATTTAGTTTAAGGTCGGGATTCATTACGTACGTCCGGAAAATTTTCGGAAAAAACCCACACTTACCACCTTCTTACCAATACCCATTCAAATAAAGATGTTCTTTTAATTTCGTTAACAAGATAATTTACTTCGTTTTATAGGGGTGTTTTTAACATGAAATTTGGACTCAAGATGCAATGTCTTGTACGAAATTCTTTATACAGCGAAATTCGTTAGAGTTCCACTGTATTTTTATTTTTTTTAATCTGGAAAAAATAATATTGAAATTATCAATAATGGGATGGGGCGGAGAAAAGAAATACTAATAGCAATGACCATAGGTGTTACATTACATAATACTATGTCTCTCAACTTAAGGGGATGAATCTACGTATAATTTCAAGAAAATAAGTCCATAGAAACATATACATGTATATATATATATGTAGGTCCGCAAAAGCTTCGTTACGGAGCTACAGGGTGTTGAAATTTCCACAGAAATTGCTGTTTTTGAGATATTCAGTCCAAATTTGGAATGCAAGCTTTTTTCAGCAGTCTCCTTTATTGCACGGTCTGAATCTCAACTAGAATCTACAGGGTGTTTTCTTTTCCGCAGCCATGTCTCCTTTTTCCCTCTCAAACTTGTTTGCTGTACGTCAGTACGTCACAGGTCAGCGTGAAATCAATTTTAATATCTTCGTTCAATTTAGAAACTTTTTTGACTCTTATAATTTTTTCGTATCTCTAACCGTTTTCCAGTAAAAAAATTATTGAGTCAAAGAAGTTACTAAACTGAACGAAGATTTCAAAAATTCATTTTACGCTGTTCAGTTGCGTACCGCAAAAAAGTTTGAGAGGGAAAAAAGGAGACAAAGGCTCCGGAAAAGAAAACATCCTGTAGATTCTAGTTAAGATTCAGGATGTGCAATGATGGAGACTGTTGAAAATAGCTCGCATTCCAAATTTGGACTAAATATTTCATAAACTGCAAGATATGGAGAAAAAAACAATTCTTGTAAATTACAACACCCTGTTGCTCCGTATAACTCAGCTTTTACCATTGTTTAAACAATGCTTTTACGGACCCATATTTATATAAACTTTTTTTCTTAAAATTACCTGTATATATTCACCCCCTCAAGCTGTGACATACTATTATGTAACACGCCTGTATATGACTCAAATCTACTGTGGAAATTTCTAGTCCGTAACTCTTCGTACCGTTCGAGGATTACCAGAATTTTCTCGGTTCAATTTGCACAGACAATTTTTTTAGATTTCCTTATGCCACAATACTCGCGAAATTTTGCATAAGTTTGAGCGTCATTACTCTGCTTGAGAATAGCAAAAATCGGCTTGATGATGCGGTTTGGGACATATTGGGTTGGGAAAACAATAAAAATCTCAAATATCAATAACTCCAAAGAACTAAGACAATTTGGCCCATGGCCCAATAACGAACCGCGGCATTCTGAACCTTAGACAAAGTAGTCAAGTTCTGAACCAATATTTCAAAATTCTCACTACGACTACATTATTTATGTCATTTTGACATAAGTTTGTCACACGTTTTTTATCATTATTCCGAAATTGAATTCGATATTTAGGATGAAATACCACTATTTAAATCTATGGGAGATGATTACCCTTCAGTAGGGTCCTGTAGCGGTCTTAGAAGAACGGAAGATTCGAAAATCATCACTTGGAACGCCAGACCTGGTTTAAAACACCCTCCTGGCCCAAGAGCATCAATTAAGTGTTTTGTGTCTAAATATTGAAGGTATTTATTCGAATAGTTTTAAGTTTCAATTTTGTAAAAACGGCGAGGCAGGGTTTTTTCTACTGAGGTTTTTCCCTGTGCTCTGGTATCATACGACAGAATAGTATGGTACCCCGTTTTGCACCAACCTCAGCTAGGGACTTTTTTGTTTCATGAATTGTATTTTGTTAGCTCTCAATTCAAAAGAATATATATATATATTTCTTGAGTTATCGCGTTCACAGCCAGATAGAATTATTTTTGACCTCGTATGTTTAAGCCTCAGGAGAATTATTGAGATGTTAAGAAAAAGAATGGAAAGTGATGGAAATAGCACAAATCCAATTAAACATATTTCCATCGACGCTAATGTGTTTAGATTTTTGCCAATGGTCAAACATATAAAAAAATATGTGATTTCTACAGACTGTTGGTCTTCAATATTACTAATTATAATAGGACAGTAAAATAGTTCAATATCAAAATAAAGTTTACACGAAATAATTGATTATGTTAACTCCCACAAGCAAGCTTTAAGGGGGCTTGTGAAGTAATCAATATGAATAGGATAATAGACGATGTATGAATAGAAACTAATTTTAATACACTATTAATTATATATTTTACTAATAGATTAATCTATAATATTGAGCATAGACTAGGTACAATGATATCTGTTGTACGAGGAATTTCTCCCTTCCATTCCATGGCTTTAATACTCAAATAAGAATTCTTATAATTATTTAATATATGGTCTGGTAGTGGAGCATTCCAATTTTCCGGTGGAGAGCTTCTCTTTTCCCATACATCATTATTGATTTGTGTCATAAGTCTTTCTTTTCTCCGTTTCTTCTCATTATTGATAACTTCAATCTGAAATTTTTCTAAATTAAAAAAAATCAGAAAAATTATAGAATTTATGTATTTACTGCGGCTTTTTCATCTCTGGAATCCTCCCATTTAGCTGCATTGATTGAACTTCTTTTCCAATGAGAACAATCAACTGTTTTCCCAAAAATAAAATACTGGTTCAGGCGTGACTTAAAAGATGAGCATTCTTTATATTCACTTTCATATTCATGACTGTATCTTATCTGAAATTATACATAAAAATTAGTCTATGAGCGTCAACAATATGATAAAATCATTAAACTCCAAAATTTCACAGTTTTAAATTAAAAGCTAAGGTCTAAAATTGATGGAACTGGAACATATCAATAAAGAAATTCCACGATTTTGATATTTTTCGGGCCCTGTTTTACCACTTGCTGATAAAGTCCTCTATTTGATCTTTCAGAATATTATCCTAGAACTATAATAATTTCGTATTCTTGAGGAATTACACTAAAAATAAAATGTATATACCATCCATTCATTCTCAGCAACGAATTTAGATTTTGCAGTGTTTTCTGTTTCTGCACTCATGTGATCAGTTGCCAATGATTTTAAATATAAAACAATTTCTTTGAATATTTATTCTGGGTAGAAAAGAAACAACGATAATTATTTATTTCACCTGACTTATGCAATTTCAAATCAAATCGAAAGTTTACGTAAAACGAGGTTATGATGTGTATCCGGATGTTCTGTGGTGTGATTTGTGATATTTGTCAATTTGTCATATTTGTGTATGTTCTGTGGTCTATGATGTCAACCTAAAATTTGAACATCTGACTGACAGACTTGGAATAGAATAAAATAAATAATAGCTGGGTGCTGGAAAACAAATTCTTGAAATGGGGCAATCGCTTGATATTTTATTTAGTGGAATCGATCGCTATAAGAATCCTGATATTGTTCCTGATCCCACAAAAGAACCTAGTTTCGATCCACACTTGGGATTCGATCAACCAAGGAAAGAAAGAGGTAAGGTTATATAACAAGAAGTAAAGGATATCACATACCAAAAATCAGAAAATTCCCCTTTCATCAGTTCAGCAAATATGAAAGAGTCGTTCTTTTCACAGTAATGCAAGTAACAGAGGAAGAAATGATATCAGCAAAACTACCTCTAGATCGGAGAGATTATTGTGCTCATAAACTCATCGATTATCACGTCTGCAGAAAAAAAAATTGGCCTTGGGTAGTAGCCTGTCACCACGAAAAACATTCTTATCTTACTTGTGAATATGAAGAGTAAGTTCTGAAGTGTTCTTTTTAAACCAATTATTAAACTTTTGACCTTTTCTAGTTATGTTATGAGAATGAAGGAGTATGAAAGAGAAAGAAGGCTTCTTGTGAAAACTAAAAACGGCGAGTTACAAGCGTAAGAATTGTATATTTCCTTAGTACATTAAAAAATAAGTAGCCACAAATCAGTTTATTAAATTAAATGAAATTACAATAGTTTCGTTACATCCTTAGCACATTCCATTCTCTTCTTTTCTATATCACTGTTGAATGAAGACACATGATTATTTAACAGCTGCATAAAATTAGTATTTGTTTTGAGTTTTAATCGAACTTCAGTAGAACCAATTGAATTAGGAGTTAACAAGGTGCCCAACGCTACATATGTTCTAAATTGAGATTCAGGATCTGATAGATTGCCGAGTATATCCTGTATAACATCAGCTAAAACTGATATTCCTAAATCATCATTTTTCTTTTGGCATAGTACTGTCAAATTCAATAGTAAAGTAGCAACAGCAACCTGTAAAATAAAGGTGTAATCATCAAAACAAAAAATTTTAAAATATTCAGTATTATTACTTGTGCGTTTTTGTTCAGCCCTCTCATAGAAGTGATATTTTCCACAATATCAAATCGATTACTGAACAGCAAATCTTCACCAGAACTATAAAGGCACAGATTACTCAATGTTCTTAGTGCCACTATTTTATTGTTGATCACAGAGCATTTTTCACTAAGGAAATGTTTTAATTTCCACATGAGTTGGTCACTACCTAAAGCAACTATCACTTCATTATTTTTTTCATGTTTAACTGCTATCCTTACAACATCCAAAACTGGGAATATCATATCTGAAACGAAATCAGAATTGGTTGTATATCATCAATGTACTAATATTTTATTTATTTAGTCAAATACTAGCTGACCCGGCAAACCTAGTTTCGTCACTTGAGTCGAATTTTGGCGATGTAACCACAGCTTACCATAGTTGACAGTTAATACACGTATGTTCTGTCAAATCATCAAATATATAGTATTTGTTTTGAAGAGTTTCGAGCTCCTGAGCTGTACCAGTGCTTGTGCGCAGCCAATGGCAAGCCGTATTTCGAGCTTTTGTGTTACTCAGAAGCACGAAACTCTTCAAAAAGAATAGGCTAATAGTTACGTGAGTTGACAGAAAATGTGTGTATTAACTGTCAAGTATGTAACTATGTTAAGCTGTAGTTACATCGCCAAAATTCGCCTTGTGTTACTATGGTAAGCTGTAACCACAGCTAACCAAAATTCGCCTTTGATGTAACTTCACTTTTTGTCCAAATGTCAAAATCATTATAACCTATAAGAACTCTATTACTGCTTGATTGTTCGTGAGAAAAAGGAAGGCCTGTTATTTTTTGGAAATATTCTGTTGCATAAACCTTGCCCTGATAATTATGAACACAACAAAAAAATAATTATCCAATTTGGTGCAGTCGTTTAAAAGATATGTCATTTTGACGGTAACCATAGATCCTGTTTACATAAGATGAAAATATCGGGAATATATTCTTACTCGCATAAGCTGAGTAGCTTCCGAGAGGCATGCATGAAGCTTAGAAGTAATCAGTATAAGTTTCATTGTTAATAGTTATTTGGTTGGTGTTTTTGTGAAAATTGACCGAACTGTTTCATATCTGCCAGAAAGTAATAGAGAGAATTACATCAGTTGTTTGTCTCAGTATTGCAAAATGTGTGGTTAAGTATTCTACTTACAAAAGCATTTCTGCAGATATTCCATTTTTATAACAGACAGAAAATAAAAAAACAGGTAGTCTCAACTTAGTTAAGTGTTTCATACAAACCTTCTGGCCATTCTAATAGTTTGAACATTATATCGAAGACTTCTGTATCGGCAACAGCTCCTTTACATAAACTAACATATAACTCCAGATGACTTTCAGGGACAGAGTTTGTTCCACCACCTACTTTGCCATTAAATTCTTTCAATTTATTCAAAATTACATTGGGATCTCCCATTTCAAACGGTAAATATCTTTTCTGAGGGAAATAGGAGCTTGATTTGTTGGTAGCAGTAGTGTAACTCATGCCACCAGTGAAGGGATCCGCATTAGAACCTGTGGATACTTCCATATTCATCGAAGTCGATGAACCAGTGCTGTAACTGCTACTACCTGAAAATTTCAATACAGGGTGTCCGGGGAATAACTGTACATACTCTTACCAGAGATAGAGTTGCACTAGCTGACTACTGATTGACTATAAAAAATTAATTTCTGGATTTCCCTAGAAAAGTACAGGGTGTTTTTCCAACTTCATGGAAAATATTTAGACCATCATAAAATCCAAACTTTTTGACGGATATTATTGAAACTTGGGGGGTTGTTGGCACATGCTAAGGTCGAGTCAGAAATACATCAATTATTTTATTATTCCAGGGCCGGACTCATTAATCTTCATTTAAAGTGTTCAGGTTGAAAAAAACACTTTGTATTTTGAATTTAGCATAATTGGTTCGCTTTTTAGAAAGAAGCTAAATGATGCTTTAATTTGTGGTATCACTTAAAGTTGTCACATCAACAATTTTTTTTTAATGAATTTTTGAATTTGGAAAAAGTTCGAAAAATTGAATTTATTTACCTGAACAGGACTAAGTCACCTTGTGGAGGTCAAAAATAAATAATAAATTTTCTTCAAAAAGTCACTGAAGGTGAGGAAGACTATAATAATTTGTTGATATACTGGGTGGCCACCCTAGACGCGGATCTCATTGCGATGAAGTGAATGAAGGAATATTGGGAGAAAAAATATTGGCGAGATGTATAGCGTATACATACAACACAATACAAGCATATTTCAAAATTATTCGTATGTATACCGGGTGTTCGACAACAAAGATATAGACCAAAGTGACACTTCTTCCAATGAACACCCGGTATACATACGAATAATTTTGAATTATGCTTATGTATATCCTATACATGTCGCCAATAATTTTTTTTCGCAATATACCTTAATTCACTTCATCGCAATGACTTCCGCGTATAGGGTGGCCACCCAGTATATCAACAAATTATTAAAGTCTTCCTCACCTTCAGTGACTTTTTAAAGAAAATTTATTATTTATTTTCGACCTCCACAAGGTGACTAAGTCCGGTTCAGGTAAATAAATTCAATTTTTCGAACTTTTTCCAAATTCAAAAATTCATGAAAAAATAATCGTTGATGTGACAACTTTAAGCGATACCACAAATTGAAGCATAATTTAGCTTTTTTCTAAAAAGCGAATCAATTATGCGTAATTCAAAATACAAAGTGTTTTTTCAACCTGAACACTTTAAATGAAGATTAATGAGTCCGGCCCTGGAATAATGAAATAATTGATGAATTTCTAACTCGACCTTTGCATGTGCCAATAACCCCTCAAGTTTCAATAATATCTGTCAATAAGTTTGGATTTTATGATGGTCTAAGTTTTTTCATGAAGTTGGAAAAACCCTGTAGTTTTCTAGGGAAATCCAGAAATTAATTTTTTATAGTCAATCAGTAGTCAGCTAGTGCAACTCTATCTCTGGTAAGAGTATGTACAGTTATTCCCCGGACACCCTGTATATGAGTGTCATAGTTTAGCTTTTTTTGTAAAAGTATACAGGGTGTCTGTAAACAAATGTGAGGAACTATATAATCTTTGCTTCACACCAATGCAGTAATCTATCGATCTAAAGTATCTTATGTACTGCAGCGTTGCCACTTATATCAAAAGGTATTATATTATCAACTTTGACATTCCAAATAGAGCCAGCCTGTATATCATTACTGAGTGTTCAATTGGAAATATCGAAGTACTGAAATATTAACAGTTAATAAAAAAATGTTTGCAATAAAGCAGTATGTTAAGTTCTCTGTAAAAGATCAGAGTGCCATCGATGGTGATCCCACATTATACAGGTCTGGCAAAACCGAATCTTCGGTGCCTATACATCAATGCTAGGAACAGAGACGACAATACAAAAGCAAAATTATAAGTGAGACGGAGATGAAAACCATGCGATATCATGAGGTAATAGTATATTATTCGATGAGCGGTAATGCAGGTCAAAACACACGCAGATGAATTTTGCACCACTCGCCTGTAATGCAGGTCAAAACACATGCAGATGAATTTTGCACCACGAGCCGTCAGGCGAGTGGTGTAATTCATCAAGTGTGTTTTGAGCATTACCGCGAATTGAATACTATACTTTATCCACGACTTCTTCAGTAAAATTCGAATTAATCAGCATTTAAAAAATTTTGAACAGTTGTCAAAAGCATTGACAACATTTCGTCCAACCATCAAACCTCTGTACTCTGTAGTCGGGAATCAAATCAGAGTCTCTAACTAATCAAATCAAGTACTTTCGCAACTTCAAAAATTTACGTACTGCAAAAATAAATCTGGAATGAATCGCTAGAATGTAATCTTGATGGCTGAAATAGATTTCCGGATCGATCCTACTTTTTCTTCATTTTTTTTGTAAACAATTCCATTTTCCTAGGTATTTTTGTTAGCGGAGTTATGGGCGGGTGTTATTATAACACTCGCTTTTCGGTTCATAGACATGTCTATGGCTGTGTTCTAGCTACTATTACACATAGAAATTAGTTTATAGGAGTGGATAATAGTATATTATTCGATGAGCGGTAATGCAGGTCAAAACACACGCAGATGAATTTTGCAACTTCAAAATTCATCAAGCGTGTTTTGAGCATTACCGCGAATTGAATACTATACTTTATCCACGACTTCTTCAGTAAAATTCGAACTAATCTGCATTTAAAAAATTTTGAACAGTTGTCAAAAGCATTGACAACATTTCGTCCAACCGTCAAACCTCTGTACTCTGTAGTCGGGAATCAAATCAGAGTCTCTAACTAATCAAATCAAGTACTTTCGCAACTTCAAAAATTTACGTACTGCAAAAATAAATCTGGAATGAATCGCTAGAATGTAATCTTGATGGCTGAAATAGATTTCCGGATCGATCCTACTTTTATTCATTTTTTTTTGTAAACAATTCCATTTTCCTATTTATTATTTTTATTAGCGGGAGTTATGGGCGGGTGTTATTATAACACTCGCTTTTCGGTTCATAGACATGTCTATGGTTGTGTTCTAGCTACTATTACACATCGAAATTAGTTTATAGGAGTGGATAAAATACATTATATCCCCCTCTGCAGACCAGAAAACCAACTAAAGAGCCGCTTGAAAATGATTAATATACAGAAAGTTACAGTTAGAACTGTTACAACATACAAAGTGAATATAAATCTGTGAGTGTGTGTAAATGAGTTAGTGTTAGTTACTGTTAATAAATTATCGTGTTAAGTAGCTCTGCAAATAAATTGATCATACAGCACAGAAGAAATTTGTTTTAACCCCGAAAAAACGTTACAATATATTACCTGTAAATGGATCAACGTTCATTCCTTGATATTGGGTCTGGCTGTTTCCTGAAGGTGTATATCTTGAACCTCCTGTGAATGGATCCACGTATTCACTGCTAGTAGCCGGCATTTGCTGCCCGCTATTTTTTATTATAAATTGAACAACCTGTAAAATTCGAATTTTATCTCTCGAGGAAACATCATGGATTATAAAAGTCATCATACCTGATCTAAATAGACAGATGGCAAAGAGTTTTTCAAAAGGAAGTCTTGTGCGGCCTTATTTGGGTCATCACCAGTATTATAAGGTAATTTTAAAGGAGGCTTTCCATCCTCTACATCAACCGTAAATACATAGTCATAAAACTGAAAATAATTCATGAGTTAACAGATTTTTTACAATATTGTATAATTGTATTGTAAGTTCAATATATTATTTCTAAGCTGTGATTAAAAATTTATATTTTTATACCTATAGTTAGTTAGTAGTCATGCAAACTAACTGAGAATATTTTCAAGGTTATTTATTAAACAGTTATTTAGCATATGGTTAATATAGTTCTAATCCTAGCTTTCTTTTTGCCTGAATATTTTTCGAAATCACTTCAGTTGGAAGTGAGTTTGACAAACAGAACATGACTTTTTCAGTTGACAATCGACGAAACGTTAAGGTTTGAAATCAAAATATCAACAGTAGTTCAGAATAAAATTTGAAAAATAATATGAATTATTTACCACTACCAATGCAGACTGAGAGTAATAATACGCATTCTGTTATGTTCAGAATGAATGTATCAACTTGTATCAAAATACTGGGTGATGTTATTGTTATGATGAACTGAAGTGATTACAGAAATTAAAAACTGATTTTGTCAAAACAGTTGGGAGTAGGGATTGCAAATTTACCGAATTTCAATTTACTGGTAATTCAGCAAATTACATATGTGAAAATTTACCGATTTACCGGTTTTTTCTTACAAAAAAAATTAACCCACAAAATAAATAACTAAACCATATTTAATTCTTAATCAATAATAAACACAGGAAAGTGAAACTCTAGGTAAACTAAAAAAAAATATGCCAGTTAAACTCGAAATATATATAATAAAAAAATATCAGTCGTTCCTTACTTAATCTTTCGATTTTTTTTGTTTTATAAAAAAGGCTCTAAGAAAACGCAGTTTATCCAGACTGTGATCATCAGAGTAAAAAGTAAACCTAGCTAGAGTTCACGCATTTGTTATGCAGCCAAGTGGAATCTGTTTATACGCGCGAACAAACTTCTGGCGTTGCGAAATTGTGCCGTATGTTTATTCCGTATTGGGATAATTGCTTTACCGCTCTTCCACTCTGATACTAACGGCTTGTGTCTGTTACAGATAATTCTGTCAGTTTGGCAACATTGTCTGTTAAGTGTTCAGTTTCTTAATGCGATGTGTTTACATTTTAATTTCGATCTGACGTTCATAAACTGAATTATTTCAATGATTTGGTGGCAGTTTATTGTTGCTTAAAGCTATTCCGTTAATTATAGCTAGCCTAGGGCAAAATTACGGAATTACTATTATATTCAGGAATGGGAGAAATGCAAATCTACCCAAGTGTTTATTTCACCCCAGTGTGGCAGTGAAATGCTTTACATCTCGCTGTTATGCTTGGTTGATTACAATGCAGTACTTTTCATGCGTAGGGGCATCTCTATGTTTATTTCTTACTCTGAGGTGTTATCACTTAGCCGCGACCTAATCTTAGTGCAAAGTGTTTCTGCCGCAGAAAAGGCTCTTTCGGACTCCACACAAGTTGTCATTGGTGCTACGATAACCATTTTCAAGTATTTCCTTCCGAAAATATTGCATTTCGGTTTTCACACACTGCTGAACATTGTTAAAAGTAGCGTGATGTCTTCTGATTGGAAGGGTACTGTTTATTCAAATTTTGTTTCTTATCGCTAATTGGAGCTTTTCTTTAATGGACAATTCAGCATGATCCGATTCGGATGTTGTCAGCTTGGCATTTTTTACCGAAATTACCGGTAAAAGATGCCGATTTCTTCGTCGGTAATTTTAAGAACTTTCAAGGCGGTAAGTCAAATAGAACGAGCATCAACTGATTTAGGATCAATTTGGAAGTGATGCAGCGTCAAATAAGAAGGTCCTGATAATTGTGAGTTATTCGCCCTTAAAGTGCGGTAACTGCGTGCTGCTGTTACAAATTGAAAGTCCCTTGCCAACAGTAGATAATGAAACTGAAAATTTCCGGATCTCAATGTAGGTGTATGTATGTATTATATAATAAGTTCTACATCTCTCTTTATGAATTGTCTCAAATAGTTCCCGAAAACATGATAGTTAATTTATCGGACGTTCATCATTCTCTGTGTGATCTCCTACAATCTTTATTTTAGTGAGATTCAATTTTATTTTTCATTTTTGGTTCAATTGTGAGTATATAATTATGCAGTACCTTTTTTAAAAGTTCGTCTATATGGATGCCAAGATATTTGATGGGATATTTGGTAATTTGCAGATTGCCTAATTTGGAAGACTTGCCCTACTGATGAAAACATGAATATTTAGTTAGTTATGTCAGATAACTCAGCTGGAATAATTTTGAAAATATGATAAAATCTTTTTTTTTCAAATTGTATGACAGTTTCAACCAAAAACAAACTTTCGCGAGGACTTCGTATCACACGTAAAATAATCTTCAACAACTTACTTTTCCCTCAAACTGTGTTTTACCCTGGTTTTCAGCATTATTGGCTCCTACCACATCACCCACTTTGTCCCAACGACCTTGACCACTTTCAATAATCCAGGTATATGCAACAACACCACTTGTTTCTCTTATCATTTTCATTTGTCCTTGTTTATTGCCAGGTTCAAGTAGTGCCTCTTTACCAGGCAAGCTGAAGCAACAACATTTTCAAATTGAATAAAAAAAATAATAAAGGATTTTCCAATAAGAGGTGTTTGATATTCAAAGAAAAATGCCATTTTTCAATATAAATGATCCAATGTTCGTTTCATTATAAAGAAGAAGCTATGTCGTTAATAGTGGAAAATAATATCAGCCACAGGACCATATCCTTTTTGTGGAATTTTCCATAACCAGATCGCAAAGTGGCTGCCCTATGTCCTCGATATCCTCACGAATTCATCTTTGAAGTCCTTAATCAACGCTGGGCTATTGAATAGACCTTCTCTTTCACGTGGCTCCAAAGGAAGAAGTAGCAAGGTGTTAAATCACAAGATCTCGGTGACCAATTGTGATCACCTCTTCGAGAGATAACACCTCCTAATTCCAAAGAACGACCAGGAATGGACAAACCTGGGTTTTCTTCAACACTTTCGGCTACAACAGCAATATTCTCGGCTATTCTTGAGCGACGTGTACGGGTTTTATTCGTCACATCTCTAACTTGTCCTCACAGCTCGAATTTTTCCACCAACTTCTTCATTGCGGTCCGACAAGGTGCTTCACGACGACCCAAAAATGTTCGAGTTTTACGAACCGTTTCTGCCAAATTTTTAAAGTGAAATTTAATAACTTCAATGCGTTCTTGAAGCGTGTATCGTTCCATTTTTATTAATGACGTAGTTTCTACTTGTCAAATGTCAAAACATGACAGCTTCAAACGTGACATCTACCGAAATAGCGTACTATTCAAAATAACACCGCTTATTAGAAAACCCTTTGTATAAAAGGAAAGGTTGATTTCATGTTCCAAGTGATCAGAAAGATAGGAATGTAAACTCATCTGTGAATTAACTTCAAGGAAATATCATACAAACATACTCAGAGACTTTATATCCTCCTAAAACTTGACTATTTTGTACAGCTAAGGCAGCAATTTCTTCTTCATATTTGGATAAAGTGAAAGAATCTGCAATTCTGCCCTCTTCCTGAGTGAATATCCTCACTACGCCGTCACTGTAAAAAAACAATTGTTATGCTCGAAATTCTTGAAATGACAGCATCCAAATACGAATTTCCCTTAGGGTTCTTACTGTTATTTTTTCATATACAGGGTGCGGCAAGACAAATAGTGTAGTTGCGATGGGCGATCTGTTTTGGTGGGGAAAGGATCTTGGTAGGGGATACATTGAATGAATCAAGTGAGGGTCCGCCTCAGAGTAAAAAGTAAACCTAGAGATGCCCTCACATATTGACGGAGCCAAGTAGAATCTGTTTATGAACGCGAAAAACATTCGGCGTTGCAAATTTGTGCCAGTATCTTTAATATTAAGTATTGGCATAATTGGTCAACAGCTTTCCTACTATGTTAAACAGCTAGAGTCTGCTATAGACAATTTTGTCAGTTTGGCAATATCGTTCTGTTACTGTCGTTACTCTTCAGTTATTCGATGCGTCGTGTTTACTTTACATCTTTGTTTCGAATTGACGTAAGGTGAAGTGGGGTAAATGTGATATAGTATTTGATTAGTTCATAAACAAAGTGTTATAAGTAACAGTTTGAATAAAGCTGAACATTCCAAAAAATGCAAGCATGATCACAATATAGTTCTCTATTGATTGTATTCTGGTTACTCTTTGAAATCTTTTCTGAGAAATGTTGGGTAATTTAAAAAAAAATGATGCCGGTCAATCACAATTGCCCCAGAATTTGGGGTAAATGTGATAAAAGCTTTCAGATTCCTATGACTAAGTTATTTGGAAAGGATTGGGGTAAATGTATAAAAATCTAACATTATTGAATACTTTGTTTTTTACAAAATAAAATATTTCAAAAATTGATGACCTTATTTCAGTCGACGCCAAAAAATGTGAAATTAACTTCAGCTTCTGAACAAAAAGGAAGTAAAAACAAATTAGGCAGAAACAACTATATAATAATAAACGTTATATTTTAATTAAACTTTATTTTTCCATCATTAAGATAAATTATATCCGTCAAAAGACACTTCAAATATGAAAGAACCACGCCTATTCATATTATCACAATTGCCTCAAATGTATATGTCACATTTACCCCAAAAAGCATTTCGTGCGGGGCAAATGTGATATATACAAAAAGAAATCACCAGCGCAATTATGAGTTAAAAGTATTTAAAAACACATTATAAAACTGTTCATAATAAGTCTGGAAATAATAAAACAGACTTAACTCATCAATTAAAAAATTTACACCAAATAAAGTAGAGACGTACCTACCTGAAATTTAAGGTTACGTTATGAGAAATAATATTCACGTGCCTTACAATCATACTGACAAGTAATTTCGTTCGTTCTAGTGTTTTGGTGGTTCGCTTGCAATTTTGAAGACGTGTTAGATAGATGGCAGCAGTATTAATGAAAGATTAAGTTTTATATCGTTCCTATGTTATATGTTGAGAAAGGGTATATCAGTCACCAGGAACCTCGGTTTTATACAATTTATTCAATTAGCTACGTTTCGAGACTTTTAGTCTCTTCCTCAGGCTATGAATATTATTATCTATTTATCTAATATTCATAGCCTGAGGAAGAGACTAAAAGTCTCGAAACGTAGCTAATTGAATAAATTGTATAAAACCGAGGTTCCTGGTGACTGATATACCCTTTCTCAACAGTATTAATGAATTTGATCTGAATATATAGTCCGTTATCACAATTGCCCCATTATCACATTTACCCCACTTCACCTTACATAAACTGAATTATTTTACTGATTTGGTGGCAGTTTATTTTTGCTTAAGAGTATTCCGGTAATTATAGCTATTTCGAAAATGTTGTATTACTTTCAGAAATTGTAGAAATGAAAATCTAACCTCTTGTTTACTTCACCCCAGTACGGCAATGAAATGCTTTCCATCTCATTCTTATGCTTGGGGCATCTCATGTTTACTTCTTACTCAGGGGGGTCCGCGGATTTGATCGATTTGGTGGCAGGGCGTTAATGAAATACATCAAACTTATTTCGACACATAAAACCGGGCTATGGCCCACACAGGACATATTTCATCGACACATCTGCGGAGCTAGATCGCCGGATTTGGCCAATTGCGATATTTTTCTGTGAGGCTACGTCTAGGAAAAGGTTCGCGCCATTTACAAGAACTGAAGATCCGCATTAAAAGAGAGTTGAAGTGCGCGCAGCACGTAAGCCCGAACGTGGACGTAGACGTGAGAAATATAACGTTTACGTCTTGGAGTAAAAATAGAGTTGAAGTGCTGCCATACGTACGTACGGCAGACCATTAGAGACTAAAGCTAACCTATTATTTCTTTTTGTTGTATTCTGACAGAAAGTTTCTGATATTAGCGATTCAGATTGTCTGTTTCCTATAAACAAATTGATGAAGTGAACATATATTTGTAGGATTCCTTCATTAGGTACATTCGAATTTCAAAATGAATAATAATGAAAATAATTTTTCTATAACTTGAGTTCTTGCCGAAAGCAGGAATTTTAGAGGAAATCATCACAAATGAGTTACTTGTATGTAAATATCACTCTCATTTGAAAGGAAAATGCCACATTTGTAACTTATCGAAATAATATATTAGTTCTTGGTACTTATATGCAATCTCGTAAAAGAAGTATTGCATTGAAAAAAATTCAACACTTCTCAGAAACATGCAAAATCACAGTTTATAAATAATAAGGAAGATATTAAGTAAAAAGTTAATTAATCGTGTTCTCAAAACAAAGTTTCAGCTACTAGATTATTTTTAAATTTTTAAGGTTAGAAGCAATTCATTTCAAATTTCCAGCATTCGCCCTTCATCGGTCGGATTCGTTCAACTTTCGGTTACGTACCTACGTACTATGTACGTACGTAACAGGACGCTAGTTTACGTCGCACGTAAAGCCGGCCCAAGCGTGAACGTAAGAAACTGACGAGTGCGCATGAGCACATGCCAATTGTAACGTTTACGTCTACGTCCTTGGCAGCACTTCAACTCTCTAAAGAGGAAATCCCCGCTATTCCCATCGATATGTGTTTCGTAACAGTTGAAAAGTTTAGAAATCGCCTACATCAATGCATCTCTTGCTGATGTGATCTTAAGAATTTGAACGTACAATGAAGCAGAATACACCAATTTTTAATAGCCATCCAAAACTACACTATTTGTTTTGCTGCCGCTTCCTGTTTATGGCATATGAATGTTTTTCACACCATTTGTTTTACAACATCTCTTGAACAGTTACTAACTCAAGTTACTTCTGCTCTATAGGCAGATTCATTCAAGTAAACTATAGACCGTTCCCGAAAGTTTGATCCGTCGGTTGGCCCTGACAATTTGACATATTCCATTGTGTATATTTTTAGGTTATGATGTTTTTTTCGTATCAGATTGATACGCAATGTTGTCAATATAACAAAGGGTTCTCTGATAACTTGAAAGCTCGTCGCACGAGGCCGGGTATATTCGGCAACGTTAACTTTATTATACGCTATGACAGCAAATACTGCCAACTTCAGATAAATAAACAAACGCCTACTATGCGCTCAAACTTTCGTGATCGGACTATAGGTTAGTGCAGTAGTATCTCAGATCAATAGAGAACATAGATAGGTCCCAAGCCCGATATCAATGGATTGAACTTGAGGATGAGATATACAGAGCAAATGTTTGTGTTTGTTTTGAAATTTGGCAGTCCAATATAAAGAAATTGTAGAGTCGTGCTTTGTTAAGGGATACTGAAACAAAATTAATATAACTTCTTTATAAACTGAGATCAAGAAGAATTTTTTTAAGAAATAAGTCGCGCTTAGAATATTCATTTTATGAAACATAATGATGATATAGAATGAACACTGATCATAACTGCTTGTAAATTTTTATTTTTTCCAAAAAAATTATCGACTGTATTGAATTTTTGCAAGAGACTTTTTTTCGAAAATTATCCATCAAAAACAATTTTTGAAGGAAAATCGTAAGGGGTTGTTATTTTCAACCTCTAATAATAAAGTTATGGGATCAAAAAAAATTGTGTGAGTAACATCTACTTAATGAATCACATTATGTATAGTTTTATGACTCAGTGTCTTTTAGGACTCCTAAAAAAAATAAAAACTGTCAACTCCTCATCGCCTTCCAAAGACCGTATCTTGGAAGGGAGGTCGATTTCCAAAAAAAATTATATTATCTACCCCTGCTTATTGTCATCAAGAAATCATCTCCTAAAGTCCGTCACATTTGTTTACAGACACCCTGTATAACTGACTATAGTCTACAGAATAAGAGGAACATAACTAAATTAAAACCTGCCACACATAATCAACCCCTGCTAATGTAATCAACTCTAGAATGTTTCTATTCGTAAACAATCATGTTTTTCACATGTCTTTAAAATAATAAGAATAAGCATAATAGAGTTAATATTTATAAAAAGAAGGGGGGGATATAAAAATAGAGATCTTTATTTTCCCATGTTTGCCTCTGTTTACATCTGACAGGGCCTATCTATGTTCTTTATCTTTATTCATCTGAGAGTAGTATAGTCTCTTTGGAGGTCTTAAAGGAATACTAACACTTATTATAATTTCAAAGCATTAATTAATTATACCCTCACCTTGATCCTGTTACAATATCACCATTATTAAGTGTAGCCACTGCCCAAACAGATTGGGCTGGGAGCTGAAAAGTTTGTGTGTTAACACCATCTTTCCAAATTTTAACTGTCCTATCTTCATCAGAAGTTACAAAGCAATTACTGCTCTTTTTACATTTGGCAACACTGAAACATACAATAAAAATGACTAGTTTCTAAAAATAAACGATGACTTTATTATAAAACTGATAACTTCTAAGACTTGAAATGTGATTGTAGATTAATTTTAAATTGAATGATGCATAACAAATATTTGAATTCTTAAGGTTAAATCTTACCTATAAATATAGTTTGTGTGGCCATATAAGGTATTTATATTTGATCCATCATATGACCATAATTTAATTGAGGCATCATTAGATACACTGACGAAAATATTTGATTCTACTAAATCACATAAACCCCTCACACAATCTGTGTGCCCTGAAAATATAATATATGGTAGAATCTAAGGCATTTATAACCATTACTGAATATTACCACTCAGTGTTTTGACTAGATTTCCTTGTATATTCCAAAAACATATTGTTTTATCAGCAGAAGCCGTTACAATTTTGGAATCCTGTAGTTGTATTACAGACCATACAGCTGCTGTATGTCCTTTAAAAGTTGAGAGAGCTTTTTGAGTTTGTGTATCTTTATCTAGAGCCCAATATTTGGCAGTAGTATCCCAAGATCCACTCACAAACGTATTAGGTTTCACTCCTTTGGATAAGCAACTTACTAAAAAAGAGTGGGTATTTCTGAAGCTTTCTCAATATTAGCAGATTAAAAATATTTTACCAGTATTGCTATGTTCTTTGATAGATAAAGTTGCGAATGGTTCTGAGGGTTTATATATCAGAATAACACAATCATTACCACCAGTGACGACTAAACCCTCAGGATATTCACTGGATGGTTCTAAATACAAAACACTTGCTACAAAGTTTTTTTGGTCCTTATAAGATACAAATTCATTGTATGATGCGTTGAATCTGAAATGATTATTTTAAATAATAATAATAACAGTACTTTATTGCTTACGCAAAAGGCCATAGACCTAAGGTCCTTCAGCCAATATTTTAAATATTTTCAAAGCAATTTGAAACTGCTTACCCATTGGGTTTCCAAAACTTAGCTGATTTATCTCTAGAGCCGCTTAAAATAGCATTTCCGGACGTTACCGCTAAGGATCTCACATCTAATGTATGACCGTAGAGACAACAGCTAAGTTTATAAGGTTTCTCCATTTTTTGCACCGATATTCCTAGAATATATTGGATATTCTTATAAATAAGCAAAGTTAACGCAATTTCATCAACAAGATTATAGTCATTGATGAATTTTGACAAATCAAAATTTTTGACAACTTTCGTTTTATGAAATCTATGGTATCGTCACAGAACATATCATAGAACCACAGAACATTCTGTAAATGTGTGAAGTTATTCACATATGTTCTGTGGTTATTCAAGATTTTATGACGTGGGGACTGTCGGAAGTGGGCGGGAACTAATCTCCAGCATTGCCAAGCTTTCTAATAATTCCGAGGAACACTTTCTGCTCAGTTTATACAAGGTGTCCCGGAAAATGTGGAAAATCTTTTGGATTCGGATAGAACATAAAAAATGAAGATAATAAGTTCCCATCATTTTTTTTCCTAGCGGCCCTCCCTACGAAGATACGACCTCCTAAATGACGCCACTGGAAATCCATTTTAGTGGAATAAGTTTCAAACTACTCGATATAATTTAATGAAAATTTGATATGATTAATAGTATTAAAGACCTTTTAAATCAAAGTACTCCAATTTCAATTAGCTTGTTCAGTTTACCAGGGGTGGACTGGGTGGTACATTTTAATAATTTTGTTAAGTTGTTTTTTTTTGTTTTGACTTTTGATGCTTACATTTTTAACACCCTGTATGATAAGGTGCTGAAAAAACAAATTTGGATACCTTGAACATTGAGCTAAAGAACAGGTACTCTTGTTCAGTATCGATAAAATGTTCGAAAAAAAATAATGAAAGAAGTAATTGAAATTTTATATTCCACTAAAATGAATTTCCAGTGGCGTCATTAAGAAGGTTGTATCTTGTGGAAAACTACCGACCTATTCAGTGCTACCAAATTTTGCCAAGGTCTATGAGGAAGTATTATATTCAAGTATTTATCATCATGTTAAGCCTCATTTGTCTGAAAATCAGCATGGTTTCATACGAGGTAGGTCAACGGTAACTAACTTGGCAACATTATCACAGAATCTTGCTGAGACTCTCGATGATGGAGGTCAGGTGGACGTAATCTATACGGATTTCTCACGTGCTTTCGATACCATTGATCACGCATTACTCTTGAGCAAACTTTCGTATTTCGGCTTCACTCATTCTTTTTTGAAATTGATGAATTCATATTTGAGGGGAAGAAAAAATTACGTGTTTTATAATGGCTTCAAGTCTTTCGAGTATGAGCTCAGAACTGGCGTTCCCCAGGGGTCTAATCTGGGTCCCTTATTGTTCATAATTTTTATAAACGACTTGTTGTGCTCACTTGGTTGCTGTGCCTTAGCCTATGCGGATGATTTGAAACTCTTCTTGAGGATATGTCGCCTTGCTGATATTATACGTCTTCAGTCATGTCTGGAGTTTGTCCACAATTGGTGCCTGAGAAATGGTCTGATTTTGAATTTAAAGAAGTGCTTTAAGGTGACGTATACGAGAAAATCTCAGCCTCTCACCTTTGATTATCATGTAGGTGAGCATTTGATTGCTTCTGGGGACCGCATTCGTGACCTGGGGGTCCTTTTCGACAGTGAATTAAGTTTCACTCCACATGTTGAGGAGGTCTGCGCCTCTTCTTGTAGATCACTGGGATTCATGTTAAGGTGCTTCAGGGAATTCGATGACTTATCTGCTCTTAGGAGCGTTTACTTTTCGCTTGTGGTAAGTAAATTGGAATATGCCAATTTGATTTGGTTTCCAATATATGGTTCACATCTTGCACCAATCGAACGAATTCAGAGGAAGTTTTTGAAGTACATCATGTTCAGGAGGACAGGAAGGTATCCCGAGCGTGGTGCTGACCTTTCCGGTATCATGAGAGAGATGCGAATGACAACCTTCCATGCGCGCCAGAGTCTACAGAGCGCAAAGTTCATCCATAAGCTCCTCACCGGAAGGATTGACTGCTCTGTCCTGCTCTCACGAATTAATCTCCTTGTACCAAGAATGGCGACTAGGCATCCGCTGGCGTTCGTCCTGCCTACTCCTCGCACCAATATACTCCAACGGGCACCTGTATATCGATCATGTGATAGTGCTAATAAACTGAGTTACAATATGTTTTCATAGTGTTTTGTTCCATACTGTTTCTGAGTTTCAATGTTAATATGGATATATTTTCTTTTATTTTAAGTTATCGGTGTATCACTTTAATGTTACCCTGTAATTGGGAATTCTCCTGTTGGGTATAATAAATCATTATTATTATTATTATCTTCGTAAGGAGGGCGGCTAGGAAAAAAAATTATGGGAACTTGTTATCTTATTTTTTATGTTCTATCCGAATCCGAGAGATTTTCCACATTTTCCCTGTATACAGGGTGTCAGAGAAAAAAGTATCATGCATAGTGCTACGTGATAGAGGGCCATAAAATATGAAAAAAAAGTCTCATAAATAAGAGGTGAGAATTGAATAAAATGTGATATGCGGGGGTTTTATATTATGCAGAATCCAAATATCCTATTATAGTTTTCAGATTACTGATAGAGGACGCCACATATAGGATTCCTCCACATTTATGTATGTCATTCTGAACTAGAAAAAGCAATTCCTCTTTTTTTTCCCACAATAAGGTATACTTTGTTGAGGGACAAATGGTTTCTGGTAAAAACGCATCGAAAAATTATGATGCACGCGAATTGTCCAGAAGCGCCAAAGTAACCTTCTAATAATAACAAGGACAAAACAGTTCAATAATTAAATTTTAATAACAACAAAAGACTGATTAACTAACAAAAAACATTAACTATTCAGAAGATGTTCGAATTGCTGGCCTTGTGCTGAATGCACTTTTCCACTCTCTTTGCATCATTGTAAGTAGGTTACTTTTGCGCTTCTGGACAATTTGCGTGCATCATAACTTTTCGATGCGTTTTTACCGGAAACAGTTGGTCCTAGCGATTTCAACAAAGTATACCTTTTTGAAGGAAAATAGATAGAGGAATTTCTTTTTCTAGTCCAGAATGACATACAGTGTAAGGCAAAATAGTAAGGGTTGATTCAAATGTGGAGGAATCCTGTATGTGACGCCCTCTATTATTAATCTAAAAAAAACAGGATATTTGGATTCTGCATCACTGCCATTTCACAATGATGATGATGATGCAGATGATGTTAATGGTAATGGCATTGTTTAAGGACTTTAAGGGTCTCCTTAAACAATGGTAATGGTCATGTTAAATAATGGAGATACTACGTTCATGTTCACATCAATGTTAATGTTGAGTGCATTGTATTTAGGCGTTAACATCGTAGCAACATTTATATTACCATTACCATTAACATCATTGTGAAATGGCAGTATTACAAAATGCATATCATTTTTTGTTCAAATCTTACCTTTTTTTCCAAATGTTATAAAAAAAATTTTTACAGCCTGTATTTCTTGAAGGAAGCATTTTCAGACATATATTCATGGAACCTTTTTTTCATAATTTATGGTCCTCTATCGCGTGGCTTTATGCATGGTATCTACTTTTTTCCTTGACCCCCTATAGATGAAAATTACGTTGATTTCGTAACGATCATAAAGGTGGTAGAATAAATAAATTATAAGAGTAGAAAAAAAGCGATTTCAAGCGAATAATCAAAATATAGTTATTTATTATACAAGGGAAAAAAGTATCAGATTTTAGCTCGAGGTTGTGTTGTCTCCCGACGCGTAGCGGAGGGAGACAAAAAGCCGAGAGCTAAAATCTAATATTTTTCCCGTGTATAATACACTATTTTTTTCTGTGACAGGAAGAACGACCATTTGATAGTTGATAGTTGATAGTTTACAGAGGGGTTACAGTCCACTGCGACCTTAAGGTCTATTGTGCCCCCTTACAGAGCTGTTCTGGCCAAAAACCTTCACAGCTCGCCTTCCAGTTCCAGAGATCTAATGAAATCTAGTAACTGTGAAGACTTCAACGAGGCTAGTTCCTCACTCTTACAAGTTTCTTGCCCAAGGCATTTCCTCCTCAGGCTCGTAATGCCGAGGCATTCCGTGACTAGGTGAAAGGGGGTTTCTTCCTCCTCCCCACAGAACCTACACTCGTCAGTGTCCGACAATCCCATCCTCAACAGGTGCTTCCTAAGGCGACAATGTCCTGTAAGAAAGCCAGTGAGGAGGTGCAATTGCTTCTTACCAAGATCCAGATATCTTTTGGATCCCGCTGTCTCGAAGTTCCGAAGGAACTTAGTGGAATGATCCATCCCTGGGAGATTCCGCCAGAGCTTTTCCCTCTCGGCTTTCTCCTTCTCCAGAAACTCCTTCTTATAGGTACATTTAGATATACCACAGAAGGGTTCTGGGCCAAAGAGGGACATTTGTGCGCCCTCTTTGGCGAGTGTATTGGCCTCTTCGTTTCCTTCGATTCCCGAGTGGCCGGGAACCCAGATTAAAAAGACCTTATTTTTCTTGCCTACCTCGTTGAGTTTGTTCCGGCACTCCCAGATCATCTTAGAATCGATGACGTAGGAGCTCAGTGCTTTAATAGCAGCTTGACTATCTGAGTGTATGGCTATATCACACTTCTGATAGTTTCTTTCTAGATTTATATCTAGACATCTTTCAATAGCTAAGATTTCCGCTTGAAAGACGCTCATATAGGAGCCCAGCGACAGTGCACACTTGGTGCTTGGCCCGTATATCCCGGCGCCTGCTCCTGTAGAGGTTTTGGAACCATCTGTATACCATTTTACGGTATTTTCTTTGAGATTATAGTCGGTGTATTCCCGTTTCCAATCATCTCTTTTACTTAGCAATGTCATGAAGTTTTTCTCAGTGATTACTTTCTTAATCATTGCATCACTAGGGAGATTCGCAGATGAGATGTAGTTATTCAGAGAGAACCAGACTCTTTGATTCTTTATTCTCTCATTACCTGCACCTTCCTTAGATATTCTGAGAATAGCCTCATGGGCTACCCTATCAACCACTAGATGTAGAGGTGTGAGGTCCGTAATGACCTCTAGTGCCCTAGTTGGACACGTTCTCATAGCTCCAGTGATGCACACACAGGCAAGCCTCTGTACTTTATCGAGCCTTTTCCTCGTACTCACCTGACTTGCCTTGGCAAACCAGGCTACTGCCCCATATGTGATTATAGGTCTCACAATCATGACGTACATCCATCGCAGTATTTTTGGGTTACAACCCCAATTTTTGCCGCATAGACGTCTGCACGCCATTAGAGCCCTTTTGGCTCTGACAGTAGCAGTATCAACATGCTTATTCCACAGAAGTTTACTATCCAGTGTTATTCCTAGGTATTTAACTTCTGACTTCCACTCCAAGGTATTTCCGTTTAAATATAACGTTTTCATGTCGGGAAGTTTTCTTTTCCGAGTGAACGGAATTACTACAGTCTTGCTTGGGTTGATGTTCAGCCCCACAGACAAGCACCACTGCTCAATAATTCTAAGGCCTTTCTGCAGTAAGTCGCAAAGAGTGCCTTCGAATTTGCCTCTAATCATTAGGACTATGTCATCAGCATAGCCTACACATTCGAAGCCAAGCTCCGTTAGCCTATGTAGTAGTTCGTCCACCACTAGGCTCCATAGAAGGGGAGATAATACTCCACCCTGAGGTGTCCCACGAGTAGCCTTGACAGAGACAGATTTACCACCCATCGATGTTTCAGCTATTCTCGTCGATAACACCTCATACATCCATTTGATAATGGTTTTGTTCACTCCTCGCCTTTCAAGTGCATCTTTGACGGACACGTGCGTTGTGTTGTCAAAGGCCCCAGATATATCTAGGAAAGCACACATGGCGATTTCTTTATTGTTCAGAGTTCTCTGGATGGCTTCGGTCAGCTGATACAGGGCGGTCTCCGTTGACCGTCCCGCCCTGTAAGCGTGCTGACACTTATGAAGTGGTGTACTCTCCAGATTCTCTGTTCTTATGTAGTTATCTACTACTTTTTCCATCGTCTTAAGTAAAAACGATGTTAGACAAATTGGTCTAAAGGATCGAGGATCAGTCCCGTCCTTTTTCCCTACTTTTGGTATGAAGGTTACTTTTGCCCTTCTCCATTTTCTAGGTATTTGCCTCAGTGCTAGACTGCTTCTTGTGATCCTCAGTAGATGAGGGATGATCTCCTCCGCTCCTTTCTGCAGGAGTATCGGAAACACCCCATCCACTCCTGGGGATTTATACGGCTGAAAGGTACTTATTGCCCATTCAAGTCGTTGCCTTGTGAATATTTTTTTAGCAATGTCCCAGTCCTCCTTACGGGAGTTCTTGTTGTTTTCCATTGCTATTTCATCACTGCTTGTGGATTCACTACCTGGGAAGTGTGTTTCGAGTAGAAGAGTGGATCGCTCTTCTTCTCCCTCAGTGTAGGATCCATCTGGCTTCTTAAGCGACATATTGGGAGTAGTTCCCCCTTTGCCATGACTTTTTGAAGTCTGGCTGCTGTGGGAGTGGAAGTGATATTTTCACAAAAGGCTTGGAAATTAAGTCTTTTGGCCTTCCTGATCTCCTTGTTATACTGAGTAAGCTTTTCAGTGTACCCCTGCCAATTGCCGTCTCGTTTGGCCCTGTTGAAGAGCCGACGGACTTCCTTTCGGAGGTTTGACAGGTTTTCATTCCACCAAGAAGCTTCCTTACTTGATCGAGCTTTAGACAGTGGGCAGCTAGAGTGAAAAGCCTCCATAATTGCCTCACTGATCTGCTCAACATGTTGCTCCAGATCGTAAAGACGGTGGTTTTCCCGCTCTATTACGATTTTCTCCAGGTTGCTTCTCAGATGGCCTCTGTAGAGAGACCAGTCTGTCTTCCTAGGATTTCGAATCGAGGGCGATGGGGCAGTATCAGCCTCCACCCTGAACTCGATAATTCTATGATCTGAGAGTGACGGTTCATCCATCACTCTCCAGGAAGTGACATTTCTCCTGGCAGCGACGTTTGAAATTGTCACGTCCAGGACCTCTTCTCTCGCTCTCGTGACAAAAGTAGGTGTAGTCCCCACATTTAATGTTTCGAGATTGTTAGCTAAGAGATATTCGAGCAAGCACTCACCTCTGGCGTTATTGTTTGTGCTTCCCCAAATCGTGTTATGCGCATTGGCATCACATCCAATTATAATTGGTAGATTTCTGCTGTTGCAGAACCTTACTAGTCGTTGCACTTCTTCGGGCGGTGTTATTGGCCCGTCCCCAGCGAAGTACGCGGATGCTATGACAATGTCTCGGCCAATGCCCCCTATGTTGAGGTGTACCATGATAGGAATCAGGTCCCGAGACATAAATTCTGAAACGCAATAGTATTTTATATTGCTTCTTATGAGCACACAGGCACGCGGAAATGCCTGCCTGTGGTCATAAATCAGGTCAGAATTTTGACATGCCAGACCCATAATCTGGCCTTCTTTGTTGATCCAGGGTTCCTGGATCAGAGCAATGCCCAACTGTAATTTTGCAAATAACCTTGCAATCACTGCCGAGGAACCCTTCGCGTGATGCAAGTTCACCTGCGCAATCTTCGTGAAGGTGACGATTAAGAATCGGCGGGTGGGGGACACTGGTTGTCCAGTTCCCGTAAGTCCCCGCTCTCTCTCTTCGCCACCTCCAGGCCCTCCTCGCATTCCATTCGGGGTGCTTGCCCACTGGAAATTGAGGAGGTCACCTTTCCGGTCGAGCCTTCGGTGGCCAGACAGCTCCGCCCAGCCTCCCGGGTAGCAGAGGAAGTCTCCGCTTTCCCAGGCGCCTCAACAGAGCCACAGCCGCCCTCAGGCTGACCCAGACCTAAGCCTGCGTCCTTTCCGCCCTGCATCTCAGATCCCTGGGATGCGGATGACATCTCCACATCCACTGGGCCATCTGCAGGGAGGTTTTTCTTCAGCCCTGAGACTGGGATGCAACCGAACCGAAAGTTCAGTTGGCATCCCTGTGCCCTCAGGGATTCCTCCGATTGGGGGTCAATCCCTATCGTGAGGACCGTGCCCTTGCCCTCTTTTTTGACGCTCAGAACTTTCCAATCCCCAGTGTTGAGGCTGGAGTTCTGAACCTCTACGAGTCGGAGGATCTTCTCCGAACTCATATCTTGGCTTCTTGGAAAGAACGCCGTTATGTTGATGGGCTTAGGGATGTCGTCTCCCTTCAGCACCTTCAACTCGGGTCCCTCCCAAGTCGCCATTTTCGGGACTGTTTTCATCAGCCAGTCCGCTGAAACCTGGGATCCACAATCCACAAGCATCATTCCATTTCTGAAACGAATACCAGAAAAGTGGATCCCCCTCTCCTGGCTCTGGCACATCTCCTCCACCAGAATATCTTCCAGGGAGGAGAGTTGTTCAGCCTCCAAGGTGGCCTTAGGGTAGTCCTTAGGCATGATTCCCACCTTAGTTTCTTTTCCAGATTTAACAGCTGCTGCATAGCCAGTGACTTGCCCGGCTTTTGCTGCAGCTGTTTTCTGTTTCTTTGGTTGAGGCCGCGTCGGAGGTGTTACTTGCTCCGGGCCTCTTTTTTTCTGTTTCCCGGAAGGTGTAGCTTCCGGGGCTGGGTGCTGAAGAGCCTGCTTCCTTGCCTCCTCAGGTTTAACGCCCTGATGGAGGAGTCGCAAGTACCTCAGCACCCCTGCACCACTAAGTCCTCTTCTCAGAGGGTCATCTTTGCCACCCGGTTGCCCTAGTTTGGGCAAATCGAATGGCAGACGATCTTTGAATGGTCGTCTGACCTTCCCCTTCGCAGGGGTAGAGGTAGAGGGTTTCTCCTCCTCTTTTCCGGTGACGTTTGTTTTTTTGTTGCTGTCCATAAATGGTCCCACGAGAAGCTAGGGAAAGACGGTCCACCTCTGCAGAGCCCCGCTTGCAGAGGTAAGGGGTTAATACAATGGAGTTCCCCCTGGTGCTCCAAGGTCGAAACCAGTTGGAACTAGTCTACTATCTAGCCACGCATCCCTCGGCCTGGTTTCCCCACCTTGGATTTAGAATTTTTAATGAGGTTGTTTCCTCTTGGTTCAGGCGGTTAAGCCCAGACCCCCCCCACTTCATTGGCCCGCGAGACATGGCCACTGACAGCCAAGAAGCGTTGGTATTACAGGATGGTTCCGAGGATAGCTCGAAATCCATCCTGGCATCGTGATCCTGGTGCAATCCCTTAGCCACGACACTACAGCTGGGACAGGAGAAGTTGGTCCGCGGCAAGGTATTAAAAGGCTACCAATTGAGTTTTTAGGCACAACGAGCCAATGTTTATTTCCCTGCAGACCTCCTCCTCATATAAAAAATCATCGTAGGAGGCCCCCTCCTATCCGCCACCTGGAGACGCGCCGGGTCGGTAACTTCGCCCCGCACACATGTACGAGCATAAAAACTCGTACACGGTACCCGGAACGACCATTTAATAGTGAAAGAAATATAACTGTCTACGAAATTACTTTTTTCGGCAACCGTCCGGGAAGTACCCACTTTCCGGACGCTTTTTCTTTGAGAAAGAAGCCTTTCCCGGCCTAGTCCGGGAAGTACGTACTTCCCGGACTAGGCCGGGAAAGGCTTCTTTCTCAAAGAAAAAGCGTCCGGAAATTGAATCCCTTCAATATCAGTAATTGCTCGAATTTTAATATAAATATTAATATAAATAAGAATTAGAATGTTTCTGTTAATATGTGATATTTTCTGTTCTGTTTAATTTAAATAAGAATTAAAATATATAAAAAAGAAATGTGTCGTCTCATTGATTTGTTATTCTAGACGGTTGCCGAAAAAATATTGTACGCAACACGCCCGAAAATGGTTTTTTTGGACTCATAGACTTCTAGGACTCGCTTGCGCTCGTCCTAGAATTTTGTCTATTCGTCCAAAAAAACCCTATTTTCCGGACTTGTTACGTAAATTACTATTTTCCCCGGGAAAAAAGTGAGTACTTTTTTCCCGGCTACATAGAGAATCATTTTTTTGACAGGGAAAAAAGGAATTTCGTAAAAAGTCATACTTTGTGACCTGCCAAGAGACATAAAATGTCACATTTTTTTTCCGTCACAGAAAAAAATTCTTTATGACTGCGGTTACAGAAATGTTAATCGTAAAATTGGAAAGGGCAAGCAGTAACGGCGTCAAGAAGTAATAACCAGAATTTATCGTTCGAACGCTGTGGTATTTACCAATGTTTTGTTGTATGAAATGAAGGCTATAATATTTTTGGTAATAGTAAGCTACGAAAAACGAAAAACGATACTTGTAATATACCTCATTTCTAAAAACGTTGAATGTGCAGTACCGGGTTTTTCATATAATTTGACCCCCCGCTTTAAATTTGTTACTAAAGACGATGCAAAAAAATGTTTTGTATGGAAGTTTCACGAAATCAACTGAGGGTTTTTGATATGACTACACAAAAGTCGAATTTTGGCGAGCTGTGGTTACATGTAACTATCTAACTATCACGTGATCATTTGACAGTTAATACACGTATTTTCTGTCAAATGATCACGTGATAGTTAGATAGTTACATGTAACCACAGCTCGCCAAAATTCGACTAAACTGAAATATATACAGGGTGGCCAACATATTGATGGCAACTTCATTTTTTCAAATGAAACACCCTATATATTTTTCCACATTTGGTTAGCTCTTTTTCCCCTGATTTCGAATATGTAACATATGTTGGTCGATCTTTCTTATTCTGAGCACCACAGAGATTCAAATTTCAAGAACCATATCAGGCATAGCGTTTTGGAAGTTCGTGAATATTTAAGTGGCCAATTTGATCTTTGGATTGGTAATGGCACACCCATTTTATGGCCACCAATACCAAATAGTCCCGATTTAACACCGTTGGACACGTTTTTATAGCCGTTCCTGAAGGAAAAAATTTACTTCAGCTATAATGATAATCAATCAAAGCGGAGAATAATATTAATGATAATGATATAAAATCAACCAATATTAAACCCATAATTCGGAACTAATCCCGTCAACGCACAAAGAATAATGATAATATTCTAATGATTAAAAACAAATTTTGAAGCTTTAATTTCTTACTTGAATCAGAGCCATAATAATTATGATACCAAAAATAAAATAGTCTGAACAACTTGAGAGAACGATAGGATTGACCCCATTAGCACCAACCCCCCACCCCCGTAAATCCGCCCTTGGATTGAATGAAGGTGGTCATTTCGAGCAATTTCTGTATATTCCTGTATACAGGGTGAGTCTTTGACTTGTACATATATTTTAACCGTAGATTCCTGAGATCAAAAGAAACACTTTTTTTCTCTACCATTTTTTCCGATTCGGCCTGGTTAAAAAGATACAGGCTGTTGAAAATTCATGGAAAACATAAATTTTCAGTAATATCTCGCAAACGATTTCTTCAAATGAAATGATTTTTGGAACATAGTTTTTCATGAATATGATTAATCTTTCCCGACAACAAAATTCCGAGTACTTAGATGTTGAAAGAAAAAAAAAATCTTAGAAATTCGAAAAATTGGGTACTTGGCTGAATGCAACTCTGTCGACAATATTCACAGAATTCAATTTTCCCTATGTGGTCACTTTGACAAATTTCAAGAATAATTCGAGAATTTGTTATCTGGATTGATGAATGGTAAGAGAACTAGCGGATTTTCTTTAAAAATGGGGTTACAATGAATAAGATCACCTCTATACTTCTTCAGTGTAAATCCTTATCTATTCAAGCAAATTTCCACACCACTTTCGAAGTACCTATTGCAATTTTGTTTCGTTGAGCTTTGACATACGTTGATCCAAATTTACATTACGTTAGAATACGTTCATTTCTCATTTATTCATCATATTTATTACTACTAAAATGACCTTAATAAGTTATTATTCATGAAGTCGTATGATTTTGAAAAACAAACTAACCACAGAACACCAATGTCAAAGAATCTAGTGTCATGTCTGTGACTTTCACCATGCGGACACCCCTTGAAATTCAATCGCCCCAACTGGTGTTTATGAACGTGAAATGCATAGATTTATAATAATATAGATTTATAATATATAGTATTATAGGTCCATGGTGAAATGTCATGCGTGTTATGGTTGAGTTGTTGTTTTGATTTCGGAAAACCTTGCACGGAAGATTTCAAGGGATATTGGAAATGAATGCTATAGCTAGAATAGGTGGTTAAAAAGTTAATCCGATATAATCAAAAATGAAGTATACATCAAGAAGAGATTATTCTGCTTTTCATCACTAGCAAAATTCTGGATGGATCAATAGTTGCATTAGAAAATATACAACTGGTATTGAAAAAGTGAGTTCATATTTCTTTCTTTAATACAGCAGCTTATTTGAAAATTTCGAATGGTATATCTACTCGTTTCTTTGATACAATAGCTTATTTCAAAGGTTTGAATGCTATATCTCGTACTTGCATAAATTCAGTGCTTAGTTTACCAGTGGCGGCATAGCTCATTCTGAAAACAAAAAAGGGCTATATCTCCTTATTTAGGCGGAATCGGAAAAAATGGTAGAGGAAAAAAGTGTTTCTTTCGACCCCAGGAATATACCGTTGAAATATATGTACAAGTCAAAGACTCACCCTGTATATTCCATTATGTGAATTTATATTCCAAGACTTCAGTCGATTTAGTGAAATTTTTGTATGAAATATTTTTCTGTATATTTTTTAGTAAAAAAGTTGAAGGTGGGGTCAAATTATAGTGAAAAACCCGGTACATATAAATATTTAGTAAGAACTCTAGCCTAGAGCTTGTGTACGCAGAATTTATAGCCAGATAAATGAATTTTCGACTTTTCTATTTGACGCTGCAACACTTCCAAACTGATGATTCGGTCGAAGTGAAGTGATTTCTTTAGTTAATCAGTCAAATAAACCTAGCTTTCTATTTGCCTGAATAATTTCCGAAATCACTTCAGTTGGAAGTGAAGTGATTTTGACAAATAGAACATGCCTTTTTCGGATGACAATCAACAAAACGATAAGGTTTGAAATCAGAGTACCATCGACGATAGTTCGGAAGGAAATTCTAAAAGTAATATGAATTATTCTTTACTAGGAATGAAAACCGAGGATAATAATTCACTTTCTGTTATGTTCAGAAGTAAATTATAAACTTCTACCAACATGTAAGGTTATGTTATTGTTATGATGAACTGAAGTGATTGTGGAAATTAAACTGATTTTGTCAGAAAGCAACATCAGTTGGAAGTGATGCGCATCAGTTCAAAATCACAACATTGTCAAATAGAACGCGCATGAAATGATTTTACATCAGTTTGGAAGTGATGCGGGTTCAAATAGAAAGGGCCTAAAAGAGTCCCTTGAAAGAGGTCGAATTATTGGTCTACGGAAGGCGGGGTTGTCCTTCCGAGAAATCGCTAACCGTATGAACCTTAGTCTAAGGTATGAACAGAAATCCTACATTATGAGATGTTGTCTGGCGTGGTTCAATAATGCCCAAATCACAGAAGAGAAACTGGACGTCGAAGGGGCACAAGTGAAGTTCAAGATCGACGACTTATGACCTATTTAAGACAACTCGATCTTCGGCTAATGAGTGGTTAGGAGAACAAGGCCATCCTGTAACTGTCCGAAGGGTTTACTGCCTGACTGATAAGGTCTTTTGGACTGCAGAATTATCGACCACATCTTACCTCTGACAGTTGAGCATCGCCGGCAATAGGGAAAAATCACGCACCGCTAGATGGCGCTGCGAAATACAAAATGTCGGATTGAAGTGTGAACAACAAATATTTTGTCATTCATTCATAGATAAGATATACTATAGATGGGAATCTCAGTGTTAAATTCTTGTTCTTTCACTTCTTTCTTATACATATAATTATACAAGTGGTCACTATGAACTTTGGACCCTGTGCGTATTTGGTGAACTAGAATTTATGTAGTACGTGCCCCCCTAGATAACTAAAATATTTTTATTGAATTGAAAACTTGATGTTATATTTCTTGATTTCACAAGAAGTATGAGAAATCAAGAATTATGGCATTAGGAAAATGGATTTTGGAAACAAATTATAAGAAAATTTACGATCAAAACAATTTTATTGAATATATAAATATCAGGTAACATAAAACCTTATCATTTAAAATTAATGAGCAGTACGGAAAAAACATCATATACAAAAATATCAATAGATGAATTAAATTACCAAAATACCAATTATAAAATTTACTCAGATCTAACAATGAAAAAATGAAATATTATTAAATCAACATCAGAAATATTCACAATACACAAAAAAATCTATATTATTTTTAAATTATGGCTATAAATTGTTTGAAAAACGTTACATAATATGTACAAAATGTCTCGATTGAGAAAATTAACAATAATATTCACAATGATACGTACTGACAGCTTCATTTTCCAAGAATAACGGAGTAAATGCAACATTGAAGAATATTGACACAAATAATCATCATTATGTGCTGCGACTTGTTTGGTACAAGTAACATATGTATCTATTACTTTGTTAGACACACCTGAAAAGAAATAAGTATGTAATGAAACACATCACAAATAGGTGGAATAGATATATCACCTGTGAAATGGCTGAGCTTTTCATCTGTGTTGAGAATTTGTGGAAGTTCAACGAAATCACAGAAGTCAGTTTGTGTAGATTTATCCTCGTTGAACAGATGGGTAAGCAGAGTATGATAACAAGTTTTTGGGTGTTTAGTTGAACTTGTTTCACCAAGATTATTATCATTATCATGTTCATTCCCACCCAAATGTTGAGTATCGTCATCATGTTCTTCGGATAACTCCACTTGCTCATTTTCATCTTAATGCAGCTCCATTTCATTCGATTTTTGCCTGAGCCTGAAATAAATCAAATATATAATCATAATGAAAGTAATTGTTTTGGATTACTCCTTACCAACGTCGGTCACTTCTATCCTTTATATTTTTATGTTGATAACTCGTTACTGGAAGGTTCTGGCTAGGAAACGCTTCTTCTGTGTTGTCGGGGTAACTATATATTAAATAGTAAAAAATGTAGATCAAAGTGAAGAGAATGTCATAATAAAAATTACATTCAGGCTTAGATTATTTACATTGTAAATAATCTAAGCATTCAGGTACCTACGTGAAAAATTATTGAACTTACCACAAAAAAAATCCTCTTTCAGAAAGTGCTTGCTGCAAACGAACATGTACTTGGAGATAGGCTTCCCTATCTTCAAGATTTGCTGCCATTTCTTGACTTCCTTGGGATTTGAAGGGAATTTATGTAGGGAAATATCGGAAGTACCATATGATGAGCATTGTGGAACTGAGCACATTTTGCGTGATCTTATCTCATCATTACCTCTAACAATCCGGTGCATTTTTAGATTTTAAGTTTATTTGAAACAATTATTGTTCATAAAATAACTTCAAAATATATCACTTTAAACCGAAACGACTAAAAATTATATGAAAACCTCACACTTTACCCATATAAACGCATAGAATAGTTTGTTGTTCACACTTCTAGTATTTCGAACGATTAATAATAGATGTCGCCCACTCCGAAATTCTTCCCTATGATTACAGTGGTGCAGAAAACGTCAACATTAGAATGTGGAATGGCTTCAGGTCGTCTTTTCGAATGAATCTCGATTCTCCGTGATATAAGATAAGTATTCTTATATCATGGATTCTCCTTGGGTGCACATCATAGACAACATGATGGCCGAAGAAGGGTTAGGGTTAGGTTATGGGTTTTTATCAATCCAAGTGATTAGTATTGAAGAAAACCTATAACTATTAGGTTACTACAGGATTACCGGTTACTAATAACATTTTTCAAGCAGAAGGCCTTAAACAATGATATAATTATTACTGATGATTAATAACATTGTTCAAACAATGTTAATATGCTAAAATGCCGGGTGGGGGATTGTTTGGAAGTTTGGCAATGCTGGAGTTCACATTCGTTCCCACCCACTTTCGACAGTCCCCACGTCATGAGACGTTGCTGATTGCTGAAAATTCCACAGGCGATGAGAAGAATTTTGGAATTATGGAATTCCATCCATTTCGCTTATCTTAATGAATTCATAGACAAAGATAATTAAGTCGATTAACGGGGCTGTTTCCTCAACTCACCTGTCAATTTCAATTGTCAACAAAAATAAGTCGATCGCGGACGCGAGCGCAAGAAGGCTATTTTGAATCCGCAAGCGCATTAATTAAATTCAGTAAAATAGTTGCGGCTTGTCCGTGGAGTGGTCTTATTTGGTTGCTCGTCGTTATCGACGATTTGGGAGTTTTTAGCTCCCAAACTATTTTCTATATTGTTTAAATCCATCCTATTGGTTACTGGCCTTTAATCAAGATCTTCAAAGGTGTATTTTTTATCCGGGGTATCTTTAAACATGGCTTTTTAAGATGACTAACTTGAAGACGTGCGTGATTCCTCCATTCGGAGTGTTTGCTCCACTCATTCGTATTCAAATTCAATTAACATCCACGTCTACCATGGACAAAAAATCTGGCCGCTCAGTTCAACCTCTTACGAAGGGGGCGAATTTTGATAAGAAAACTCAAGGTTTGTATCTAAATTTTGATATGGCATTTCTTAACAACATGGCGGCATAAAAACGTGATGTCACACTAACACTTTTCTAAATCGACTGCAAAATTAATAATTTCATTGTATTTGAAAACGATTGAATCTTCGTAATTTTCTAATTCGTTTTTTGCATCCAGTAGTGTACTATGTCATGATTTGAACAATTAGGTAAAGTGATTCTCTTTGTTATGGTTAGAGGAGTAAGTAGCAGTATTATAGATAAAATAGTATCCCAAATATAGACCTGCATCCGATTAAATCCAAGCAGTATTATGTACTATCGAGACCATGGCACACATGCCTAAAGATTCATTGACTAATTGTCTTTTCATTAACCTACTGGATTACTCACCTGAAAGGGTACCCCAGAAAGATTCTAAAAATGCTTCAAGCCTCTCAATTTGCTTAGGTAACTTATAACCTGGGGATAAATATGAGTAGTGTTCTTTTATTCACCATCAGATCCACCCTGATGGAAACCCGATAAGATGTCAAATGGCCCATCAGATGTAGAATAAAAGAACAAGCTGATGGTTATCTGTCGTTGAATAAACGAACGGTTTGATGCAAAGGTGCTTGAAGCTCTGAATCAATCGGTGAATAAAAGAAGACTACTATATAAGCAAATATGTGGACACATTACCTTCAAAAAAACTGATATCATGTCTGCTATTTTCTTCATGAATTCCATACACTAGTAACATTGAACTTCATATTATTCATCATCTTTCACTACTACTTAGAATAATATTCGGATTGATTTTATTAATTCCACATCTAGAGTTTTATCCAAATTTGTGTACAATAAATGCTACATACTCAACACTAATAAGAAGTGATAATTTCAGATAACAATGGTAAGCTGTGGACAAAAGGTGGTAATCGCCGAGAAGCAGCTTGCGGTAGTCTCTCAGTCAAGCCTGATGTTGTTCGTAAAAATGTCCCGCGTTCCAGAGCCTCTGACAAGCGCCCTAGACCTCGTGGTCAACAAGATGCTGTGGTTAGAGATGAGGCGCCCAGCCTAGAAAATCAACCATCTGAGGAAGTTTCAGTAAACCCATCTAGTAGAAATGAAAGAGTAAGAGTGATGAATCATTTGACCAATTTTTCCTTTGCCCCGAGGAATAGGGTGCAAAGAGTAAATGGGAACAGAAGTTCTCATCAAATTGGAAATTATTCTGTGAAGGCAATTAAAAATATGAATGAGCAGTTTCTTCAAGCAAAGTAAGTTGAAATATTCGGGGATATTTATGTAGATAGTTATTTTTGGATTTTTTTTCAGCTGTCAGTTTGTAGTAAATACTTCTGGGGATTATAGACAGCATTTGAACAATCCTGATGCTCTGGTTGATTGGAATTACATTGAACAAATTGTAAGTTTGATTCAATCAATTGATGTCTATTGATATTCATTCTGTCTACATCATATTTATTTTGTTTTCTAAGTGATTTCTATAGTCCGTTCACGAAAGGTTGAGCCGTCGGTTGGCCATGGAAATTTGGCATATTCCACTGTGTATATTAAAATTGAAGGTTATGTTCATTATTTTCTTGTCAGATTGATACGCAATGTTGTCAATATTGCATAGAGTTCTCTGATAACTCGCAAGCTCGTCAGACGAGACCGGGTACATTCGGCAACGTTGACTTCATTTTACTTCATGACAGTTAATACTGCCAACTTCGGATAAATAAAGAAACGCCTACTATGTGCTCAACCTTTCGTGAACGAACTATATTTCAAATTATCTATGTTTTATTTGAAGGAGTCTTCTAAATTAATTCAATGAATTCTCTTCAAATATTTAGTTAATTTTATCTAGGATTATATCTAGACAGATTTTATTTGTGATATTTTCTTATCTACTTAGGAACATTTATGTTCCATCATATTTGGTCAATATCAACCAGAAACATCTGAACAAGATTAAGACGATGCCTTGTAACAGATGTTAGCTTAATGGCTCAAGTATTGAAAATTTATTTTAAAGCACATTCAAATTAAATTTACTCAACTGAGAATTATCTGAATAATTTCTAATTTCAAAATCTTCACTAGTAAAAGCACAAAAATGTTTTCATTATATAGTCCGTTCGGATATTATTGAACACACAGAAGGCCTTTGTTTAATTATTTGAGATTGCCAGTATTTACTGTCATAACGTAAACTGAAGTCAACCGAAGAGCTTTCGAGTTTAGATCAGAGAACTCTGGTTTGCAAAAAAAACAAATTGAGGTTATACTAATGTTAATAATTTATATGCTTATAAAATATTCTGCTGCAGCTAGAATTCTGAAAAATGCCAAAGATTATTTCATCGATAGGATTATCTGAAGTCAATATTTACACATTATCAACAATCATAATAATTACTGATTTTCTAGAAGATTTTATGAAGATGTGAATAGAAATCACTTCAATCAAAGCATCCACCATTTATTACCCCAGATATATCTTGATTTGTTCTGAGCATTCAATGTTTTTCTTTTTCACATAATGTTTGCTTCGTAACTTCTTCATTTGACTGGATTTTATTCATTCACATTTCTATTGACTTTGACTAATGAAAACGACAATTCTCGAAAACATGTACAATACCATTAGTTCCCATTGTTAAAACAATGATATTTTTATTCTTTTTAAGCAGTAAATCTGTAAGTTGGAAGTTCAGTCTTCTGTCGTTATTCTGATTGTCTTAATTGCGTTATCATTTTGTCAATTTTCATATTATTGAGCAATATCCGCACGTATTATATGTCTAACTATATAGACTGAAACACTATGTGAAAAATTCATAAGTGTAAAACAAAACTGATACATTTTTTTTCTCAGAATATAAATGTCAACGACCCTCCATTGTGTCCTATATGTCATTATCCACCATCTGCAGCCAAAATAACTAGATGTGGTCACATATATTGTTGGGCTTGTTTCCTCCATTATTTGGACATATCTGAAGTTTCGTTTCAAAAATGCCCTATATGTTTCCAAAATGTTTATGAAGGAGATTTGAAAAGGTGAGTTTAATTCTTTGAACTCACTCATATTATTTATTTAATTTTATTTTTATTCATTCAGAATTGTCAGATTCTATGATGACCAAATCATTCAAGTAGTTTCGGATTTATCGACATTTGAAAGTTTTCACTAATTCCTCGATATTCGATTCGCAGTATGGTAGGCAACCTGAAGTACCTGAAACGAGTATTTTAGCAAGCCTGACACATTAAAAATTCGATGTTTTACAGGTTCCCTACCACACTGCTTGAATTAAGCCACTCCCAAATTTAAAAAAGGAAGAGACAACACATTCTTGCAATCGTGCAACTAGATTCAGTGAGTTACGTTGCACGTAAATCTCTTGAATATACAACTGTTCAACTGGATGGCCAAATTCTCTGTCAGATACATTGAATATCCCATGTTTCCGATGTGAATTTTCAAACCTGCAGACATGTCAATTACTTATCAACGTCATAGAAGATTTTCACAGAGAGTTTTAAGTTCCAAACCAGCATTACAGGGCAGAATATTTATTTTTTTTGAAAATATTCTCATCATACGATTCTGACAGAATTCAGCTCAAATGCCGGACGATATCTTAATTCTAAGTATTTAGTTAGATATTGATCGGATCTATGATTTCGCTAATATTTAAAATAAATGGAACCAAGTGACAGTAACTCTGAAACCAATCAACCGAGTTTCACTTACTACGTTTTCATGGAATATTCAATTCGGTTTGAGTCCAATACTCATATCCGTTTTCATGATGCACATTTAAGAGCCGTATTCATAGTTCGCCCTTGAGTTGAGTGACAGTTAATGTCACCTTTATGTCTAGTATTCATAAGGCCATAAAAACTCACACTCACCCTCAAGGGCCGACTATGAATTCGGCTCTAAATGGGATTCAAATCGTTTTGAAATCTTTTCGATTTGAAGCTTTATCTGTCACTTGTCAAATGTCATATCTATCAGCGGGAACGCGAGGAACGCCAATTACTTCAGCCTCTTTCCATATATTTCTGTTTTTACTAGGTCCAGCCTCAACACTTTCCTCGTTCGATTGCATTTTGATTTTGAAATATGTCAAACATCACAATATTGCTCGCAATGCGCATGCTCCAATTCGATACCCGTTTTCATGTGCAGCTTTTGGATTGAAATTTCGATACGCTCCCGAAAAAAGCCGTATCGGAACTAAAGCTCGGTACGATTTCAATACCCGTTTTCATGGCGTATTCAGTACAGAAATCGTATTCAAATCGTATTGGATTCTCCATGAAAACGTACTAACTATTCATTGGAGCATACGGACATGTAGTTGTCTGTAACACGTTCTGTTCAAAAGTTATAGTGATCAGAAATTTTTCCCGTCCCCTAGAAACAAGCGCGCAAAAACATCAAACTCGAAAATGTTAAAAGAAACAAAAAATTCAATAATTTCGAGGCTAGATTCGAATCAGGGGACTGCAGGTTATTAGCTTAATTTTTTCATAATACATGAATGAAAAGAAGGAAACCAATAACTCCAAGGGTATTCGAATTTTATTTATCATTTACCAATATGAACTGCACATGCAATGCATGCCAGGGCTTTTTTCGCCTCTTTGGAACAAGCTGTTCTATAGCGTTTTCATTAATTGCACAATTTCATATTTTCATCTTGTAATCTTGGACGAGATGTACTCAATTGTGCTAAAGAAAAGTAAGACCTCATTAGCTTGTAAATAAATTGTTTACAAGATCAGTCTCGTGTACCACAATTGTCTATTTCATTATAGGTTCCCACAATTTGTATATAATACATAACAAATTATTTTCTTACAGTGTGGCTATCATATCTCATAGCACCTTTAACATCGGTGACACCATCACTTTCAAACTGATGAAAAGAAATATGAATTCAATGACTCCTATTCCTGTTGATGAAGCAATGCAGGCTGAAACTTCATTGAAGAACTTTTCTGAAGATGAAGCATCCAAAAAGTACTGCAAGCTGATCTTGGCGCAAAATTCGGATATTTGTAAAATTATTGAGAGGGAACAGAGAGAGATAGAAGATCAGTTGTTGAACGCAGAAGCTTCGGAGATTTGTTTTATAGAAAAAGCTGCTGTCAATAACCAAGAGAGACAGTCCAAGATACTTGAAGATATGTTGAGTGGTGTTGAACTTGGACCAAATACTACTAGTCCATTCGAATCAAAAAGGGAAGGGTTCAATAATTCCCAAGATTCTCCAGAAACATCATCAAATTCTAAATACATATACTTTTACCAAGGTGAGTAAATTTCAGATTCAGATTAACCTAAAATGATTTTTAAATTATCTATATCAAACCTCTGATGCAAAAATAAACATATCATGAAAATATTTTGGAAGTTTCATAGGCATATATTTGCTGAATTTCATAATGCTAACAATAAAGCAACTAATTTCAATGAATGCATATTCAGTCTTTTGTTGAATGCATTAGTTTTAGTATCATTTAGTTTGTTTAACAGTCTCATTCCTGTAGGATAAATTCGTGATAGAATGTTTAATGACAACTTTCCCATTTGTTTCAATGACTATGCTTGTTTCTGTTGGATCATTGAATGCCAAATAATTTGAATAATTTTATCTTTTACTGAATTATTCATTAATAGCATTAACATAAAATTTTTTCATGGGGGTATTTATGAGTGGAGCAAATAGGATTAAAATATAATATTAACTACTTTAGTATAAAAATTATGATTCACAAGTCAACTTTTCAAATAATGCACAAATAACATTATCATTTCGCGGTTTTTTATCGTGAAGTGTGTTACATTGTGCTAGATAAATGTGAGGATAATTAACCTTGTCGTCAATTACCTGTGGTGCCAAGGTCAGTCCCCTCTACTACACTATATTTATTGGTATACGAGAGGTTCTTTACCCCTGAAGTTTCTCCATGCAACCATTTATTATAGGTTTTTTCAATAAAAATGCCTCAAAATAATGCTTTCTCATAGCGCAGGCAATCTGTTATAGACCAAGTTCATTTGAATTTTCTTCTGCTACCAAAAAAAAACGAATAGACTAGGTTCCAACATCTTTCAAAGAATGTTGATTTACCTCCGCATCAGAAATTCTTCTTTCATGTCAGCTTACCTTTCCTGGTAAAATACTTTCAGCAATCTTGATGAATAAATTTATTTTCAGCTTCTGATGGGCAACACATCTATATCCATAGTTTCAATGTGAAAATGCTTAAACATACCTATGGTTCTCTTGAATATGCTCCAACCACTATAACTGCTAAAATTTTGTCGAAGGAGAGCGACTATATGATTGAAGAGTATAGGAAACGCTTCAAATATCTCGCCCATCTGCCTGTCACTTGCCCTTTTGAAACCATGGAAATTGAGTTGAATTATCCAGTGGTTACAGAGGATACTTTACATTTTTTGCAGGTAGGAAATAATTCTGCATGAAGCATTTAAGTAACATTATTGTCTAATTAATACCTGCTGATCATCTCTTTTTATCTACTGAAAGTATATATTTAGATAGTTGAGATAGTATGATTGTTATCCAATGAATCAAGTAATTCGGGGTGCAAATACAAAAGTTTCATTCAACTCTAAAATCGCAAACTATTTGTTCATCTTAAAAATAAATCATCACAGCCACGATAATGCATACTAAGGATAAAGGCTCATTAGTGCTAAACTCCAAAACTCTGATTAGATACCTATAGAATTCCTTACAAATGAGTTCATTATAAACATCATTTTCGGACTGTCAAGTTGATAATTTCCCTTCCCGAAGTAATCTTTGCTCAGTTAATGTTTGAACAAAATACATTTTTATTTTACAGTATTTATTGTAGAATATGTATTTTGTGCAAGAGAAATGTGAGGATAATTAACCTTGTCAACAATAACCTATGGTGTCAAGGTCAGTCCCCTCTACTACATTATTATTTTTATTATGTTGTTTATTACATAGCGTATAGTCCATTAAGGACATTTTTACTTGGGTTGTTAGTAAGTGATTGGTCCGTATTTATCAAATTTCCGAAAAAACGGTGACAATTTCCTGAAACTTGGTGGATTATCTGTCACCAGAGCATCTGCAGTTTTATTCTAATGAGTTCGGTAACCACGCTCATTCGTCATTCGTCATTTTATTGTTGTGTTTTGTATTTATTCATTAGTTATAATGATTGTGGGGATGTTTAAAATCAGACAATATGTAGTTGTTATTGAAATTGCTTAAAATTTCTTATTTTAAAGTTATCATATTTACAGTCGGTCATAGGCTGATAATATAGAGTATGTACTTCTTTCTCTACTAGATTTGAAATAAAATTTCACAGGTTCAAACCCCAAGCCCCAAAAGCGGTTATTCGTTTTGGGGGCCCCCCAACTATTCTTCTCAATTGTAAATAATCAATAAACTATAGAAACTTGCTTACAGCTGAGTTGGAAGAGAGAGAAAAGGCGCGTTTGTCAAAAGCTATGGAGGAAAAAATTTGCGAAAGACGCATAATAGCAGAACAAAACTTGAAGATTTATGGAATTCGTCCAGATGCTGATATTTCTTTAGAATCCATGGAACAATTTCCTTCAATAGGATCGCCTACTGCAGGCAGTTCCGATTTCAGAGAACAGAACAGAGAATTGAACGAGCCAAGTTGCAGTACTCAGGATCACAGCAGTCCTCTTTCGTTTGCGAAGGTAAACAATTTTATTATGCAACCAAACCGTTTTGTTTTTCTTTTTAATTTCTAATTAAAATAAAACTATGTTAAAATATAAATAATTGCCTATGGATTAGTTTGAAATTCTGAGCTCTTTCTTATCTTTTTATTGCCTGCTTTCTTATGAAGAATGGTATTCAATTGTTTTGACCTTGATCCAGTGACCTATGGAGTATTTTAAATTTTGTAAAAGATCTTGACTTGCAAATGTGTTGTTTGATTGATTTTTGAGCGTTCGTTCTACTTAACTTAAAAGAGTACTATATCGTTTTGCCCAAATGTCGGGGATTTTCGAATTTTGAGGTGAAAATGGTCTCAAACAATAGAGTTCTACTCCCTGATGACGAATGCGTGGTCAAATTCAATTCTATCAGTGTGGCCGTCCGTCCGGCCATTAGCACCATAACTTTCGAAGGAATTGTCCTAGAGACTTGAAATTTTCAGGGTGAGTTTAGTACCCAAATAATTCCACATAATATGGCCATTCAGAATTTTTGTTCCTCAATATCTCAGATAAAACGAAACCAATCGAAATGAAATGTTGCGGCCATATGCGAGATGGTGGAAAAAAGCTTCATGCAAAATTTTGTGGCCATTGTGTGAACAGAACCATAGAAAATTCAATTGAAATATTGAAAAGAAGAATCTTTATATTTCCAAAACAAGATGTCGTCCGATTCAAGTGAATTTTTTTCGTGAATGAATATTATACTGAATCTTTATATATTTCATTTTTTGAATAATTTCCAGAATATAATTCCGATTGTGCTGAGATTCTGCATTTATATATTTAGTATCAATCTCAAATCCCATATAAAATTCTGAGATAATAGTTTTATTGATCCACCAAAGAACGAGCTCTCAAAAGCTCCTGCTCGGGGCTTTTCTTAAATTTTTCATTTACAATTTAATGACTACAATGAAAAAATCTCATATAATTGCTTCTGAATTGACGACTGTTTCGAATAACTTTTGAGAAAAATAAGTTCCACTACTAGACAACAATAACAAATTTTGCTTAGTGTGAATTTTTGAACAATCAGGAATCAGAGCAAACAAGAATGCCCTCAATCTCGGCAGTTTGTTGTCCTCAACTTCTTTTGTACGAACAGAACCCTTTGTGGTCTAGGGAAGAATACCCATAATAAAAAAAGAATTCTTGGGGCAGGAGGAAGAAGAAAGGAATGTACTGTGGCAGTGTCTTTGTAGCGTGAAACACGAATAATTCCTTTGTTTCATTCATGAAAGAAAGAAATACTTAGATAACTGCTTTCTATTTTCATTGAATGGTTTTATTTTAGAGTCCTAACTACTTTTGGAACAGTATTTGCTTTTATATCACTAGAATACAAAGTAAATACTTTTTGGACATCAAATATTAGTAATTCCAAATTACTACTCAATTGAAAAACTCATTGGATTATTTTTTTTAGATGGCAGCTTCTGTTAAGGCGCAATCTAATCCATGGCCACAGTTAAGAAGTTCAGCTATTCCAATTGTTTCTCCTGGTAATAAAGAACTTGTGACAGGTTCTGATCATTCTGGAAGAAGGAGATACAATTCAAATTGTACGACTACCAGCGAAGATGACCTGGAATTAGTTCCTCAAGCAAGAACATTTGAAGAGGCAATAGCTCAGTGTTTTCAGAATGCTTCTAAAATGGAGATTTCTTCAGGTAAGAAATTCAAACATATTGTTTCATTCTTCACTTCAATAATCATTTTCATTTTAGGCAATGGAAAGAAAAGTAAAAAGGGTAAGAGGAAGAAATTTGTCAACCTGTAATTGATGCGTCAACAATACCATCTGTTAATTTATAAATAATTTCTGTTCCATTCAAGTCCTGTTGTTGAATTTTAAATATATGTGACCTAATTTTCTTGTCTGAAACAAAAAAATTCAAATTTTTGAGTGCAGGTTATGTTTATATGTTATCTTATTTGTCAATTGGAAAAGAATTCTTTATTTTAATAAAATAAAATAATGGATTGTTTTTGTTTCCTGTTCAAAATATAATCATAAACTTTCTCATTATATACTTTATGAATCTTATCAATTTCATCTAGTGTAAGCTCATGAAATTGACATATGTGTGAGAAACAGAGGAAACATACACAGTATTCGTTTTGTGCAGTTTCGTGCTCCTGAGCTGTTCCAGTACTTGTGCGTAGCCAATGGCAAGCCGTATTTCGAGCTTTTGAGTTACTCAGGAGCACGAAATATCTCAAAACGAATAGGCTAATTATGGGTAGAATCTCAGATTAAAAACTTAACCTAGAGATGCATTCACTCATTTGTTGACGCAGCTAGGTAGATTCTGTTCATGCACGCGAAGAACATTCTGCCGTTGCGAACTTGTGCCGTATATTTATTCCGTATTGGGATAATTGGTTTACAGCTTTCCTACTAACTGCTAGCGTTTGATACAGACAATTATGTCAGTTTGGCAACATCGTGTTTAGTTACTAGGTGCGTCGTGTTTACATTTTCATCTCGATTTGACGTTCATGAACTGAATTATTTTACTGATTTGGTCGCAGTTTATTGTTGCTTTAGTTGTTGTATTTAGATAATTAAAGCTATGTCAAAATTACGAAAATGTTGTATTATATTCAGAAATTGTAGAAATGAAAATCTAACCTATTGTTTAATCTAACCCAGCGCGTCAGTGGAATGCTTTGCACTTTTTATTTAACCGCTAACTCGGAAACTGTTAAGTCTAGGCAAAAATCGAAAGTAAAACGTGGGTGTAGCAGAACAGGCCATCGCATCGGGAAATCATTTGCCCTGCCGAGGATGAAAAATACAGGCTGTTTCTTGAGAACATGAATAAAACAATACATATCGTCTCAGGATACTTATTAGTGAATTTAGTCCTGTTGGTGACATAGGCCATATTCAAAGACTGGATTTGCATGGTGAAATATGTTTTAGATACATACAATAAAACTCCGAGATAAATAATCAATAATTATTAAGAAAACGGAGTTTACATATTAATAGCGCGTATGTGCGATCCGTTTGCTCAACAATCTCAATGGTATGAGGGATTTGATTTTCTATATCATTATTTGCTACCAAACCTACGAAAAAAACCATCTTTGAAGTTTTTTCTGATAGCTACCTGCCAGTCAGGTAGTTGAAGATCTGGGGGTGATTCTTGAATGATATCAAACGCGCGAATTGGCAAATGCGACCAACTTCCCTGCTAAGTTGGCGACATTATTCAAGACTCGACCCCCTGGGCTTAATGCACCTGACTGGAATTCAGGACATACAAGTAATTGTGCATCTTTTCAAAACACTCTGTATATGAAAATGTGATGTGATGTCATTTTTATATGACTAACCGGAAAACGCCTTATCATAATTTTCTATGGTTTAACCTTGCCCAATAAATTGTCAAATTTCTTTTGTGGTGAATCTAAAACACCAAACAGAATTAACAGCTATTTTCTAAAAAGATATAATACGGGCTATTTTAACATTTGTTTGTGTTTGTGATCAGTACAAATCAATTTATAGCACTTTTCTGACAACGAACGATGTGTATATGTTGATATCCTTTTTGTGAATTGTTATACTTAAAATTGCTCAAATGGCTAACGACGAATATATGAAGGAATATCGCCAGTTTTTTCAGTATTTTGACGAAACGCTAGACCCTAATGATCAACTACCTGTTAAACTCGCTAGTTATAGGTTGTTTAAAAAAGAAGTTGTGGGTGCAATATTCAACTGGACTAATCAGTATTTGAGTGATAAGTAAGTACAGTATTATTGCTTCATTTCAGTCTCATACAATCAGTATTCGCTACTGAAATATCCATATATAATATAATAATAATGAGTTACTTTTTAAGCTAATGTTCATCGGGAACTAATAATGACTCATTTGTATTAAAAGATAATTAGTGGAAGTATTACACAAACTGTCGGTATATTAATTCTCTTCATATTCACTATAAAATACTAAAGTCATCAATCATGCATAACTTTAATACAGATGTTAGTAAAATTAATATATTTTGTTTATAGCAATTAATTTATTTAGTGCTATAAAATGAGTATATAGAACTTTCATTCAAACTTTATATAAACATCATCTAGTGAAGCTTGAATTCGGTTTGTGTGTTTTGAATTTGAGCATCTTTATTGAGTCATTCTACTGTACAGGAGAACTGAAAAAATAATTATTAATTATAATCTTCCTGATAAATATAGTTGTGGAGATTTTATGCAAAAATTCGTTATATTCATTTGTTTGGCACAGAATTTCTTTTTGAATTTTCCCATTTAATTCTTGATTACTTTGATGATTTTTAAATCAGTCGGTTTATGCAAAAAAGTTTTGAGTTTTAATCTGAATAACACTCAAAGCAAGAAATAAACTGCTTGCTCTGAGAAATAACATTCAGGTATTACTTCTACTTATCTGTTGTTCTCATACTCTCAAATCTCAATTTATATCTATAAAGTTAACAGCTGATGAAGTAAACGTAAACAAATATTATAAATTTGAATTTTCCGCAAGAACGATTTCAAGAAAGTGATTTGTTGCTGGAGTGCTACTGTATTTTTTTATAGTGATTTGTGCGATTTCGAATTTGACAGTATTGATTTTTCGTATTATTCTATGTTCCTGGGAAATCTTCGGGTCGTGGCTAACTTCGCGCTATTTACTTGATACACCGGCTGTCAAATTTTTCGACTGTTTTGTGGTGAGTAAAACATCAATACCTCAATAAATTCGATTATCATAAAATAAAACACCAATCAATCATATATGCAATAATAAATTTGTGATTCTAAATAACATACCGAAGCATTCAAGCACCGATTATTGTTGCAGTGTTTTGAAAATTGAAACAGCGATATGAACTGGGGCGATTGGACACCCCAAGAAAATGTTCTCCTTTCAATCCTAGAAGTTCTGCAAGAAGCATTAATACCAGACAACGAGATCCAGAAAAATGTCCAACAGAAGCTGAATATCATACAAAACATCGGAGATTTCACCTATTACTTATTATTTATAATTTCCACCCAAATTATTCAGAGGAAATAAGGAGTTTAAGTGGAATCTTGTTGAAGAACAACATAAACTCGGTATATGACACAATATCACAGGAATATTTGATAAGAATTCGCCAAGAATGCTTGAGATTATTGCAAGATCCTTGTAAAGATATTCGAATTAGCATTTCAAATGTCATGGTCATGTTAGCTAAGGATAACTTGAGTACTTGGCCTGAACTTGTCCCTTTTCTTATTAATGCCTTTGATGCCTCCAATGAATTCAGTGAAATTGCATTGAATACCCTCTTTAAAATATGCGAAGAACTTATAAGAAATAACAAATCCGATGAAGAAATATATGGAATAACAAGAAAAGTATTTCCTAAACTAAATGAAATGCTCACTCAGGAAAAATGTACATTTCATCATGACATTATAAGACTAGTTAATCAATTTCTTCAAGAATATTTCATGATTGTCAAACAGTCCTTAGATCTCGGTTCTTACTTGAGAAACATAATGCAATATGCTGATTCTGAAGATGTAGAGATGCAAAAACAAGTTTCTATGACTTTCGAATTATATTTGGATAACAGAGAAGAGAGCCTTCTGCCCCATTTGCATGAAGTTATACTTTATCTTTTGGCTAAAACTCAGCATAAGGATAGTGAAGTTGCATTGCAAGCCTGTGAATTTTGGTTCACAGCCACTAAATTATCAAATTGTAAAGAGTTGCTGTCTCCATACTTGGAAAAACTGCTCCCAGTTTTATTGAAGAACATGAAATACTCTGACTATGAATTGATGGCTTTAAAAGACTGTTTAGGTAATGATTCTAATGAGAAGGATTTATCTAAGGATATTTACAGGTAAGCTCATTACAATAGAAAAAATTGTGCTGTCATCAGTTTATGATGAAATACTTTAGTTTATTCACTACTGATGAGAAAAATTTTATTCATCACATCAATGGCTCAATTATGCTTCATTCCATTTGTATAGTCTTAGTCAATAGTAAATCTCATGTTTCTGCAAGTAACCCTGTTACAAGCAGTATGTGGGAATATACTGATTTTAGGTAATGTTGCCTTTTCAGTACGAGGAAATCAGTAGATTCTTAGATACTGCTATTAACATGGGTACTTGCAAAAAAATAACTATACTCCGTTCTCCAAAGGTTGAGCCGTCGGTTGGCCATGGAAATTTGGCATATTCCACTGTGTATATTAAAATTTTAGTTGATGTTGTTTTTTTTCTTGTCAGATTGATACGCAATGTTGTCATTATTGCCCTAGAGTTCTCTGATAACGGACTATATAGTCCGTTCACGAAAGTTGAACCATATGTCAATAACTGTGTCAATAATATTACATCGAACAGTGATTGACATAGGGCTTAACCTTAATATATAAATCATTGAAGGGTTTACTTAAATCAATTAAATTTTCCTTGGAACCTTCCAAATAGTTAAAAACTTCTTACGAATATGAAACAGAACAAAATCAAAGAATATACGCAATTATGCGGAGTGAGATGAAACTATGTCAATGACTATTGACTATCATACATTACTATCAAAGTGTATCAATGACTTTGACTTTCAAATATGTAACTTCGACGAAATTGGTATCTCTTCAAATATTCAATCAATATTTTTGGAAGTTTGAACGTATAATATCAAAATACATTCAACTATAGTTCGATAATAAGAAACATAGTGTAACAGTAAAATTTGGAACCGAATACGCCTACTGAAAGTATCGATGCACTTAAGGTGTCAATCACTCTGGCTTTTACCCTATCTCTTACCTCTTATAGGAATAAAAATCATTCTAATTCTATGAGCAAATTACAGTTATCAAACTATGATTATTTCTAAGGACAGTACAATTTTGTAATCAAATATGTTTTTTATTATGGCTAATTTTTCCAAATTTACAGATATCAGAACAAGGATAATGGAGATGAAGATTGCTACAGTGATGACGAAGATAATTTCAATGAAGAAGTAGACGATTGCTACATCGGGTGGACTCTCAGGAAATGTAGTGCAGCATCCCTTGATGGTATTGCTGTTAGGTTCCGCGAAGATCTACTTCCTCTACTTGTACCATACCTTAATGAGATCTTATCACACCAAGATTACTACATCAAAGAATCTGCTATCTTAGCTTTGGGCGCTGTAGCTGAAGGTTGCATGATGGGGTTGAAGCCTTATCTTCCGTTTTTTGATCAATTACCTTATCAATTCCATGAATGATGAACATTCTGTCATAAGGGTCATTACTTGTTGGACTTTGGGGCGTTATGTACCTTGGATTATTAACAGTGATCCTTCACCTCATGCTTATTTCATACCAGTGATGACTGTTTTGTTGAAACATTTCATAGATGATAATAAGAGAGTACAACGAGCGGCCATTTCTGCTTTTTGTATTTTTCAAGAGACTGCACTGACCAAATTGATTCCTTATATTGATATTATTCTAGAAGGTTTTGAGCAAGGTTTTCAAAGATTTCAGTATCGTAGCTTGTATTTGTTATACGATGCTATCGGTGCTCTAGCGCAGTCTGTAGGAATCAGTTGAGTAAACCTGAATATATAAACAAATTGATGCCTCATCTAATGCATAAATTCTCTCAGTGCGATAATTACTCCGACGATAATTTCATAGCAGTACTTGAATGTTTGTCTAACATAATACCAGCTTTGGAAATATCATTTTTGCCATACTCTGAGGTAGTGTATTGGCATTGTCTGAGAATCATAACGGATACTATTCATTCAACTATTAATTACAATGAAAATCCCAGGGAGCATGACATACCTGATAAGGAGCCCATGAATGTTGCCCATGATGTTTTGTACAGCATGGCCCTAGGCTTAAAGAACCATTTCATCAAATATGTCATGAACAGCAACCTCCTCTGTCTGTTACATTCCACTATGATGGAGAATATGTCATTGATCAGACAAACTGCTATAGCCCTATATGGTGAATTGATAATATTATGTTTTCCTTATCTCTCAACTACTGTAAGCGAGTATATACCGATATTGATTAAGAATCTAGACGAGAAACATGAAGGAGTATGCAACAATGCCGCTTGGGCTTTGGGTAAACTCGGTTCTGTTATGGGTTCCAATATTCAACCTTTCGTATCTGACATGATTGTACCGTTTGTCAACATATTGAGAAATTCCAATCTGAACAGACCTATGTTTAGGACGATAGCGTTGTCCTTCTGTATAATTTGTTATGTTAGTAACGACATCAATGTGCCTGATTTGGATTTTATCTTGAAGAATTGTTGCATGTTAATAAGAAATGTTAAAGATTCTGAGGAAAAGGACCTGGCCTTTCGGGGTCTGTGCAAAGCTGCTGTTTCTCATCCCAGTTTTTTCAAGGAAAATTTTATGTACTTTTGTGATGCGGTGGCCTCCTGGAACAACATGCGTCTCGATCTGAAAGAGAATATCAAATCGATATTGGTTTCTTTTAAGGAACAATGTGGTGAGGAAAACTGGACCATCTTTTATCAACAGTGCCCCGAGCCGTTAAAGATGCGGCTTATCAGCCTGTATGGAATATGAATCTAAAACTGCGGTACTCTAGTGGAACGGGGGTAAAAACGACGGGTGGGGAGCCTGAAAGACCCTGCCCAGAAGACGAGGAAGGCGGCTTTTATGGGATTAATTTCGCGAGTGAGGGAATATCTGCGTTTTAATATCTTGAATCGCGTATCGATACGGGAAAACGTCGTTCATTTTCAGCTTCAAATGGAATTTAAGGTCGGATTTCGAAGAAAATCTGCGCTGCATGCGGAAAAAGATAATTTCATCATAACCCTGGAGTGGTTATGAAGATCAGATGTCATAATTTTTAGTTTAGCTCAAAGTTCATTGCTTAGACCTATGCAAGGCGCAATTTTCTTCCGGAATCATTGTTCCTAATACATCTGTGAATAATTTGTTATCTATTTTTTTCCAAGTATAAATTTTTCAAGCATGCATATCGTCATTAAATGATTACAGTATTTTAGCTTCGTTAAATATGAAGTAAATGGAAATGATTTTGAGTAGACTAGGAACATGTCGCGTGAATCTTTGTAAGTACTATGCATGACTAGAACAAAATAAGCATAACCTAATGAACTTGAAGGAGCATCATTTTCAACTAGGTGAAGAGATATATTTTCTGATTGATTGATAAGGGCATTGCCATAAACCCCAGTATCATCAAAATTTTAATGTTTACAGTTTAATCAGAAAATGGAAAAGAAATTAGTTTGGTTTGTGTCAGAAATATGTATTTGATACTTTTTTTGTGTTAATCATAGTCAAATGATTGTTTTATGCCAACCAAGGCATAACATAGTTTTTTTATACTACTTGTATATCAGCCAAGTATCAATAAATATTTTAGATATTATTTTAGTGTATTATTTTTTGTTATAATGATTATAACCCAATGTCCCCAATTAGGTCAGGTTAAGAAGACTGCTTCAAATTCCTCTCTAAAGACTGAATTTATGCAATAAGTCTATGTACAGGATGATCCTCGATGTATGTTTAACTTCAACAAGGAATTGAAATGTTAACGTTTCGTTCATCAATTGTCTATCATGGTGAAATGAAAACTATAAGGACAGTTGCTTGTTATAACATCTCAGCTGAATTGATCAGATTGGATTGAAGCTTCTTGCTTCCTTCACACGAAAGCGTTGACAAACAATGAAAGACATTTGCGAGGCTAATAAACGACAACGACTTCTCCAACATTGTGAAGCCTTGGATTGATGTTCACTCATTACAGCTGATTAGGAGGAATCTCTATGGCGAAGATACTATCGAAATCGATCCACAGCTGACTTCACTACGCATCGTAATGATTCCTATGTTACGACTTTCTTGCGAAATTCGAAAAACTTTGTGAATAGACTGGCCCCATATTCTAGACAAGTGATCTTTCAAAGCGTATACGAACTTCATTGCTCGAGTCCCCCTTGTACCTGCAAAAATGCACACAGCGCATTGTTGTTTGTATACGCATTGAAAGATCACCGGTCGAGAATAAGGGGCCTGGTCACATTCAAGAACAAAAAGGAATTGTTCAATTAAAAAAATCATCTTTGAGCACCAATGTATTCTGATCGTTAGGGACGAATATAGCTACATAGCTATCACATGATAGCGTTTTTCATTGGAAGCACCAATTTTGCTCTAATGTTGCACTGGCACTACCTTGGTTCTCATTTGAATGGGCATTTCATTAGCCTTTGTAACCATGAAAAACAAAAAATTGCACTTAGGTCGGACTGGTACACACCAGTTCTCCCTATTAAAACGCTAGCTTGTGGCTGAAGAGTGTACCGGGTTTTTCATTATAATTTGACCCCCCCTTTAACTTTGTTACTGAAGGAGATACAAAAAAATGTTTCGTATAAAAGTTTCACGAAATCAACTGAAGTTTTTTGATATTAGTCCAGAAACTGAAATATATACAGGGTGATCAACATATTGATGGCAACTTAATTTTTTCAAATGGAACACCCTGTATATTTTTTCATATTTGTTTAGCTCTTTTTCCCCTGATTTCGAATATGTGAATTATGTTGGTCTATCTTTCTTATTCTGAGCACCACAGAGTTTCAAATTTCAATAACCATCTGGTATAGCGTTTTGGAAGTGGAAGTAATGACAACCAATGAAAGCGGAGAATAATATTAATGATATATAATCAACCAATAATAAACTCGTAATTCGGAACTAATTCTGTCAACGCACAAAGAATAATGATAATATCGTAATGATTAGAAACAAATTTTGAAGCTTTAATTTCTGACTTTCTGACTCAAATCAGAGCCATAATAATGCTATCAAAATAGCCGAAACAACTTCAGATAACTATATGAATTATGTGTATTGAATGAAGGTGGTCTTTTTGAGGAATTTCTTCAGTTGATGTTATTCTTACCATACTGACATAGTTTTATCATTTTTCATTGGTGGAGTAATTGTTAAGTATTCATTCTAAAATAATACTTTTAGTAGTTTGTTTGGATAAAAGATTTTCGTAGATAGTTCACATATTTTTTTATTCGCTGTCATCATTTCAAAACTTTGAAACTCTGAAAATTGGAGAGACACATCCACATACGCGTTTATATTCGAGATCAGGAGGAAATAGCCTATCAAAAAAAGGAAGTATATACAGGACAGGGTATTCCATTTGAAAAAATATAGTTGCATTCAATATTCTTCACCCTGTATCAATCCCATTGACGTTATTTTAACTCCAAAAATGAGCATTTTCAGTAAACGCACTCTGTCACTTGTAGAATGATTACAGATCTTGGCATGTGGTTCTTAAAATTCGAAACTCTGTGGTTCTCAGAATAAAAGAGATAGACCAACATATGTTACATATTTGAAATCAGGGGAGAAAGAGCTAGCCAAACATGGAAAAATATACAGGGTGTTCCATTTGAAAAAATGAAGTTGTCATCAATATATTGGCCACCCTGTATATATTTCAGTTTCTAGACTCATATCAAAAAATCTCAGTTGATTTCTTGAAACTTTTATAAGAAGCATTTTTTTGTATCTCCTTTAGTATGAAAGTTAAAGGGGGGGGGTCAAATTATAGTGAAAAACCCGGTACATTTTCCGATCTTTTTCCTCTGAACCGCCTGGTCCGATTCCAATCCAATAGTTCCTTCGATGCTGTTCAGAAATACAAATTGTTGAAATCAGTGGTGGAGAATCACCTATAAAAGCTCAATATTTTTTCTGTTCCTGGTGACGATGGAATTACACCTTTCCATCTTAAACATTTTGCCAGTGCCTTATCTGTCCCCTCACTATCAGTTTCGCAAGTCATTATTTCAGATTCACTTCCTAAGGGTTGGCTTTTCACAATTGTGACTCCCGTCTACAAGAAGGGGGACAAGGTTTCCTCTGACCACTATCGCCTTGTGAACTTGTCCGACGAGGATCATGGTTCCGTTCCTGGACGCTCTACCATTACAATCTTCTCTCATGTTCACCTGTCTGGATGAGAGGCACACTGCAGTCAGCCAATGGACGTCATTATCTTAATTAATGGCTTTCTTGTCTGGCTGTTCATACCGCGTGCGCGTTGGCGATGCCTTCTCTTCATCCGCTTAGTCTATACTATCTGGACTCCCTCAGGGTTCTGGTTTAGGGCATCTGCTCTTCTCTTTTCCCCCGACCTTCGACTTTGCTTTAAATCCACCCCTTCACAGTTGGCCACTGAAATGAAACTCTACAACAACCCTATAGTGAATCATGCCCATCTTCAGACAAACTTGAACATTTTGAATTAATGGTGTGCAGATGCAGAATGGTTGATTTCCCTTAATTAAGTTGGTGCTTGGTTCCCATCATAGCTAAAAACAACCCTCGATTGCATTATACTATCAGTGGTGAACAGTTTCCCCCCAGATTAAAGATCTTGGAGTACATCTGACCAACGCTGGAGTATGCTGGTCTAGTTTGGTGGTGTTCCATGAAGGCTGCCAGAGATATTCTTGAGTAGACATAGAAAATCTCATTGGTCGCAGTGCAGTGTCTATCGACCTCAATCTTATCTAATCTAAATAAGCAATAAATGTGAGAAAAATAATCTGACTTCCTCCTAGAATGCGTCACTCCGTCCACAACACGTCTTATCCTTCATAATGGATAATATGACGAAAATGACACAGGTCAATATATTTTTGATATTTTCAATTATTAACATCAGGTACTCCAAATTTAATAAATCAAAGATAATGTCAGCCAATACACCTTTTGTTGTTTTGTATTTCGTTGACGGTAAAAATTACAGTTTTATAATAATTTTCATGTCTACTCATATTTCTTCACTTTTTTCTGCAAAACTCGGGAACTATCGAACTCATGGTACCCATTGACGAAATCACCTGAGATATTCCATCATCAAGGCTACTATTTGCACAAATGATGAGTTGGCAACTAAAAATCTCCAGATGTCAGCTTGAATTTCCCATTTGTTGGCTAAAGCTGAACAATACCAATTGAATCCTTTTTTTTGCAGAAAATGTCCATGGCACCTCATTTCTTTCCTGTCAAGGATAGTCATAGAAAAAACAAGAAACCGCTGCAAAAAACAACCAGTCCAATGTGGTTTCAATCCATCCGAAAATGGTAAGACTAGTTTCTTCAGAAATCATTAAGGTCATCAATAAAAAAATTTTTGAATACGAGTTTTTCTTTCGTGTGCCAAATTTCAGAAAAAAACCCATAGCTTCAGGATATTCAAATTCGAATAGGGGAGAACCATATGCTAACTGCTTAAAAAACACCGAAAAGTACTTCCCTTTTTGAGCGCTCGTTCTACTTAGACGAGTGCTATATCGTTTTGCCCAAATATCTGTAATTTTCGAATTTTGAGCCGAAAATGGTCTCAAACGATAGGGTTCGACTCCCTGATGGAAAATATGAGGTCAAATCAAATTCTGTAGGGCCGGCCGTCCGGCCGGCCGTCCGTGAGCACAATAACTCTCGAACGGATTGTCCTAGAGACTTGAAATTTTCAGGGTGTGTTCAGCTCTCAAATAGCTCGGTTAAGTTCGTTAACCAGAAAAATCGTACAGGGTGTTCCATAAAAAGTGGCCATTCAAAATTTTTGTTACTCAATATTTCACACAAAACGAAAGCAAACGGAATGAAATATTGCAGCAACGTGCCAGATGTTCATAGTAAGCCTCTTGCAAAATTTTGTTGCCATAGTGTTTAACAGAACCATAGAAAATTCAATTGGAATATTGAAAAGAAGAATTTTTTTATTTCCATAACGAACCTTCCGATTTAACTGAAATTCATTCTGTGAGTGAAGACTGACACACTGATTGTTCATGCAAAATTTCAAGAGGATAGCATCATCAGAACCATAGAAATTCCAATTGGAATATTAAAGGAAAGACTCTTTATATTTCCATAACAAGATATCCGAATCAAATGAAATTTATTTTTTGGAATTGAGATTTATATATTGAATGTTTGTGCAAAATTTGAAGATCATCGCATCATCCGAACTATAGAAAATTCAATTTGAATATTGAAAAAAAAATTATATTTTCATAACAAGATATCTGAATTGAGTGAAATTTATTCCTGGTATAAAGATTGATATACTGAATGTTCACATGCCAAATTTCAAGAGGATCGCATCATCAGAACCATAAAATTTAATTATTTTATTTTCAAGTGTGACCATAGAATTGAATTTTTTAAATTGTTTATATGTAAAGTATCAATTTCAAGTCATATACAGAATTTTGAGATGATAGTCCTATTGCTCCACCAGAGAACGAGCGCTCAGAAGCTCCTGCTCAGGGCTTGCTTCCATTTTTTATTTTATAAAGTAACTTCCTTCACGAAAGCTTTGCAGATTTCAATAATTCTTTTATTTTTGTGTTTTCACCAAGGCATTCTCTAACTTCAAGAATTCATGTTCACCAGGCTCTAAATTGAATTTCTTTCTTTACACCTTGGGTGAAAACATAAGAATAAATTGAACATATGAATAATAATTCATTGGAATCTTCAAAGATTACATCTGATATTTTCAGAAAAGTTTACTTAAGTTTTAAGCTTTTGAAAAAAGTTGATATATGGCATAAAAAAGAGAATTATTTTCGGTGTTTTTCAAGCAGTTGACCACTCTTATGGTATATGGTATTTAATTCCCAATATAAACAATTGTGCACAAGCTTTTGACTGCACGTCGGGGCTTTCCTCAATTTTTTAATTCTTATAAGGTCTTCAAGAATGAAATGGTATTAAGAAAAACTCTTTTTTTCGAAAATATAAAAGCTGATTTAGATCATATTCTTATCGTAAAACGAACACTTTGATAAGGTGTACCTTCTCAACAATTTTCATTCAAATTTTTCAAGCTGTTTCGAAATGGTCCAGCTTTATAAAAACACCCATAGAACCTTTCGACTACAAATCAAATCAGATTATAATAAAGCCTTACGTTTATTATTTGTGTTTAAGAAACATCCTTTATATCTCTTAAATGAATTATTGAACAGATGCCTCGTTACCTTATAAGCTAAACATATTTAATTTTTCAGCATATGAGCCTTTGAAATTGATGCATACAGTGATAGAGGTGATAAATGAAGTGTGCTTTAATTATAAGTCGAGCCTGAGTGTACAAAACAGACAAAGTATGGCTGTGTCTTATCCCCTGCCTGCCCCCGAAGAAGTTTATAGTGTAGTTAGTATGTCGGCGTTGAAGAATAGTAGGAGAAAAATGGAAGACAGATTCATAGTAATCCATGATTTGAATACAATTTTTACTAAACAGGTTAGTATCTACTTGAAAAGGTTTAACGCGTAACATCGCCATGAATTTCAATAAAGTGAAAGCAGAATATTAATCGATAGAAATCAACCAATATTAAACTCATACTTCGGAGCTAGTTTCGTCCTGGTTCGAGACAAAATTCAAGGAAGTGGTATCAATCAGAGCACCTATGGATGGAGTTTTCAGTATATACACTGATCAACAATTGCTAGGGATCACTTATGAACTTCTCTTCATTTGTATTTTTTTCAAGTTATCTCGTGAATATCTGTACATTATATGTTCTCTGAGGAAAAAGTAAGATGTTTTGAGTTGATTATATAAGTCTTCCTCACTTCATCGGCTCTTGTTCACAAAATCGATTATTATCTGTAGGCTGTTACAGGTGGAGTGAAAAGCAATGTGGTATTTGTTATTAAATCTGTTTTTTTCTCTCGTTCAAACACATAAGGTGACAATAATTGAAGAAATGAGAACAATATCAGCTTATCAGTCATGCCGAGAAGACGTTTGGCACCTGTACAACTGGACCAAATCATACAGTGGATACAGGAAGGTTTGTCCCAGCGAGAAGTGTCCTGGCGGTTGAATGTTTCGCAAAGTGTCGCGAGTCGCGCTTGGAATAGGTTCATCCAAAACAACTCAGTAGCTTATGTTCATGGGGGAGTTCGGCAGCGCAGTACAACAGCTGCCAAAGATCGTCTTTTGATCCTCAATGCTAGGAGAAATCCCACTTACCCGGCGTCGCGGCTCAATAGATCACTGAGAGTTTCAACAGGAGTTCTAATTTCGAACCAGACTGTAAGACGACGACTACATATTCGTGGTTTGAGAGCACGTAGGAGGGTACAACATCCCCGTTTGAATAGGGAACACCGGGTTCATCGACGGCAATGGGCCGAGGAGCACCGCAATTGGACACTTGAAGATTGGAGCCGATGTTTATTTACGGACGAGTCTAGATTTCGTTTGGTCAACTCCGATGGACGTATTCTTGCTTGGAGGGAAAGAGGTCGAAGGTATGCAGAACAGTTTATGGTACCCACAACAGCTTTTGGCGGAGGTTCTATATGTGTATGGGGAGGCATTTGTTTGAACCAACGCACAGAGTTGGTTGTTCTGCAGAACACCACCATGATCAGCCAGAGATATCACGATATGATTATTGAACCCATAATTGTTCCGTTTGCGGCTGCCGTGGGCGAGATTTTCATTTTAATTGACGATAATGCCCGTCCACACCGTAGTCGTCTGGTTAATGAAGCGCTACAAATTCATGCTATTGATAGGATGGACTGGCCAGCTCGCTCTCCAGACATGAATTGCATCGAACATGTCTGGTCTGAGATGTCTACACAATTGTCAACCTTAGAACAACCGATCAATGGCCTGGAGGACCTTTCTAACGCTTTACGGGATATTTGGACGAATTTGCCCCAAACTTTTATAAATTGTTTGATTGAAAGTATGCCTCGTAGGGTAAAATGCTTGAGACGAGCTAACTCAACCTATCCTAACGCTTTACGGGATATTTGGACGAATTTGCCCCAAAATTTTACAAATCGTTTGATTGAAGTATGCCTCGTAGGTAGAATGCTTGAGACAAGCTCGTGGGGGACCAACTAGGTACTATCTTAACTGAAACTTCAGCCTTCTTGTGGTTTCATCATAAAATTTTTATGTTATTCAAACACACAATTTTGAGTGTTCCTTTTCTCTCCAACTTTCCACTTTTTCATTCTTTTCTCAAGTGAACCATATTATCAACTGAAAATACTCTGATACATATCTGATTAAATTTATAATCTTGGAGCGAATATTTCAGAAATAAATTTAGAACAAGTAAGTGATCCCTATAAATTGTTGAGCAGTGTATAATACCTTAACTAAGATGCCATTTCGCTGTAAGTTCCAAGAAATGCCTTGTATCATTCTGAGCTATCCTGTGCTGATGAGTCCTAATAAGGACGAAATGGCCATCCATAGGTGCTCTGATTTATACCACTTCCTTGCATTTTGTCTCGAACGAGGACGAAAGTATGAGTTTGATATTGATTGATTTCTATCTATTAATATTATTCTCTGCTTTCACTTCACAGGTTAGTATCTATATTTAGAAGAATAGTTCTTATACTATTCATTATCTGTTCTCTGAATTTCACAAAACATCAAGGAATGGAATCACGTTTAATGAATATAGGGTCTTTTTACAGATAAACAGGTATCAAAGGTGGAAAAATACGACCTTCACTGAACTTGGAGAATTCCGATTATGCTTACTCACGAAAACTTACCGTCGAGATAATTCTTCATGTCCTTGTCCTATTCATTTCGCATATATATTTCTGGTATTTCTGAGCTTATGAAAGCTTAAAAAATTCCCAAAATTGTAGATTATCAACGGGACTACATTGCGCCGCGACTTTGAGGTATATTCGACGATTAAGCCGTTTGTATGAACTTATCCACACTTTTCCAGCCACGGCTTACGACTTAGATACTGTCGATGTTGGGATAGAGTTGCCAAATGTAAATCGTGTATAATAAAGAAACTTATAGCAACTTACACATGAGACAACAAGAACAAATGATTTGTTTGTTATACTCTAAGTATCAATATCTATCATTTTCTCGAGTGCCCGTCGAAGTATTAGAGAAAAATTAAAAACGGACCAGCCACGGTTTTAGCGGGTAATGTGTATGGGGGATTTTCCAGGGAAGGTGCATTCTTCTTGATGCTAAATATTCCAAAATCCCCTGTTATGATTGATTCTCCCACGTGACCCCATTCATGGTCGCCTCACTCACTTCATATTATGAGAAGCGCATAATATATAATATATACAGTGTGTTTGGTCATGACTTAGCGTTAATTTAAGGGCATCTAATATACCTAATATTATCGACAAAAACATTTTAAATTTACTTTTTTATTTTCGTTGACCCTTCCAAATAATATCGATTTCTTTGGGCATAAAGGCCCTATAGATGTGAAAAAAATGTTTTTTGAAAGATGATACTACCACCTTTCATTTAAGTACAACAATATAAAAACATTTAACTTGAAAACACCATAAAAAAATTCTTTAAAAAAGTTATAGTGAAACTGTGTACTGATTTTCTCAGTGAATCCGCAATAGTACAAGAACAAGCACATTGAAGTGTAATTTTTTTTCAATGATTTAACACGCAAGGATATAAGCTAAAAAACAACACTTACAAAATTTCTGTAAGTTACATAATTTGAGAGTTATTGCTGTTCGAACATGATCACTACGCGAGCAAAAGAAACAAGACAGGTCGTCATGAAGGCCTCTGCCTGTCTACAGAGCAGGGGCGGCCATTTTGAGCAATTTTCATGATTAATTTGTTTGTTTGATCATTAAAAATTATCGAAAGTACAGTACTGAGGTTTTTTATTTTATCAATTTTCATAAGGGTCATGTTCGAACAGCAATTACTTTCTAAATATGCAACTTACAGAAATTTTGTTGGTATCGTTTTGTAGCTAATATCGCCTTAGTTTTGAACGAATGATATTCGGCTGTTCGTAGGAAAAAACAAATAGTAGATTGTTTCTGATAATTTTCCGTTTATGCTGTGAACATGCATTACAGAGTGAAACAATTGTTGAAACATTTTTTTCTGGTTTCAGGATGCCACACCGTCCCATTATTACGCAGTGTTCGACGGCCACAATGGCGAACACGCAGCTGTTTACAGCGCAAACCATTTACACCAATACCTAGCTGAAAGTACAAATTTTACTACCAATCCCGAACAAGCAATACAAGACGCTTTCTGCAAAACAGACAGCATGTTCATGAAAAAGTGCAAAAGCGAAGTGAGTTCAGCTTCATTAAAACTTGCTTTGGAAATTTAAACTCGTCATTTTTTGTTCAGAACATCTCAGGTGGAACAACTGCCGTATGTGCCCTTTTGTTGCCAAAGGAGAAAACTATGTATATAGCATGGGTAGGAGATTCTCAGGCCGCCTTAGTAGGAAGAGGGAAAATATTGCCTTGTGTGAGACCACATATACCCAACAGAGAGGTAATTTTGTCAACAACTACACTTACCGGAAAAATAATCGATCCATTCAAAAAATCGATGAAGTTTGTTATTCATAAATATCTTATTTCATCTCCTATTCGATTGATTTTTTTTAATTGTAGGTATGATCATCCTTAATCAATCACCAGTTTTGTATTTCAAGAAAACTCGGTATACGACATTTTATACAGGCTGAAACAAAATCTGTTTTTTACCCTAACTTTAGAACCACCCCTGGTGTGTTCCAGTTGTTCCACCGTTTGATTTCTTATTTCATCATCAAGACACATATTCTCTTGACAATTTAATTCCTTATTCGTAACAATAGCTCAATTTTTGATAAAAATACAGGGTTTTCAGAGCAACATTAAACTCCACAATTTCGCTATGGATATGAAAGTACTTTCGCAGATTTACCTTAATTCGAACGTTATGAAAATAAACTGAAAACTGAGTGAAAACAAAACAAGAGCAGTTTTAGCGCGACATGTTGTTCCGTATGCACCATTTATTGGAACGATTACGTGCTAATGCTTTATAATGCCCGACCGCATCAACCGCATGTGGCTAGGATTACCAGAGGTTGATATTCAAGCATTCAACTGGCCTGCTCTAAGACTAGATTTGAACCCAATTGGGATTGTTTGGATGCTCTTGGGAGGAAAATTCGATCCCGCGTACTAACTCTTGAAAATTTGCAGCAGCTCAGTGATGCTCTAATTGATTCAAAACCTTAATGAGGGTTATTTGCTTCTAGGCAGAAAACACGTTATGTTTTTGACTTTGCTTTCAGTTGTTTTTCATTAGGTCAGAATTTTAGGTTGAATTTGTTGAAGTACTGTTGTAGAATAGAGAAGTTGAATTCATAAAACAGAAGATTCAAAGCAACATTTCAACAATATGGACATGCCTGCAGCTTCTAACGTTATTTTATTTGACGATAAAAGTTTTTTGATAGTAATGAGCATACGGCGAATGCTGCGGTTATTTGACAGTGACTGAATATTGTACTTCTTGAAGAAAGTTTTGGAAATTATTTTAAAACACACGTATTTTCATAGGATGAGCGCCAAAGAATTGTTGATATTGGTGGTATAGTAGTCCACTATGGAGTTTGGAGAGTCAACGGTCAACTTGGCGTTTCTAGATCTATTGGTAAGTAAGATAAAACTGCCTCTTCTAGTGGCTAGTGTAATTATGAATAGTTTATTTAACTTTAACTGAGGAATTCAGAATAAAAGAATAAAAAAATAAAAAGTTTCATAAAAACTAAAAATTATGCGGTTGAGAAGATAATCAACTGTTTCGCATGATAATATCCCTAATATTACTGTGAGTTTCCTGTAGTTGAGAATAAAGGGTTTTCCAATAAGAGGTGTTAATTTGATATTCAAAGAAAAATGGCAGTTTTAATATAAATGATCGGATGTTTATTTCATTATAAAGAAGAAGCTATGCCGTTAATAGTGGAAAATAACATCAGGCAAATGACCACCACGACGCTTACAGGACCATATCCTTTTAATGAAATTTTCCATAACCAAATCGTAAAGTGGCTGCCCTATGTCCTCGATAGCCTCACGAATTCCATCTTTGAGGTCTTGAATCGACGCTGGGCTAGTGGCGTAGACCTTCTCTTTCACGTGGCCCCAAAGAAAGAAGTCGCAAAGTGTTAAATCACAAGATCTCGGTGGCCAATTGTGATCACCTCTTCGAGAGATAACACGGTCCGGAAACTTTTCTCGCAAAAGATCAATGGTTTCGTTACTTGTGTGGCACGTAGCGCCGTCTTGTTGAAAGCAAACGTTGTCCAGATCAATACTTTCAAATTTCGGCCATAAAAATCATTAATAATCTCCCGATAGCACAATCAACACTTTCGTCTACAGCAGCAATATTCTCAATAATTTTAATAATTTCAATGCGTTCTTGAAGCGTGTATCGTTCAATTTTTAGTTTCTACTTGTCAAATGTCAAAAAATGATAGCTTCAAACGTGACATCTACCGAAATGGCGAGCTATTCGAAATAACACCTCTTATTGGAAAACATTTTAATATCCTTATATTACTGTGAGTTTTCTGTAGTTGAGCCTACTTTGATGATTTCTTGTGGACCATGAACAACAAAAAGCTATTGGCTGTTGAATTTCGATGAAAATATGTACACTTTGTGGTCATATCAGTTTCAATTATTTGAATGGTTTTCTCGTAGGTGATGCGGAACACAAGCCTTATGTAACTGCTGTACCTGAAATGGTGAAGATACCATTGGAAGGAGAAGAAGATTTCCTTGTCTTGGCTTCCGATGGTCTTTGGGATTACATAAACGAAGTAACGATTGCCAACGTTATTTATAATGCTGTATATTCCGATCCAAGTGAGTGTTCCCATTTTTCATACCTTAATTTTCCCGCAGATTCCATTGCAGGAACTTCCTGCTGAGTCAAAACTTCTCGTTTCAATAGGCTTTTCTGAGAGGTAAATACGAAGGTTGTTTTCTCTTTGAGAACTGTTATATTCAAAGGCGAAAATGAATGCCTATTTTCTTGTCAAACGAATCACATCAGCAATTAATGCGATTTATACGAATTTCAAATTCTGAAGCTATATAAGGCAGGGAAAGTGTCAGATTATTTGCAGAAATAAGGAATGCAGTAGCGTATCCAGAATTTGAATTTGGGGGAGGGGAGTTCTGGCAAGTTTTAGGAAGTTGACCTAAACTATTTATAAGATAATGAGCTTAAGCCTTCGAAAATTTAGTGGTGTAAATTCTCCTCTAGTGTGAGAAATAACCCCAAGTAAAAATTTTTTCGCGTTTTTCAATTAGACAATTCTCCTTCGGAAATATAAATGTACAAGTTGGTTAGATTTCGATGATTTAGTACTACATATTCTTAATTAAAAAAAAAAGAAAAATTATAGCCGGCCATAGAGTCATAGACATCGTTATTTTTCATCCGTTCGTATCGGGGCGATAAGAACCATCCCGACAAAAGCGCCAAAAACCGATGTGTGTAGTGAAAAACCGTCGGTACGAATCGTCGGTCCAAATATCTGCCGATGCTTGATTTTGGAACGACGGTCCATCGGTTGTCGTGCCATACCGACTGTGTGTGGGGATTTCGTCTAGAATTATTTGCCATTAGCGTAGTATAAGTCTCGTTTCTTTTTTCTTTTCACTCAGAACCGAAACTGCGGCCGCCACTGCTAAGAGATGTTTCATCTTCATGACGTGCTAAATCGCGAACGACAGCAAAATAACTGGCAGAATTTACCGAACTGTGTGGGCAAAACAGTTCGGCGATACGACTCGGCGCCGGCGATTCGAATCGCGGCGAGGAAAACGGATGAAAAATAACGATGTCTATGACCGGCTCTGAAATAAATAGTGTACAGGGTGGGCATATTTCGATGTTTTAGCACCACAACTTTCAAACCAGAGGAGATAGACAAAATCTGATACCCACTTCTCGATCTCTTTTTCTGAGAAACTAACAAGAGTAGTATTCATTTTTGGCTACCTTCTTTTCTTTTCGAGTTATAAGCGAAAATTGGAAAAGTGGCAATATCGAAAAAAATTCATATCTCCGCTAATACTGATGATAGAGCTCTGAAATTAAAACATTATACAGGTACTTTTTTACGTAGAATCCAGTGGCGTACTCGCCTTTTTTGCACCATTTCTAATCACGGAGCTATGACCCAAAGTTATGTTTTTTAAACGGAAATACTAGATTTTTGTGGCAATTTCTGAAAGCTTAATTTTTTCTGATTTCAAAAATATATAACATTGTATGGTTTGTATCAATATAAGTATAGAAAATGATCAAAAACCTATTTTCATCTGAGTCTCAATATTTTCTATGGTTTCAACTGTTGATGAGCACAGAAAAATTTAGCATCGTATAATTACCACAATATCTTTCCAGTATGTTTTTCATTTCTATGCTCTTTACTCAATTTCTCCAAGATGGACTGCTGTGAAACTTGATCCCTCATTCTAAGTTATAACTAAGATGTCTAAAGTAAGACATCTTAATTATAACCTGCTGACCTTTTATTGTAATCACTATTAGGTATTGAAAAATATTTTTCCTTTATTACTTTTCTAATTGAATTGATAACTTCAATCATATCTATATGCGTTATTTCATATGCGATTTGAAATAGACTACTTAGCACTTGTCCGTATTTATTCTGGAGTGCAATAAAAATATTCTCTTGCATCCATCTCATTATAACTAAGTATATCGATTGAAACGGAGGATCATGTGGATTTTTTTGTTATTTCCAAATCCATTTCAAGATATAAGTTTTTATGAAATATATCCATGTTCGAATTTTGGAGAAATTAGTTGAAAGCATAGAAATAATGAGATTGACGGAAGGAGACTGCTCTTGTTATAGGAAGCTCCATTTTCTGTGCTCATCAACAGTTGAAAACATAGAAAATATTGAGACTCAGATGAAAATAGGTTTTTGACCATTTTCTATACTCATATTGATACAAACCATACAATGTTATATATTTTTGAAATCAGAAAAAATTAAGTTTTTAGAAAATGCCACAAAAATCTAGTATTCCCATTGAAAAAACATAACTTTGGGCCATAGCTCCGTAATTAGAAATGGTGCAAAAAAGGCGAGTACGCCACTGGATTCTACGTAAAAAAGTGCCTTTATAATGTTTTAATTTCAGAGCTCTATCATCAGTATTAGCGGAGATATGAATTTTTTTCGATATTGCCACTTTTCCAATTTTCCCTAATAATTCGAAAACAAAAGAAGGTAACCAAAAATGAATACTACTATTGTTAGTTTCTAAGAAAAAGAGATCGAGAAGTGGGTATCAGATTGTCTATCTCCTCTGGTTTAAAAGTTGTAGTGCTAAAACATCGAAATATGCCCACCCTGTATGTACAGCATTCAAATTCGATACATCGATTCACGTTTTTGCAATACGTGACGTGACCTGTAGCCCATTGTACCCAAATGGTGGGAACAAATTTGATAACCTTCTTTTACTTTAGTTGGATTTTCTATATATTTTCAAGACTGTGATTTTTTCAATGTTCGACATATACCTATTCGTCGGAACCTATCTGTATCTTTACTTTTTTCTTAGCAACACGGATAACCGCTAGTAAAAAAAAATATTCAACCGACGAGGTTACAGAAATTCTTCGCACTGGATAAATGATTCACTTCGTCAGAGACCGCTGAACATTTTGAAGAAATTCCTTTCTCATTTCTAGCGAAAACCTTACCCTTCTTACTTGCTGTCCTCTCAAAGCTAATAAAAAATTAAGAAAGCCCTGACGTGGAGCTTTAGCGCCTTTGTTCATATTGGTGAAACGATAAATCCAATTTGAATATCCCCAGAGCCATCGGTTCTTACTGTTCATTTATGAATAAAATTTTCGTATTCGAATTTTCGACCTGTCTTGAAATTTCAAGTTTGGAGGCCGTTCCTTCCGGAAGGTAACATGTTCACGCCCAAGCTACGACCGGCCGCTTCGTGAATCTAAAAAGTTTATAAAGAAATTATAAACAGTAGAAAGGCTCATTTTGCAGCGTGAATTCCAAAAACTATAGGTAGGGTGCTCAAGATCATTACTGAAGAAGGATCTATAGCTAAAGCAATGAGCTACTCCGAAAAAGTGTGTTCATTCTTTTATTTTAAAAGATCGAAAATTGATGGTGAATTGATTTGTTTGAATCATCAGTAAAAAAACTACTCAGTGCGTATCAAGTGAATTATTTCATTTCTTTTTTCTTTCGAGATGTTAAGAAAGAGTTTGCTTGAAATATTTTTTTGTAAGAATTAAATGAAATTTTCACTTTCCAACAACAGCAGTCGATGTACCTCGGTGTACCTTTCTAGGGTTAATGATATGTGGCAACAAAATTTCTGTTTCGAATTCAATACCACTTTTTCAAAATCATATCTGATCCGCATATCTACGAAACAATGAGCATTTTCGTCATAGTTCTCCATATCTATCACATCTCGAACCGGATGTACAAGAAAAAAGAATGCATTCGACGCTCCACCCGTAGATTCCTCGTTTACCTAATCCATGTTCAATGTTAGTTATTGTTATAAAAGAGGTTACAGTTCACTGCGACTTCCAAGATCTATTGTGCCCCCTTACAGTGCTGTTCCCACCACATCCTTTACACCTCGCCTTCCAGTTCCAGCGATCGGATAAAGTCCAATATCTGTGAAGGCTTCAACGAGGCTAATGGCTAATTCCTCACCCCTACAAGGTTCCCGTCAAGGTATTCTTTTTTTAGGCTCGTAATGACCAAGCATTCCGTGACTAGGTGAATGGGGGATCCTTCTCTTCCTCCACCTCATAGAACCTACACTCGTCAGTGTCCGATAATCTCATCCTCAACAGGTACTTTCTGCGGCAGCAGTGTTCTGTAAGAAAGCTAGTGAGGAGATGTAATTGTTTCTTACCAAGATCCAGATATCTTTTGGATCTTGTTGTTTCAAAGTTCCGAACCAACTTAGTGGGAGATTCCGCCAGATTTTTTTCCTTACGGCTTTCTCCTTTTCCAGAAAATCCTTCTGATAGGAACATTTTCCTATACCACAGAAGGGTTCTGGTCCAATGAGTTCCTCTCTTCAAAAACATATCTGATCCGCATATCTATGAAACAATGAGCATTTTCGTCATAGTTCCCCATATCTATTCCATCTCGAACCGGATGTACGCGAAAAAAGAAAGCATTCGACGCGCCACGTAGATTCCTCGTTTACCGAATCCTTCAGTTTTTCTTCTTCGCGCTGCGTTAAAGACCTCATCTGGTCGATAAAAGCGATAAATAATCGAAGAACAATGAGGGTCGGAACTTATAATCGCGGAAATATCGCTCCGCTCTGATGAGATCTGCTGAAGCACCTGCGATAATCGTGTAGATCGCTAGAGGGGGATAGCGGCCATTTTTCTCCTCGAGTGGGTTTTAAATTGATTTTTTTTTGGTTTTGGCTGCAGCGCGTTTTAGGTACCTTGGTGTAAGAATTGTGAAGGAGATGCAGAGAATTCGTCCAGGTGTTAAAGCAGCGTTTTGATGCATACACACTACATTGATAAAGGGTTTTCCAATAAGAGGTGTTATTTTGAATAACCCGCTATTTCGGTACATGTCACATTTGAAGCTGTCATTTTTGGACATTTGACAGGTAGAAACACTCTTCAAGAACGCATTGAAATTATTAAAATTCACTATAAAAATGGTGAAAATTTGGCAGAGACGGTTCGTAAAACGGTGAAGCACCCTGTCGGACCGAATTAAAGAAATCGGTGGAAAAATTCGAGCTATTGGGACAAGTTAGTGATGTGAAGAATAAAATCCTGACTGTTTTGTGCGGTTTATGGTCCAGCCGAGTCATCGGACCTTACTTTTTCGAAAATGAGGCTGGAGCAACAGTTACGGTGAATGGATTGCGCTATCGAGCTATGACTGATGATTTTTTATGGCCGAAATGGTACAGTATTGATCTGGACAACGTTTACTTTCAACAAGACGGCGCTACGTGTTACACGAGCAACGAAACCATAGATCTTTTGCGGGAAAAGTTTCCGGACCGTGTTATCTCTCGAAGAGGTGATCACAATTGGCCACCGAGATCTTGTGATTTAACACCTTGCGACTTTTTTCCTTTGGGACCACGTGAAAGAGAATGTCTACGCCAATAGCTCAGCGTCGATTCAAGACCACAAAGATGGAATTCGTGAGGTTATCGAGGACATAGGGCAGCCACTTTGCGATTTGTTTTTGTGAATTTTCATTAAAAGGATATGGTCCTGTAAGCGTGGTCGTTATTTGCTTGATGTTATTCTACACTATTAACGGCATAGCTTATTCTTTATAATGAAATAAATATCCGATCATTCATATTGAAAAATGGCATTTTTCTTTGCATATCAAAATAACACCTCTTATTGGAAAACCCTTTAGTTCATGCATACTTACCGTGTTAGTTAGTGAATAAGTGCGACAAACTTCAGGATGTTATAGCTCGTCCAAAAATATTAACAAACGATTTCATTAAAGGTTTGTTTTGGTTCCGAGTTCAGAACTGTTCAGGACCGTTCCTACATGCGCCGTTGCGAATTTTAAATACAGTTCTTAAGCGTAACCAAAACAAACCTTAACTTAACCTCTAAAATGCACCGTTATCCAGATAAAGCTTGTTGAAATTGAAAAAAAAAATTTTTCGTAGGTACAGAGAACAGTCCTCATAATGATTTTCTAATCATGATGAGATATCGAGGAACAAAAATTTTGAATGGCCATAATTTGAACACCCTTTACGATTTGGCTGGTTAACGAACTTAACCGAGGCATTCAGGACCTGAACCCATCCTATCGTTTGAGACTATTTTCGGCTCAAAATTCGAAAATTACAGACATTTGAGCAAAACGGTATATCACTCGTTGATGTAGAAGGAGCGCACAGAAAGGAAATTGCTTTTCGATGGTTTTTAAGTAGTTGACCACTCTTGGTACTATGGAAAGGATGCGAGTTGATGAAAAAAGGGCTCTTCATTTATCCTTTTCTGAAATCGCAATTCCTGGTTAGCATGCGCTAAACCTAAGTGGCCTTGAAAAGATCTCGTGCTAGGTAAATCATGTAATTGAAGAACTAACGGAACGTGGCCGTTTGTTGAGGTGGAGAAAACTTTTCACGGTGAACGGCGCTCTTAATGAACGCTTCTTGCGCGATTTTTACCATTCAGCGCCACGACGTTGACGGTTATGCGGATGAGATCGCCGCAAAAACTACGGCATGGTAACAGTCTTACCAAGGGAATATTTTATTTTTGAGTTTTGAAATTTTCAATAAATCGATGTTGCTCCGTCTTGTTGGAACCACAGCTCCTGAACATCATGGTTGTTCAATTCAGGAATGAAAAAGTTAGTAAACATGGCTCTATCATCATTGACTGTAACGTTCTAGCCATCATCGTTTTTGAAGAATTACGGACCAATGATTCCACCAGCCCATAAAGCGCACCAAACAGTCAGTTTTTCTGGATGTAACCGTGTTTCGACATACACTTAAGGATTAGCTTCACTCAAATGCGGCAGTTTTGTTTGTTGACGTAGCCATTCAACCAGAAGTGCGCTTTATCGCTAAACAAAATTCGCCTATGAAAATCAGGAACAACGGCAATCTCGTTTTGGGCCCATTCGACGAATCTATGCCTTGCTTGATGATCGTTTGGATTTTGTGAGCACGCAAACCAAAATCCCTCCGTAAAATCTTCCATAAAGTGGATGGACACAGATCCAATTACTGTGCTCGATGGCGGATGCACTCATTCGGGCCTTCCTCAATGCTACGCTCTAAAGTAGCAATAGCTTCTTATGTACGGCGTCTCTAAGGATGCGAGTTATCAATAAGAGTAAACATGGTGCGAAAACGTTCCATGGTTAATCGAATTAACTGCTCTGATGGACGATTTTGTCGACGATAAAATGGGCGTAGTGCGTGATACGTATTCCGCACAGAACCATTATTTTCGAAATAAAATTGCAATATTTGTAAGCGTTCTTCAGGCGTGAGTCTATTCATGATGAATTGCCAAACCAAACTTGACAGCTGTTGAATCGGTCGCCATCTTGAACAGTAATGCCAACTTAAAGTTCTATACCTCGAAAAAAACACCCTTTATTAAGATCCTAACTACATTAGATTAGCAAAATAGTTAACTGTGAAACCAGGTCAATTAGTATCTCAACGGACCACAATTTTTTTAGCATTTGAAAAAGTTCACATTTATCCAGTTTTCGAATTAGACAGGTTAAAATCACAGTCTCGCTTACAGAGGATTCACATGGAGATAGTATTAGCTAATCAACTACTTGCGGTATGAAATGTTTACAAGTAAGTAAGTATCAAAAAGTGCCCCAATATGATAAAATGTTTCACTTATACCTGGGATAACCCTGCAAAGATCCAATTATAGAAGTAAATGTCGATAAAATTCCAGAAATGAACAATGACAAAGTGCTGGGATCTCATTATAATTCTCAATAATAGACATTTCCAAATTATCCAGGTTTCTTTTTTAGCCTGTGGTATATTGCTTTGAGATAAGGCTTAACAAAATTTTTCGTATACAAAACAACGAAGCATGATTTACAGTATTAGCAGAGTAAACTTTATTTCTGCGTATGATACTAGAGCGCAGATATAAAAATTGTTCCTTCTATAAGTGTAGCACTACTATGATTGGATTTATTTAACAAAGAATGAAATATTCACATCGAAGGCCTTTCTCATTGTTCTCGTTGAAACGAACTTCCTTTTCTTCTTTCATCTGATATGTCATCCTAGAATTGTATCTAAAAAAAGCAAAACTCAGCATAAACAGAAAACTACTCAATTTTGTGTCTCAAACTACCGCCACATTAAAATATTTCTTCGGAATTAATCCAATACGCATTTTGACATGCAATTAAGAATTAATTTGTTGTGCATACGGGCGGTGATCTCAATGTTTTCAAAAAAAGAAATAATGGTAGGCTATTCATATTTCAGACTAAAAATCATTTTCAAATTCTTCGTTCAATTAGTTACAAAAAATGTTTGCATAGAAACGCCTCTCTATTCGAATATACCAAAGGTTTTTGTTACGAATTGAGCGAAGTATTAAAAAATGATTATAAGTTGAAAATATTTCAGTGGCACACTATTTTTTAGTCAGTTTTTAAGCAAAACTCAAATAGCCCGTATCTCGGAAAAACGAAGCATTTCCGGACGCAAGTTATATAGCATGTCATTATTATTTCATGTAGAATCACCTCCTGGAGTTTGCGGACTTACACCCTGCGTAATTTGAAATATACGATGGCATACAGATGAAAAATTCCGTCAGTGGAGGAAATTAAACCTTTAGTTTCAGAATTATACTTATTTAGAATTTTCGTTATGAATAATCTCTAAATCATTAGAACGATTGATTTTCGGTTATTTTTCCAGAGCGCTCTCCTTCGAATTAAAATGATACTCAGGTCCATCTAGAGAATTTTAATCTTTGTAGAAAGTCTGAAATGAAATAAAACCAGTAAACGCTCCTGCATTTTCAGACATCTCGGTATTATCAGGCGAGAAAACGTTTCCGCAATCAACAATAAACATGAATTGCATTCTCGCAGCAAGCCGAGGGCAGGGTCACAGAACGGACAATCCTCTCCCAACTCGATGATTTATCACAGAACTTTTCTTCTTTATTTTGCTGAACTCCTTTCACCGTAGGATGCGGCGAAATAGCAGTAAAAAACGCGTTATCGAACGTGGTACATGGTGCGTCATCGCCCTTGAAACATCTGATGTCAACCCTGAAGACATTTACATCGCGATTTGTCACCGTACAGGTCGAAAGTGTGTCACGTGGGATAACCTGCGTGTTCCACATGAAGGAGTGGCTATTATCCATATCTTTGTTATTTATTTGATCAACCCAGCAGGTACATACATTTTCAGTCACGGAAGGTGAAACATGAGTTTTTCGCGCATTTTCCGCGAAATTTTGCATAGCTTGGTTGTTTGTTTGTTGATGTTGAATACATGTACAGGGTGGGCATATTTCGATGTTTTAGCACTACAACTTTTAAACCAGAGGTTTCAAAAATATATAACATTGTATGGTTTGTATCAATATATGAGTATAGAAAATGATCAAAAAACCTATTTTCATCTGTCTCAATATTTTCTATGGTTTCAACCATCCTTTGTTACTCTTCTAAGTGAATTGGTAACTGTAATAAAATATATATGCGTTTTTTCATATACGATTTGAAATAGACTCATTAGACTCGCACTTGTTCGTATTTATTCTGGGGAGCAATAAAAATATTCTCCTGCGTCCATCTCATTACAATTAAGTATATCGATTGAAACGGAGGATCATGTGGATCTTTTCGTTATTTCGTAATCCATTTTAAGATATGAGAGTTTAAGGATAATATCCATGTTCGAAATTTGTAGAAATTAGTTGAAAGAATAGAAATAATGAAATTGACGGAAGGAGACTGCTCTTGTTATATAGAAGCTCCATTTTTCTGTGCTCAACAGTTGAAACCATAGAAAATATTGAGACATAGATGAAAAAAGGTTTTTTGATCATTTTCTATACTCATATTGATACAAACCATACAATGTTATATATTTTTGAAATCAGAAAAAAATAAGTTTTCAGAAAATTGCACAAAAATCTAGAATTTCCATTAAAAAAATATAACTTTGGGTCACAGCTTCGTAATTAGAAATGGTGCAAAAAAGGCGAGCACGCCACTGCATTCTACGTAAAAAAGTGCTTGTATAATGTTTTTATTTCAGAGCTCTATCATCAGTAGTGGCGGAGATATGAATTTTTTTCGATATCGACACTTTTCCAATTTTCGCTTATAACTCGAAAACAAAAGAAGGTAGCCAAAAAAGAATACTACTCTTGTTAGTTTCTCAGAAAAAGAGATCGAGAAGCGGGTATCAGATTTTGTCTATCTCCTCTGGTTTAAAAGTTGTAGTGCTAAAACATCGAAATATGCCCACCTTGTACATAAGTTATGCCAAATTCAGCAGACGTTGCATTGGATACATTGGGCACCAAACTACTTTACACTCACTATGCACATTTCAAATATCGCTCCAGTGCGTAACTATACTACACCATTTCCAAGTGTATTTCGGATATCGTCATTGTATTTCAGATTAGTCAATTGTATTTCAGATAAGTCAATTGTATTTCAGAAAGCGTCAGATTTATGGTTCCTTGAAAATTTTGGATAACGTTCACTAAAGATATCCAGGCAAGTTTTCCTGATCATTCAATTTTTCCTCAAAGCTCTTTTCCTATATCAGTTGTCGTATTTGTGGACAAATCTTACCTCTTTAATTTTCGCCTCGCTGAGTTAAGGGAATTTCCCTTTCAGATATGCTTACCTATTCATCGCCATCCTTAGGCATAGCTCAGCTATTTTTCATAAGGCCCAGCGGCCAACGGTGGTAAAAGAATGTCAGCAGGATTTAATGAAGTATCATTTTTAACATTTTTAAGGCCTGGGGTGAGTGATTTTCGTTTGGGCCACACTTTTTTGAATAGTGATAATTCCGAAATAGTTGAACGCAATAGCTATTCAATCGTCGAAATGAAGTTATTCAAAATGAGACACGCATATGAGGCAGGAACGAATATGTAGGTGTCACAAGAAAACTGGACGTGATTGAAACAAAATGATTGTATTTGTCAATGAGGCTATCCCAATATGAACAAAAATCATCAGAAAGTTCGTGGGACAAAAACAGTGTTTACCAGTGTTATTTTTCTATAGGAGACTCCGCTCTTATGTCTACTGGCGTAAAGGTCGCTCCACCCGGCAGTCTGATTTGCGCCCAATTCATTGCATTGGCATAACACGTGCTCGGGGGTTTCTGTGGCCCAACCACATAATCTATAGATATCGGAGTTTTTCTCGAAACAGTGACCTGTGAGAAGCTCAGTGAGCAGCCTTAACTCGTTTTTGGATAACGATAGGGCTTGTTTGTCCTTGACTCAGTGTGTCAATCCAGTAAGAGAGTTTCTCTCTTTTTTCCTATCAATTCCTCCTCCGTATTGTTGTTGCTTACTTCAATCTTTTTTCCACCAAAAAGCACAAGTAGAGTTATTTAATCTATACCAGGTGTTCAAAATGACTTCCACCATCTTGGATACAAGCATGCATTATTCTCATCAGTGATTGCCGAACTCTAATGTGTGCCAGGTTCGTTTTCGTTCGAGTTCATCGAACAATTATCCAATTTCGTAAATAATTCAAATCTTCTACTGAAGTATCGTAAACTTATAAAGTCATAAGTTTACGATACTTCAGTAGAAGATTTGAATAACCCCACAAAAAATCAAGGGTGTTGAAGACCGCGATAGCGCAAGCAATGTGTACAGTCCATCTCGACCAATCCAGTGATCTTGTTGCTGGAAAATATTCTTTCCTAAACTACATTGTACGTCTTGTTGCTAATGGTACATCATCGAGTAAGCCGGGTAGCGTTTTTTTCTGAAAAGTCGCTATTTAACTATACCGGTCCAATTAGGTAGTCACAAACAATGCCAATCCAAACATGCCATCTGCCATCATTTTAAGAAATATCGTGAATAGTATCTACTCGTGAATTATTTCCACCCTGTATCTTTTAACCGAAAAGTTCTAAGAATCATACTTCGAATTTTTGCCGCATGTCTTCTCATTTCAATATTGAAAATAGGCCTCCCCCAGAAATTTCTTTCTTCCTTTGCCATATCAAGCTGACATGTCTGACTAGGTCGTCTTCAAATCTCATCTGTGGAATGTCTCTTATTCTTTTATATCCCAAGTTCAGCATTCCGTCTCCGACATTTTGAATTTGTCCAGCGGTGGTTCTCCTCCTTTTCATGTCACTGCATGATATTCTTTTTGGATAGCATAGCAGCTAGAAGAAAACTGATGACACATTTTCGGGCTATTTTTTCCTGACTAACTCAAATCTGAAAACAGATCTAACCTTTCTTTCATATATCCGGATCATAGGTTTCAGGAATATTTTGAGTTACGAACAAAAATTGAGAATTCATCATTTTCATTGAAGCTGAATAACTCGCTTGTTTGAACTCGTATTCGAAATCCGTTGTTAAATTCTACAGAAACTTTTTCAAGAGTAATTCGAATATGATATGACTGATTTTTTTTTGATCCATCCATTTTCAAGAAAGGATAAGGAATTTTGATTTTTCAAATGCAAACTATGGTCGATTGCTTTTTTATGTGGGTCCATAATTTTTGCTGATTTATATTATGCACCTATTCACATGAATATAACACGAGAAATAAATATGATACATTTTCCTGCTTTTCTATTCAGTTCTTTTATAATTATAAATAGGCTGGCTTCAACATAACCATTGAATATATGCTGTATAGTTGGTGAACTCCACATTCTGTGATAGGAGTTCGAAATAACTTCCCTTCCAACTAGGCTTTTCTCATTCGCTTGAATGTGGTATACCAACATATCAGATTTTTCGTAATCTGGAATATTTCGGCCAATTAGGAAAAAAACAGATTACCTATTTTTAATGTTAAGAACAAGCGATGAAAAATTAACCACAGAATTGATTATTCAGCAATCGATGATTCAAATCATAGACTATTAAGTCCACAAAAGATAATACACTTTCAACGGTAGCTATGGTAACGCCAGCCTACTTATAATTAATTAGGAACTGAATCGAAAAGCAGAAAGATGTATTAAATTTTTTCTCGTGTAGCATTCATGTGAATAGCGACATATGATACATTTCTGAAATCAGTAAAAATTTCGGAGCCAGATACAAAAACATTCGGCTATAGTTCACATTTGAGAAATCCAAATTTCCCTTCATTTTTCAAAAATGACTGGATCAAAAAAATCAGTCATCTTATATTTGAATAACTCCTTAAAAAGTGCCTGTAGAATATAACAACGGATTTCTAATAAGAGATCAAAAAAGCGAGTTATTCAGCTTCAATGAAAATGGCGAATTCTCAATTTTCGTTCATATCTCGAAATATATGAAAGATAGGTTAGATATGTTTTCAGAATAGAGGTAGTTGGTAAAAAAAGCCCGAAAATGTGTCATCAGTTTTCTTCTAGACCCCTTCAGTAGACAACGAATTTTACCCAACCTGTACATAAAACACATCAGTCAGAAATCGAGAACGGTTAGTTATGCCTATCTTTTTCTCTCCTTCAGATGAATACGATACCGTCTCGAAGTATGAGTTGAAAGGTTCGAAAAAACACCTGTAATCAAGATATCCAGAAAAGGTATAAAAAATCGTTAGAAATGGAACTATGAGAACGTTGAGATGAGTTTGATATAAAAATCGTGTATTCGTGTTCCAATGCAATTAAAATATCTCTGACCTTCACACCACATCAGATCTGAAAAAGGCTCACCAGAGTTGTGTTTAGTAATGCCAAGAATTATACATCGGCGACAATGTTATATCCATCACGAATGACCTCATAGTTAGCGTTTATTTAGCCAGTCGCTACTCCGCTGTTCCTTATAAGTTTCCATTTCGCAGGATGCGAGAAATCGCCAGTGATTAATTCATATCGACTTGTGTAAACATGTCACGTGGCAATGGGCCCCTGAGAAGTTACGGTGCCTTCGGTTTCGAGGCGTGTTCGAATATGAATAAGGCCAAAATAGGAACAGGAGACCATCAACGAGGTGGTCCTATCGGGTGACAGATGCCTTGTCGATGTGGATTTTCCCTCATACATTCCATCTTTTTTTGCGCCAATGAACTGAAATTGAATTTCGTCAATGGTCGTGATATGAGAACCCGCGCATCTTATGGATGTGCCATTTTTTTGAAGTTCAAATTTGAAAAAACACTAAAACAAAAGCGGTTGGAAATTTCGCCTAATTCATATGGTAAACATCTCGCTACTTGGTTCAAGGTATATGCTATGGAAAAGGTTTTCGTATGGCACAAGAAATGTCGTCTTCGGTATACACTGCGCAAAAAAATTAACGCACATTCTGAAAATCTCAATTTTAATAAAAGTTAGCTCTACATTGACTTTATAACTAATTTTTTATGTTCTCTCGGGAAGGTTTTGAACGAAACAAGACACATTAAATGAAAGAAAAATTCAGGATTTCACCGAATCTTATGTGAAAGAAGAGAAATAAACAATTTTCATAATACTGGAAAGCTGATAAGTGATTTAATACTTGTTATTTCCACCCCTTGCGTTAATTACAGATGGGCAACGACGGTTCATACTCAAAAGAGTGATCTTAAATGTTCTGATCTGATCTTATCCTTCCCAGATTTCTCTGAGTTGGATTCCTAAGTCATTAAAGCTGGATGTTTCTCTGAACTTCTCAGCCTTCTATTGAGGTTGTCCCAAACCTGCTCAATCGGATTGAGATCTGTACTTCTTGCTGGCAATTCCATTCGAGAGACTTCAACCTCTTCAAGGTACTCCTGAACGATGTGCGCACGATGGGGTCTGGCATTATCGTCCATAAAAATGATATTTTCACCAATGTATGGGGCAAATGGCACTACATGCTCTTCAAAAATGTTCCTTATATACCTATCAGCATTCATAGCTGCATTATTTCTTATTGTCTGAGTGCTAATTTGCACCCCATGAGTTTGCCCAAGCTGATTTCGAAGGAGGCGAGCGGTTGCAAACCGTTGTCTCAACGAAGAAACTCTCAAGTAACGTTCTTGAATGTCAGTTGTTACCCATGGTCTACCCTGCCCTGGTCTTCGGACATTCATACCTGTCTCCCTGAATTTCTGCAACATTCTGGACCACTTGTATGGGAAACTCCATACCTTTCTGCAATTCTTGTGTATGTCCACCCTTCTTTTCGCAAAACTACCGCTTGGTCACATTCCTCTTTGGTCAAATTGCGTGTTTCGCGTTGCATAGCGATCGAGTGTAGAAAATCAAACGAAAGAAAAACGATTGATGACTAGAATTGATCGAGAACAACTGATTTCAGAATGGAGCCAATACATTCAAAATCTGATAATCTCATCTTTTTTTTATTCCTGCTAGGAAAAAACATCTGTATTGAAGAAAAACGTTGAAAGTGGATAACATATGCATGCATAATTCTGATAAAACTAATTATTATCAATGAGAACACCTTCAGTTGCAGAATAATTTTGAGATTTCCATTTGTATCATTCAGAGCTATTCTGTGCTGATGAGTCCTAATAAGGACGAAATGTTTGATACCACTTCCTTGCATTTTGTCTTGAGCGAGGATGAGATTAGCTCCGAAGTATGAGTTTAAAATCGATTAATTTCAATCGATTAATATTATTCCCTGCAGTCACTATTTTAAATTAGTGTTAGTTATTGTAGATAAATTAGTGTGTTAATAAGTTGTGTAAATAAATTGGACAAACAGCTAATAGCACAATAGAAATTTGTTTTAACCCCGAAAAATGTTACAATACAATATGAGTCATTTGAATCTGTAGTTCTCGTCCAGAACCCCTTGTAAATGATTTCTTTATTCATTTATTTGTACAGGATATGTTCAGTGTAAGAATAGCAAAAGGCTAAACTTCGCTTGTTCCGTATGGAGAAAGAAAATAAATACATTTATTATTTGTGTAGTTCCTGTATAACTTCAAAGTAATCTTTTCTTTGAATTCCACGATTTAACCAAGAAATGTCATTGCCGAGAGTACGTTAATGGTTTTTCTGTACCGTTGTGTGTTCTGCCCTCAAGAAACTGCTCTATCCGTTGTCATGTCATTAAGTCTGGTCGGTGCACGGTCATTAATGGACGCATTTCTATGATTCGATTAGCATCGTTTTGATGATTTAAACAGGCAACGATGTTCTGTACTGCAGATCCTTTGCGATTTCGGTCGGAAAAAGAGGTCGCTAAATGTTGCTCTTAAATTATTATAGTAATATAAAATCACCCTCCTTCCCCATATTATGAGTTTATTACGCCAAAATTGTGGCACACTGACAGCTTAGTAAATGACTACCTACTGTCCTATGTATTTCTAACGAAGATGTCGGCGTCTGAGGGGCCAATTTTTATGAAAAACTTGATGATGAAAACAGCACGTGAATATACCATTTATATTATTATTATTCATAGTTACCGGGTGTTTCTCGGAGATGTGCATTCTTGAAATACTGCTGTACCGGGTTTTTCACTATAATTTGACCCCCCCCCCCTTTAACTTTGTTACTGAAGGAGATACAAAAAAATGTTTCGTATAAAAGTTTCACGAAATCAACTGAGGTTTTTTGATATGAATCCAGAAACTGAAATATATACAGGGTGACCAACATATTGATGGCAACTTCATTTTTTCAAATGGAACACCCTGTATATTTTTCCATATTTGGTTAGCTCTTTTTCCCCTGATTTCGAATATGTAACTTATGTTGGTCTATCTTTCTTACTCTGAGCACCACAGAGTTTCAAATTTCAATAACCATCTGGCATAGCGTTTTGGAAGTTCGTGAATATTTAAGTGGCCAATTTGATTTTCTTCAGCAATAATGGCAATCAGGGAAAGCGGAGAATAATATTAATGATATAAAATCAACCAATATTAAACCCATAATTCGGAACTAATCCCGTCAACGAATAATGATAATATTGTAATGATAAGGAACAAAATTTTGAGAGCCATAATAGTGCTATCAAAAGTAGTCTAAACAACTTGAGACAACTATATGAACAATGTGTATTGAATGAAGGTGTTCATTTTGAGCAATTTCTTTAGTTGATGTTCCACACTACCATAGTTTATTCATTTTCTCATTGGTTAAGTAATTGTTAAGTATTCATTCTAAAATAATAATTTTAAGTAGATTGTTTGGATATTAATAATTCCGTAGGTATTTCACATATTTTTTATTAGGTGTCATCATTTCAAAACTTTGAAACTCTGAAAATCGAAGAGACACATCCACATACGCATTTATATTCGAGATCAGGAGGAAATAGCCTATCAAAAAAGGAAGAATATACAGGACAGGGGGTCCCATTTGAAAAAATATAGTTGCATTCAATGTTGTTCACCCTGTATATCTTCCCATTGACGTTATTATAACTCCAGAAATGAGCATTTTCATTAAACGCACTCTGCCACTTGTAAAATGATTACAGATCTTGGCAGGTGGTTCTTAAAATTTGAAACTCTGTGGTTCTCAGAATAGAAGAGATAGACCAACATATGTTACATATTCGGAATCAGGGGAAAAAGAGCTAGCCAAACATGGAATAATATACAGGGTGTTCCGTCTGAAAAAATGAAGTTGCCATCAATATGTTGGCCATCCTGTATATATTTCAGTTTCCGGACTCATATCCAAAAACCTCAGTTGATTTTGTGAAACTTTTATACGAAACATTTTTTTTGTATCTCCTTTAGTAGTAACAAAGTTGAAGGGGGGGTCAAATTATAGTGAAAAACCCGGTACATTTGGTCTGATAAGAATTTTCTTTTTCTGTGAAACATTAATTCAGGGATTTTTCACATAGAATTCATTAAGGTTTATTATGTTTTGTGCAAATTGACATTTCATCAGATTTTCTTATTTAAATGGGACACCCTCTACATTTTTACACATTTCAATATTGCTTGAAATAACAGTTCCAAATACGGGGTCTTTATAAATGATTGTAGCATTGTAGGTTGCTTTGGAAATTTTTATCTTATCTTTTCTTACAAATTCTCTACAAATGTATAATTACTATAATTATTCCACTCACATTATTAAATTTCTTTCGGAATTACCAGCCTAAAATCACAATATCGTTTGTTTAAATTAACATCAGATATAAATACAGTGGAACTTCCCTATAACGAACATCAGTATAACGAATTTCGTACAAAACATTACACCTTGAACCCAAATTCTATGTCGAAAACACCCTCTAAAACGAAGTAAATTCTCTCTATAACGAATAAATATTCAAAGAACATTCCTTTTTGAATGGCTGTTGGTGAGGGTGGGTTTTTATATGAAAATTTTCCGGACGTACATTATAAATCCCGACCTTAAACTAAATCTTTACGACAGTCAGAGAGATCCTTCTGAAACAGTTTTAAATACACCTCTGGCTGTTTGGTTTCAATCTAGCCATTACGCTAGTGTGAAAGTTGTGCGAAAATGTCTGAAAGGAAGTCTTTAAGTTTGAAGGATAAACTTTAATCTATCAGTGAAGTCGACTGCGACATTGCCGACTATAGAACCAAAAATTTTCTGTATAACGAAATTTCTTTATAACGAACTTTTTTGCGGATTTAGCGCTTTCTTTATAGGGAAGTTCCACTGTATTTATAATATTCCAACGCCAACTGCGCTATATTTATATAGACCCTGTATATTACAATTCGATTTCTTACCAGATTTCTTTTCAAAACTGCTCTATCCGTTGTCGTAGCCATTACATCTGGTCGGCTGGTCAGCGAACGCGGACGCATTTCTATGATTCGATTAGCATCGTTTTGATGATTCAAACAGGCTACTATCTTCTGTACTGTAGATCCTTGGCGATTTCGGTCAGAAAAAGGGGTCGTTTAATGGTCACATAAGAATGAATATTGAACACTCCTCTTGTATTATTGATTATTCATTCCTTTCCCTTCAGTGATAGCTGTTACAAATGCGAAAGGAATTTAGACAAGGCATGGTTTTCTTTCTGCGCTCCAGAGAGCTCTTAACGAGTGAGTTCATTAGTATGGAAATGATGTATTCATAGAAAAATTTAGATATTTGAGAGAAATAACGAGCGTTTTAACGAAGCTCTAATTATGCTAAGCGAGCAATGAATGAAAAGCAGGAGCTTCCTTACGCACAAGTCAAAATCATCAGTCTAGTATACAAATTGATAAAACTAATATAAACTTCGCGGCATCTGAATATTTATCTTCTTTCGCATTTATATTTTTTGTTAGATATTTCGAAAAAAGATTGTTGCAGTTTTTCTCTCCCAAAAGTTGAAAGGAAGATATAAAATTCTAAAAAAGCACATTACCATCCAATGAAATGCTGATAATAAATTATTTAATTAATTTCCGTACAGATGAACTGTTGCCCTCAAAATTTCTCGATTGCAATGTGAAAGTTAATCGAATGACAATTACATGAATGATATTCGTATCAAAATCCTAAGCTGTAAGAGGTGTTTTTTGGGAAGAAACCTTAATGACAGCTTTAGGAGCATAGTTAAAATCATCACGAATTTTTTGGCCTGAGTGAGTTCAGGTCTTTTTATCCAGAGAGTTATTCTGTTTTTCAACTCCCATTAGTTGAGTTTCAGCAGGTGTAAATTTTGATGTAATTTTTGCAAGATTATTGACTTTTTCATTTCCTTCAACACTACAATGCGCTGGCACCCATGATAAAGTAACTTTATTGCCTCTTGCTTATAGTGTTACGGCACTCCCAGGTCAGCAGAGTGCCATTGCAGTGTATTTCTAGGGATCTAAGCGTAGCCTGGCTCTCCATGAGGTTGAGGTTTATTTTGAGATACTCCTGAGCAGAACCAGATTAAACTTTGTTCCACCTCTAGGCCAAAAACAATTTACCGCCCCTCTGAACAGAGAGAATTTAAAAATTTAAAATTTTTCAATTAAGTACGTCATTTTCGCTGAAGTTGATAAAGACAATTTTCTATCTGGAAATAAAACAATCTAATGTTTCAGAGTGTATATTTCATAGTGAAAAATTACAGTTTTCATCATCAAACTAATAATGGTTTTCTTCTTGTTTTCTTTTCCGCAAATTGTTGCAACACTACTTTGAAGTCTAATTTTTTTAACAACACAGCTTCAATGCACAAAACGGCCAAAGATTTCAAACACTCTTGAGACACGCTAGATCGCAAATCCGATAAAATTCGGTTCAATGCTGAAAACGACCCCTCTGATGAAAAGTTCGTTGCAAAAGTGCATAAAAACATTCTAATTGTAGTAGCGATATAAGGAAACACCTTGTTTCATGAAACAACAAGTTACAAGTTTACAGGCAAATTTATTACAAGTTGTAAGTTTTTTGACAATTTTGCTTACCATAATAGTTATTTATGTACCAAGTGCGTTAGGATCTAATACGTGGTGCATACAAGATTTTATTTTTCACGAATATATCATTTAATTACAATAAAATTCGATTGCTCCTATGATTTTTTTTCCATTTAACTTTCAGTAGTAACCATGGTATTTGTTAATATTTTGAAGTTCGTTATTGCTGTCATCATTTTATTAAGTGAATGTCATTACTGTTTTCGTTGTGAGCGGGCGTTATGATCCATAATGCCCGCTAAAATGCCCACGGGCATAATGAGTGTATTTATAGCAACCGTTTCTAAGGTAAAATAAACATATAATGTACAAGTGAAAAATAAAACTATTGTAGACTTGTAGATACTACACCATTTCCAAGTGTATTTCAGAAAGCGTCAATTGTATTTCAGAATAGTCAGTTGTATTTCAGAAAGCGTCAATTGTATTTCAGATTAGTCAATTGTATTTCAGAAAGCGTCACTTGTATTTCAGATTAGTCAATTGTATTTCAGAAAGCGTCAATTGTATTTCAGATTATATCATATGTATTTCAGAACCCGTCATTTGTAATTCAGTGATGTTTTCTGAAATACAATTGACGATTTCTGATATACAATTGACTAATCTGAAATACAATTGACGCTTTCTGAAATACAAATGACTATTCTGAAATACAATTGACGCTTTCTGAAATACAATTGACTATTCTGAAATACATTTGACGTTTTCTGAAATACAATTGACGCTTTGTGAAATACACTCGGAAATGGTGTAGTGAATATCAATTTTACAGGAACTATTTGACATTATTCAAGTGTTTCGCCATTTTTTCTTGACAAATTCAAAAATACACCTGTAAAAATCAGAAATATCTCAACAAGTCATTTCTGACCTGTAACATTTTTCAAATAGTTCTTGATTTCATTCAGTCGAAGTTTGTGAACGTGTTATGTGGAATTCTTCATCGAGTTTTTCGAAAAAGAACGAATTGTCAGTTTCCTACATTATTCGAATTCAATGAGAGGTTCCGAATGTCTTCAATAAAATTGCAACGTCTTTTAGACAAAATAGGAGGAAGAATGGAAAGCTATTCAGATAGAAACCAAGCTCTATCTCCAAAATTGAAAATTTGTTGGGGCCTTCATTGGTTAGGAAATGGTGGACAGTACCATGCAATAGGGGTCGCGCATGGGATATCAAAGAGTAGCGTTTGTAGAGCTCTTCATTCTTTTGTTGTCGCAGTGAATGAGATTTTGTTTAATGAAATAATTAAATGGCCGGAGGACTTGTACAATGTTGTGAAGCGATTTCATGATGTTGCTCACATGCCTTGTGTAGTAGGTTGCATTGATGGAACTCTGATTAACATTGAGAAGCCACATGAAAATGAGGCTCAATTCATAGATCGTCATGATGACCACTCTTTGAATTGTATGGTTGTTTGTGGCCCAGATCTTCAATTTTACTATATAAATGCATCATGGCCCGGTAGCGCACATGATAGCAGGGTTTTAAGAAATTCAAATTTATTCAGGCGAATGGAACAAGGTTGGAGACCTCTTCCAAACTCTATTATATTAGGTGACTCGGGCTATCCTCTTCTAGATTGGCTGATCACTCCAACCGGTCGTTATCTTGATGATATTGCGGTAGTAAGGTTCAATAGAGCTCACAAATCTACGCGACGGCTTGTTGAAAATTCGTTAGGAGTACTGAAGGCCAAATTTCCTTGCCTTAAGTTCTTAAGACTACAACCATTGCTGCAGAAGTATTCAAATGCTGTGCTGTTATGTGCAATTTTTCTCGTGACGAAGAAAGATTAATTGATTTTCAAGAAGATCCGGAGGTGAATGAAAGTATTGTGGAACATGGAGAATTATCTTCCCCAGCAGCACTCCGTAGAAGTGATGAACTTATCAATTGTTTTAGAGCTTCAAGTGAATAAGTGGAATAATCCAAACAAAGCTCTCTCCCTAATTTTAATATTTCTAGATTTTTTAAATGTTTCTCCCTCTCCATTATTTCTATGGAGAGTTTCATTTTCTTGCACCGCAAAATTTCTTCCTCACTACTACGTCGGTTTTTGAAATCGGCGAAGTGTTTTCTTCCAGCAACGGAAGGTTGCTCCAGGTGCTCATATGCCAACCCTTGTGATTCTGAATGGGATTCAAGAATATCCCACGTCTCTGATACTGGGAGACCTTCTATAATGGGGACTATCTTTCCCGATAATCTCAATCACCAATTTATCAATTTCATTCATTTTGGATTCAGCACCTCCTTCTGAACCAGTCTTACGGCGATTATCAATCTTTTTCTGGAAGTGATGAGAAAGTTATTCCTTATCTTGTCGAATTTTCTAAAAATTTCATCAACTTGGTTACTCACCATGGTATTTTTCTTAATATTCTGCCAAAAGACATCCCTTGTGTAAGTAAAATCCTTACTCTGAGGAACTAGCCCCAAACTTAATGTCTTTGCATGAATTTTTTCCACTCATTCACTTTATCTGCTTTTGTGAGTTTATCTGAGAAAGCTCCCAGCAGTATACTTTTAGAGTCTCTTATCAGTTTCAAAATTTCAATTTTTCCCTCCTTGCTTTTGAATATTTGGTTCGAATTTATATTAATTACCAGTGATGAATTATTTACAATGACAGTTCAAAATATTGAGATTTTGGTAACTAAGGTAACATTGAAATTAATTCGTACAGTTGTAGGAACTCTGAGTCGTATTCGGTGAAACACTTGTACATTTTCTATGTTCACTACAAGTACTTGTACTTGTAAAATTATTGTAACTTGTAACTTGTTGTTTTATGAAACAGGCCCCTGCACTAAGTACAAAAATTCATCGTGAAGTTTTCATCTAAATCGTCAGGAAAACTAGAGATGGGATTAGGAACCGCTACCCCTCAACTAACTAATCGATTGCAATTTTAACAAAAAGGAGAACTTCGCAGCAAAACCCTTGTAGCAATTTTTACGTTCATTCAATTCTCTTGTTAGATAGTCAATTATAACAAGATAAACCCCTACTATGATTCAATATTCTCATGTGTCCAACCCCGTTTCCAGGTAGGAGCATCCTGTTAAGGGGTATTAGATAATAATTTGGTTCAAGTTCCTTATAAATTACAGTAATATATCATAACCCCCCTTCCCTATATTATGAGCTTATTACGCCAAAATTGTGGCAACATCGGCTTAGTAAATGACCACCTACCGTCGTCATACTTCTCTGTACAGAGTGGGCCAAATTCGACACTTGAATGAAAAGTCTTATTTTTAACGAAGATATATATGAAAACTAATGTCCCCGTTTGTTGGTCCATTTTTATGAAAAAGTTAATGATGAAAACCGCACGTGAATATCTATGACCGTTTCATAGTTACTGGGTGTTTCTTGAAAATGTGCATTTTCGAAATACTGCTCTGATTGGTTAGAGATTGGTATTCTGCAATCCAAAGCTAACTGCGCTGTTACAATCATTTATAAAGACCCTGTATATGTAACCATTACAAATATATAGCATACTTGATATTTCTCTCAAGCATTGCCCACTTCAGTTAAACATAAGAATTTGAAAGCTGAATATCTCTAGCATTGCTCCAGAAAAATATCAAATATTTGGAATTTTTATTTCAAGCAATATTAAAATGTATAAAATATATAAGGTATCCCATTTGAGTAAGAAAATTTTATGCCAATTTGCGCAAAACATAATAAACGTTATTGTATACTACGTGAAAAGTCCCTGAATTAATGTTTTTATAGAAAAAAAATTCATAAAAAAAGTTGCAGCAGTACTTCAAGAACGCACGTCTTCAGGAAACATCTGGGTAACTATGATATGGTCATAGATATTCACGTGCTATTTCCACTGTTTTCAATGAAAATTGACCCTCAGACACCGACATCAGTTTTTGTTTATCTTTGTTAGAAATGAGACATTAATATTCAAAGTATCGAATTTGTCGCTCTCTGTACAGGGTGACCAGAATTGGTGATATCTGAACAACACCTTTTTAACCATAAGAGATAATAAATAGCACATAACGGTTATCTTTTTTCGAAAAACTCTCTCTCTCTCTCTTGTATGATAAGCCAAAATTAACTTCTTGCCAATTTCAACCTTTGTCATTATCTTCATTCCTGTTTGTGCTATAAACTTGAAACAAAATCATTATACAGACACTTTTTTGATAGGAATCCATCAGTGGCTTAATCTAAATTTTGCTGAGGGGTTTTCTTCCTGATTTATTACATGTAACTTTGTTTTTTCCTATGGAAACAACAATTTTTTTTACAAAAAATAATCACCTTTTTTTTCTCGTATCAAAAATATATAACATGTCATATATCGCTCTCAGGTCAGTGGAGACGCTTCGTTTGGGACAGGGGTGGCAGAGAATTTTTAGTGGTGGTAGTACTAAATGAATTGGTACAATCTTGTTGCGCATAGGATATACAAGCGTCGCCACTGATCTTAGAGCGATATAATATGACATGTTATTTATTCTTGAAACGTGAAAAAAAAACGGTAATTATTTTTCAGTACATACAAAAAATTATTGTTTCCATATGAAAAAACGAAATTTCATGTAATAAATCGGGGAGGAAACCCCTCAGCAAAAGTTAAATTCCACTGGATTCCAAAAATTGAACAAAGTGTCTGTATTATGTTTTTGTTTCAAGTTTATAGCAAAAACAGGAACGGAGATAATGACGAAAGATGAAATTGGAGAAATGTCAATTTTGGCTTATAATTCGAAAACAAAAGGCGATATAGCAAAGCAGTTGTCGAAAAAAAGATAACCGAAATGTGCCATTCATTTATCTCTCGCGGTTCGTAATTCAGGGATTATCAATTCTGGCTACCCTGTATAACAACAATGAAGCTTTACGTGACCTGTACAGGCAGTATTTCGTAGAGGCAGGAAAAATGCCGGTCGTACAATTTATTAGACCACCTGTACCGTTATACTGGAACAGCCCATCCCGCTGACGGCTATTTATCATTTTTTGCGATAAATTGTCACCTTGACCTCAACCCTTCCTAGGTCGAATTTCGTTATCTTTTCGGGCATGGAGATCTAATTAAATTTTGGACATTTCGCGATTACATCGCGAATTATTTATATTGTCGGTATATAGTACGGGAGATGTCTTTGAAACCAGAACTAGTTTGAAACTCTTAGTTTCTTGCATGGTAGAGCTATTTCGAGTGAAAAATGAGACTGATACCTATTAAATAAAAGAAATAGAATCTGATTGAATCATACAGGCTGTGACAGGAAACGAAATTGCAGCATTGGCATAAATCGAATTCGCTATGGACGAGTCGCAGAAATGATTTCTGGTAGATTTCCTTTAAATTGATAATTCTTTCATTATTTCGTTGTTATATTTCAATAACTTCATTTCATTCACATGATAAGTGCGAAAAACTTAAGGTGCTGAATATACAAGAAAAAATAATTACATTATGCTATACAAGGCGTCTACTTTTGAAGTGGACAAACTTGAAGGGGGGGATTATACGGGTGATTTGCAACAAAAAATGTTATATAACTCATGATCGAAATGTTGACGGTTATTCTTCAATTTAACATTTCTTGATTTCACGAAATATTTCTAGTTTTTTTTATTAAATGATCATTATTCAGTTTTCCCGGTAGTCTCATAAAGTTTGACCACATATTCGGACAGGTCAATAATTTGGCTACAAGATAACCGGGTCTGAGTGTAGAAAAAACTCTTATTGCGGGCTTGGTAAGTAGATGTATATCATGATTCTGAAGTTAACGAAATTAATCCTATTTTTCCAATGGCTTTTTCGATGAAATATCAATAGTTGATAGTTGATAGTTTACAGAGGGGTTACAGTCCACTGCGACCTTAAGGTCTATTGTGCCCCCTTACAGAGCTGTTCTGGCCAAAAACCTTCACAGCTCGCCTTCCAGTTCCAGAGATCTAATGAAATCTAGTAACTGTGAAGACTTCAACAGTTCAACGAGGCTAGTTCCTCACTCTTACAAGTTTCTTGTCCAAGGCATTTCCTCCTCAGGCTCGTAATGCCAAGGCATTCCGTGACTAGGTGAATGGGGGTTTCTTCCTCCTCCCCACAGAACCTACACTCGTCAGTGTCCGACAATCCCATCCTCAACAGGTGCTTCCTAAGGCGACAATGTCCTGTAAGAAAGCCAGTGAGGAGGTGCAATTGCTTCTTACCAAGATCCAGATATCTTTTGGATCCGGCTGTCTCGAAGTTCCGAAGGAACTCATTGGAATGATCCATCCCTGGGAGATTCCGCCAGAGCTTTTCCCTCTCGGCTTTCTCCTTCTCCAGAAACTCCTTCTTATAGGTACATTTAGATATACCACAGAAGGGTTCTGGGCCAAAGAGTGACATTTGTGCGCCCTCTTTGGCTAGTGTATTGGCCTTTTCGTTTCCTTCGATTCCCGAGTGGCCGGGAACCCAGATTAAAAAGACCTTATTTTTCTTGCCTACCTCGTTGAGTTTGTTCCGGCACTCCCAGATCATCTTAGAATCGATGACGTAGGAGCTCAGTGCTTTAATAGCAGCTTGACTATCTGAGTGTAAATATCAATAATTATATACACTTTTTCTTTTCAGTGAAAAATACGTCATTCAGTGCACTTTCGAATGATATATCAACTTTTGTGCTAGCTACTCATCCTCCGTCATAATATCATGGCTAACATGATAACAAAAAAAGTCTAAATATTCCGAACTTAAATTTGCTCTATTCTGAAGCCCCTCGTGATTGAACCTTAATCTAATTTTATGGAAGGAAAAACTGACTATATAAAGGTGCCCCACTGATATTTCTCACAATTATTTTGACTTCTTCGTTAAATTCGCGACAAAAAGTTTCTTTTGTCCTTAGTATGGAGCGCTGTTTTTATGCAAAAAAATAAAACATCCTAATGCGCATTTGTTGTTGCTTTCGCCCAATATGTAGTAGCGGCGTAACGTTAAAATGTTTTATCATTTTAACATGAAAACCATGCCCCATACGAATAATAGGTAGTCTAGATTTTTTGCCAAGAATTGAACGAAGATAAAAGAATTATTGTTAGTTTGAAATATTTCAGTGGCTCAGGATTGTTTTCTTGAAAATATTAAGATGCCCAGCAAAAATGAACATAAAATTCTTATATACATGTCAGACTTTTTTTTGAAAACCACCAAATTTGATTCGCATATCTCGACCGATTTCAGAGCAATAAATAAATAGTCAGTTTTCAAGTAAAACTTATAACGTGGTATCTCAGAGAACGAAGCATTTGCGGACAAAAGTTACGCAGGGTGTTACATAAAAATTTGTCACAACCTAAGGGGATGAATCACGTATAATTTCAAGAAAAAAAGTCCATATACATGGTTCCGCGAAAGCTTCGTTACAGAGCTACAGGGTGTTGAAATTTCCTGCAGTTTTTGAAATATTCAGTCCAAATTTGGAATGCGAGCTATTTTCGACAGTCTCCATCATTGCACGTCCTGAATCTTAACTATCTACTGCTACTACTTCGTTCAATTTAGAAACTTTTTAGTCTCCTGTAATTTTTTCGTATCTGTAACCGATTTCGAGTAAAAAAATATTGAACGATTGTATGTTATTCGCTAAATAGAAAAAAATAATCGAAATACTCGATAGGTGTGCCCAAAATTTGCTTTCATTTCGAAAGCTCGTCATCTGAAACTCAACTTAAGCTTATATTCTTATTCAATTCAGCATACAATCGTTCAATAATTTTTACTCGGAAACGTTTGGAGGTACGAAAAAATTACAGGAGTAAAAAAATGTTTTAATTGCAACTAAGATATCAAAAATTGAGATAAAAAAGGAGACATGGCTCCGGAAAAGAAATCATCCTGTAGATTATATTTAAGATTCAGGGTTTGCAATGATGGAGACTGTTGAAAATAGCTCGCATTCCTAATTTGGACTGAATATCTCAAAGACTACAGGAGGTATGTAGATGAAACAATTTTTTTTGGAACTTTCAACACCCTGTATAGCTCCGTAACGGTCGTTACGGGCCCATGTTTATATGAACTTTTTTTCTTAAAATTATATGTAGATATTTGAAGTTTTCCGCACTTATTCACCAACACCCTGTAAGTATCCCTATAAGTTTGATGGTTTAGTGTTATAATAAAATTGAACCTCTTGTTCTTGAAATACCATCGGTATTCGAAGTAAGCTTATGATGTTTCCGAATCTCAGATTTGCAAGGAACTGTCTACAGATCCATTACCTTTATCAGGTAATGATTTTCCTCCGATGGAAACAGTGGCATTTCGCGTTGAATATCTGCGTGTTTCTATATTGTTAAAAATAAGATTAAGTTGACCGCCACTTCGTTGCAAAATGGCGAAAGCGCAAAATTCTCAACACTCCCATAACATTTTGAATAATGGAATGAATTCAAGTTAGTGTAAGTTTAACTTCTATCATCGATAGAGTGAGATCAAGTTTATGTTGCCATTCTTTAGAGATTGGTTTCATCTTCAATTTGGTCGAGAGCAATTTCAAGAGTTATCGTGCAAATGAGAAAATGTATTCAATAGCCGTATGTTGTACCATTTTTTGCGAACCTCTTCATGTTCTCTATATTTCTCTGGTTAGAGCGATCATAAACCGAGGGGTCTATCACTGCGGAATTTTAGTGTACAAAATGCTGGAATTGGGAATGAATTACACGGAATTAGATGGAATTGCATGGAATTTGACGGCATTATAACGGAATTGTTTGGAATTGAGAAGAATTGAATGCAATTTCAGTGGAATTGAACGGTATTCTGTTAGCATTGAATGGAATTGAAAATGCGCAGAATTGAACAGAATTGTGAGGAATTGAACGGAATTGTAGAGAATTTAACGGAATTATGATGAATTTAACGGAATTATGATGAATTTAACGGAATTATGGGGAATTTAATGGAATTATGGGGAATTTTACGGAATTGTGAGGAACTGAATAGAATTATGCGGAATTGAAAAGAATTTTGTGAATTTAGTGGAATTAGTTATCAAATTGGAATTTTAGTGTACAAAAAACTGCCAGTGATAGACCCCGAGGGGTCTATCACTGCGGAATTTTAGTACAAAATGCTGGAATTGAGAATGAATTACATGGAATTAGATGGAATTGCATGGAATTTGATGGAATTGCGTGGAATTTGATGGAATTGCGTGGAATTTGACGGCATTTTAACGGAATTGTTTGGAATTGAGAAGAATTGAATGGAATTTCAATGGAATTGAACGGTATTCTTTTAGCATTGAATGGAATTGAAAATGCGCAGAATTGAACGGAATTGTAGAGAATTTAACGGAATTGAGATGAATTTAACGGAATTATGGGGAATTTAATGGAATTATGAGGAATTTATGGAATTGTGAGGAACTGAATGGAATTATGCGGAATTGAAAATAATTTTTGTGAATTTAGTGGAATTATTTATCAAATTTAAATTTTAGTGTACAAAGAACTGCCACTGATAGACCCCTCGTCATAAACGCAAAGCAAAATAATAAAAGTGGTAGAGAAGGATTTCGAAGTAAATAAACTTAGGAGATTCCGCCTTTCTGTTTACACTACGTTCCAGAAATAACATAAAACCAACCGCGAGGAGAAATAAAAGTCTGCTCCCGGGCCCTCGTCGCCGGATGACATACGGTCAGCAACGCCGGTCCCAGGGGGGGAAAGGGGGCGCGACTCCCGATGAGTCATCATCATCGTGAGCTCGTAGCTCCAACAACCGGCGTACAGACAGACACACTCACCACTCTCGCAAACGCAGAGCGAAACCACGGAACACCAGACAGTCGTTGTATCATATTCAGTGATTCGGTCGCGTTAATCGCCATCGACTACAGTTATCTCCTGTGCTCGCATTGCGCGATCTGTGATTCTGTGCTTTCTGGTGAAGGAAAACCGCGAACGAGAGAGCTTTGCTTAGTGAGGTGAGTTCAGGAGTTGGCGATTTTTTATGTATTTTCAGGGTGTAGTTGGTCATCAGATTGGATTCCGAATACGAAAAGTAGTAAAGTTGATAAAAAAATGCTGGAAGTGAAAAAGCCATTAAAGTGATTTCAAATTGTGTAATGAAAGTTACGAATGATTATCTAAGAATAACATTTTAGTATTCCCAATATTCGAATCACTGTTCAATTCCCCGAAGAAATTCGTGATAGTTTTCTCAGACGGTTTTAAAAGCAATCTATGATTCATCTTCTTCTGGGAAAGTTTTGTTGACATAACTATACTTATATTACTTTTAGAGTAAATTGTTAGTCCTTAAGTTTGATAATAAGTTAATGAAAATTGAACAATTATTGTATGGAACAAGCAGCTGGGATTTCGAAAACCGTTGGGAATACAGGGTGATTAAATTACAAAAAAGTTGTGTAATTCGATGAAAGTGATGTCCAAACATATCCTGAATATCTTCAAAGGTTCCCGAGATATCTCAAAAGAACTTCCAATCTATCTTTCCTTTTTTGACCGCTGTTCTATTTGATATATCATTTTTCCCAAATGTCTGTAATTTTCGAATTTTGAGCAGAAAATGGTCCTAAACGATAGGGTTCGACTACCCAATGACCAACCCCTAATGAAGTTCGTTAACTAGCCAAATCGTACAGGGCGTTTTATGAAATATGGCCATTCAGATTTTATCTTTATAATTCATTTGGTTCTGGAGATAAGTTCACGAAAATCGGGTTGTAGCCATTATTATCCAATATAGCGATTATACTGGTGGTGTCAGATTTTTTTATTGACCATTGTTTCAGAGGCGAAATTTGTTGTTTTCTTATAGCCATATTCGTTTTACTCGTGTTGTAGTAAAGAAAAAACTACGAACTCATCAATGACATCTCACAAAAACTGTTCAGACCATTACATTCATCCCTAACTAACGCAATTTTTTTGTAATTTAAGCCACCCTCTATCTCTAATGGTTTTCAATATCCCTGTAGTCGTGTAGTCTCCCCTCTTAATAGTTCTAACCCTGTATAAAATTTCATCATATTGAGTGTTTTCTTCAGAGGTTTAGAAGCGTTTTCAGTTCAGACATTCTATTTTCCATTTTTTCATAGTCCATATATTAGAGTGAAGAATATGGTGAATCTTGTTAGACCCAAGAAATCTGTGCTCTACATTTCCATTTACATAGAGCATTTTTAATTGGTTCCCTAAATCATAAGTAGGACGCGAATTTAGTCAGTAGACTGTGTCATTACCGAAAATAATGAAGCTAAATACACCACGCCCATGTACTAATATAATAATTAAACGTCATAAATTTACTTCCACCGAGCCATTCCTTAATTAATTTTTCCATTTCACTGAATTCTAAGCCGAGTAAGGCTGATAATATCTAATGAATGTTTAAGCTATAATACCTTCAAAGTTTGTGGTAGTCTGAATTTTATCAGTACTTGCTTTAACAGCAGAACTTGGTGACGAAGTACACCCATGAAAACTAAAGGGTTTTCCAATAAGATGTGTTATTTTGAATATGCCGCTAGTTCGGTAGATGAGAGAGAGAGCGCCTTTAATAAAAATGAAACGATACACGCTTCAAAAACGCATTGAAATTATTTAAACTCACTATAAAAGTGGTGAAAATTTGGCAGAGACGGCTTGAACTTGAACATTTTTGGGTCGTCTTGAAGCACCTTGTCGGACCGCAATAAAGAAATTGGTGGAAAAATTCCAGCTGTTGGGACAAGTGAGTGATGTGAAGAATAAAACCTGCGCACGTCGCTCAAGAACAGCCGAGAATATTGCTGCTGTAGCCGAAAGTGTTAAGGGGTCTTAGGCTTATAAAGTTCAGTTAACACAAAAACTCACGAAACCATTGATCTTTTGCGGGAAAAGTTTCCGGACCGTGTTATCTCTCGAAGAGGTGATCGCAATTGGCCACCGAGATCTTGTGACTTAACACCTTGCGACTTCTTCCTTGGGGACCACGTGAGAGAGAAGGTCTACGCCAATAGCCCATCAGCGTCGATTCAAGACCTCAAAGATGGAATTCGTGGGGATATCGAGAACAAAGGGCAGCCACTTTGCTATTTGGTTTTGGAAAATAAAGGATATGGCCCTGTAAGCGTGGTCGTGGTAGTCATTTGCCTGATGTTATTTTCCACTACTAACGGCATAGATTCTTCTTTATAATGAAATAAACATCCGATCATTTACATTGAAAAATGGCATTTTTAATTGACCAACCTTTTAGATTGAGCACTTGGATGAAATCGAATCAGAAGCCATTGATAGCATTACATTTCTAACAAAGCATCGTAGTTGATTTCCACGCATATGAAATCTTGTTACGATTTTTCAATCCTCTCCAATGAAAAATGGAACTCTCTTATAACCCACTTTCATAGCTGCAAATTGAAATCTGTGCACGAATCAATATTTTCAGACAATTTAGAAAGTTCTTCACATTCTCTGGAAATAACAAATCTATTTTACCTAACGTAGACATTTTCGATACCTCTCTGTATAGGCGACATTATATATCCATTACAAATCAATAAGATTCCTGCTACTCCTGCACTGCGACCTGTCATTCTGTTGTGCTCCCGTTTACTCGAATTGACTAAATTAATTCGGTTCCATAGTGACAGACGGTTTCAAGTATGGAATGACTCCACCCTAAACAGTTCCTTCATGTTTATGCAAACATAATTGATTGTGGGTGAAGATGAAAAGCCATACTTAGCGTTTTCAGGTGCTGGGGAGTCTCTTTCATCAATTTATAACGCAGATGAGTCTGAGTACACATTGGTATATTCGGTTTTTGATGAACACTTAAGTTCATCATTTTCTGAGGCGCAAAAAGATTTCTCTGAAATATAGAATTTTTCATTAATCTTTTCTCTGTTTGTAGTCGTTTAAGATCTTTATTGAACTCATCCATGTTTATCAATATTGTCGTATTAAGGCAGAATCATTTTTTGCGTTGGTAAGCTATGGCAAGTCATCTTGTCCCTGAAAGTTTTCCTCATTTGTTTTTATAGTAATGAAATCTGAAACAAAATACAATCAGTCAATGATACAATAGAATAATAAGACACCTGGACAATTTTAAATATCCTTCGTTTGCTATATATCGAAGAAATTTACCTACAGCTCCAATTTAAGGGATGTCTGTGCACTGCAACCTAATCGTCTATGGACCTTGAGCTGTCAACGGTAGATTGTAGATTATTAAGGGGTTGCATTACACTGCAACCTTAAGATTTATTGTGACTTCGGTTTTTCGCAACTGCTACTCAACAGCTCCCCCTCCTGTTTCAGAGCCGTAATGAACTATGATACCTGAGAGGGTTTTAAGGCGGCTAGATTGGCGCTTCTGTCATAATTCTTTTGTCCAAGACATTATTTCTGCAGGCTTACTTTGCCGAGGCATTTTGTAACTGAGCGAACTAGAGTTTCCTCCTCCTCACCACAGAATCTACACTGGTCAGTTTCTGCTAGGCCAATCCTCATCATATTCTTTTCAAGGCGACAATGTCCTGTTAGGAAGCCAGTGAGGAGGCGTAGCCTTTTCTTACGGAGATCCAAGTACTTCTTGGACCTTTCAGTTTTAAAATCCACATCAGGAACTTTTGAAATGATCCATCGCCGGAATAATCCTCCTAGTGCTTCTCTATCGGTTTCTTCCTTCTCCAGAAACTCTGTTCACGGTACTCGCCTTAGAGCTCGCCGTATACAGTTCATACCTGTGAATTTCATTACCCAGGCACTTACTTCATTGGGAACCGAAGAGAAGACATTATGTCACAAGTTTTTACTGATTTTCCTTCTCTTCTCCACATAATCTGTCTCATCAGGTGTTTCCTCAGGCTACACTGGTTTATGATAACCCAGTGAGGAGGTGCGGGTTTTTTTAAAGAACCTTAAATTGAAATAAAATACCTACATTTAAATGAATATTGAAGCCTTTTTTTATTTGAAAGATTATTTAATAACATTTATATTTTGAGAATAATTTCCGCCATATGTCTACCACGGTTAGCTTTGAGAAACCGCATTCGAGCAGACCAATTCTGGACCACTTTTTCAAGTAATTCAGGCCTTATTTCAGCAATAACACGAGTCATGTTGGCTTCCAAAGCGTCTATTGTTTCTGGTTTATCGGCATAAACCAACGAATTGACATAAACCCTTAGAAAATAATCCAGTAGAGTTATGTCTCATGATCTTAGAGGCCAATTAATCGAACCATTTCTCGAAATAATCTTATCGCCAAATATTTCTTTCGATAAATCGATTGTTACGATAGCAGCATGAGGTGTAGCACTCGGTGTAGCACCATCTTGTTGGAACCAAAACACTGCTGGGTCGATTCTATTCAAATTTCATTGATCATCGATCTGTAACGAGCACCATTGGCTGTTACATTAGCTCCAGCATCGTTTTTAGAAAAATATGGACCGATGATGTCTCCATCATGTAAACCACACCATATACAGTGCATTTTTCAGGATGCAATAGAACCTGCAGAACTTCTCAAAGATTGTTTTTTATCGATAGTTCGACGAATAAGTTGCTCTAATGGACGATTATGTAAACCATAATTTCAAGAAGTGCTCTTTAAGTTTGGCGAATAGAACACTGATTTTGAAAATAAATTTCAATAATTTGTAAACGTTGTTGCGGTCCGAGTCTTTCCATGATAATTTGTCAATGCTTACTGAACAGAAATGTCAAAATAACTTGGCTTATACCTTCTGTCTTGATTGTGATTTGTCACAGTTATCTCTTTAGAAAGAGTGTTCTAGACTCGAAAGTGTATTCTTGTCTGCCCCTCCCTTCTCGTGAATTCCTTTATGTAGGTGTTTTTCCTATGGCATTTAGGTGCTAAAAAAGAAGTCGATAACCTCTTCGTGACGAGATCTTTACCCTTCTTGTTTCCCTTGATTCCTGAAAGTCCGGGAATACGAATCAAAAAGGCTGTTGCGATTTCCTATAGTTCATTTGGTTTGCCTAGGCATTCCCACACCATATTTTCTCCACATCACAGATTTTCATTATATTTGACTCTAATTGTTATCGTGTAATATCTCTATCAAACCAAAGCGTGTATATCATTGTTGTTGTGTCCAGCCATGTCGCTTTGATGTCATAACGATCCGACAGTTTGCATTGTGCATTATGCACCAGCGCTCAGTCGGCAATATTTGCCGTGAAATAACCCGTTGTGAGAAACTGAGCGTGAAATGTAAATTTCATTCTACATTACATTGAAATTAATTAAAGCCCGTACTAGTTCATTGCTCCTTTCCGATCTGCCACGCGAAAGAACAGATGAGGTGTCATAATATCGGCCACCATTTCGGAAAATAGAATCTTGCCAAAGAAAGAATGGGAGTTGAATACGACAAAAATTAACAATGGATGATTCTGATGAATGAAGAGAGATTAATTTGTTTGAAAATAATAGGGTGTTAAGAGACACTAAGGTCCACACCACAGTCTAGACTTGGGCTAGGAGATCGATGAGTTAAGTTAATTATAGCTTTGTTTTTAATGTCGCTTATACAGGTTTGGAAATTCACATCTGGAACATACGATATACAATGCATCAGACAGAGAATTCTTCCGTCCAGTTGCCCAGATGAATAGTCGAGACAATCACTTGCTGTAACACACTGTGTTCAGTTGTCTTACTTCTTTATTCTAGTCTTGTCTCTCTCTTATCGTTTAGAGGAGCGTAATTCTTTAGTATGGTAGGCAACAGTAAATACTTGAATCGAGTATTACGGGCAGCCTGACAAATTAAAAATTCTATACGTGTAGTTCGGGTTCCCTACCATACTGCGATAAGAGAGAGACGAGACTAGATTATCGCAGTAAGACAGTTGAATTCATTCAGTTATCGCACTTGATTGTCTCGCCTATTCATCTGAGCCACTGTAGGGAAGAATTCTCTGTCTGATGCCTTGTATATCGTATGTTCTCGATGTGAATTTCCAAATCGGTATATCAATGACAATGGATCGCCGTGAGCTATACTCAGATGTTGTGATATTTCTTTTAAATGATTTTCAATTTTTGATCTGTAGATTTGTTGATTGTTGTTGAGTCAATTATACTACTACGATGTTGCTTCATTATTTCGGGACTAGACAAACTTAGAATTGCAATCTGGCATTTGACAGCTCTATTGTAAAGTTTATGGCTATTCATATTTCATTATTTGACATATGATCAACTTTTTCTTGCAATTATTTACAACACATTTGGACGTGGATAATTCAGCAACAGAGTGTCGATAAAATCCGTTCGATTTTTGGGGAGGAGGACCTCATTAATGCCCAGCGTTTTCTATGGTATAGTGACTCCAATCGAGGCCGTAGTTTACCCCCACGACAAATTTTCTAAGGTCGCGCCCGCATAGGCAGAAGGCTTGCTTAGAGCCTAGCGAGTCATTTTTCTAGTAGCTCAGTAAAACGAACGTTTCGAAATGTACGCGACGTGCCGCACTACTCGCATAGTCCTATCGGGTCGCTTAGCGACTATCCAAGTAAACATCTAGGCGCTAAGCAAGCCTCCTGCCTATGCGGACGTAGCCTTAAGGTTGTCCAAAATCAGTTCCGGCAACCATTGATGCTAATTCTGAAAGATTGTCATTTGACCTTTGTGAGATTGAAATAACCTCAGGCAAAAGTGGGACCAGCTGCCACTCAAAAAATCATATGACTATCAGAAAATTTTTTCCGTTGGATCTCACACACTTTGTTTATCGTTCAAAAAATACTTGTGTCTATTGGATGAAAGAAATGCTCAAAAATACAATCGCAGTGTTTCGAAATACGTTTTGGAAATCGTGACAAGAACAACGCTAAACAGTCAATTCTGATTTATTTACCAATTGACTTACAAGAAAGAGCAAAGCAAACTGCCGAAAAAGGATTAATTTTCACTACGACAATACGACCTCCAACAATCGCCTCAAATCATTTTTGAGCATTCAAAACGCCGATTTGGTGGGGCGTCCGCTGTATAGTCCTGACATGACTTCTTTTTATTCCCGTGCATGAAATGAACTGAGAAGTCAACGTCATTCGACACCTGAAGAAGTGGTTGATGCGATCTGAATGTGTTTTGGAGATACTTTACTCAGAGTAACAAATAGATCTCATGAAAAACTATTGTGCGATTTTCGATGATTAATATTTGTCATTTTTATTTGAACTGGGGTCGTTATGGCTAGGTTAGCCTTCCGGGAACTGCGCCCATGTAGGTCATTTGTTCTCTACCCTCTAACGTCAATGGCGTTGATAAAACCGACAAGCTCCTTAAGCCGGTCCCAGACAATGCGTGCATTCGGCCAATGTGCCTTCGTAGTTCGCCTTCGGGTACCCTCCCAGACACTGCGCCAATCGCGAAATGTTCGACATTCGACATTCTGCTGACAAACGTTCGCCAAACGGCCTCAGTATAGAACAGTAGCGGAGAGCAGAGAGGCTAAACGAATAATACCTAAAAACAACCGTGTAATCACGTCGCACGACTCTGACTGAAGACAGAATAGACCGTATAGTACGCGTAGATAAACACATTGTCTGGGAGCTAACACAAATGTGCGCGAATGTACTTCGTCTTCCTTTGGTTCGTGCAGCCCGTACCGACAAGGCTTCGGATAGAAGGCCAATGCCGAATGATACACGAAGTTGAGCTCCCACGCACTACGCGAAGCACCGCCAATGCCGAATATTCGTCGAATGCATGCATTGTCTGGGACCGGCTTTAGCAGCCTTCCCGTTACCTATTGGGTGTCCAGTACCGATTCCCCATATGAATTGTTCTTGCGCCAGCTAGCTTTGGACACTTGGATACCACCTGTTCAGTTGTTTCTCCAGTGGATTATTGTTATTCGACTACTATTGCTGGACCGCTGCCATATATTGGTCTTTTCCAAGCAAACAGGAAGACCCAAGTCCAGCAGTTGTCGATGCACTTTTTTAAATTCATTGCTTCTTTCATTTCCTTCAGTAGAGTGACCTTTTCTATGTATATCATTATTACTCAGATTCAGATGAGGAATTCTCTTTGTACCGGGTTTTTCACTATAATTTGACCCCCCCTTTAACTCTGTTACTAAAGGAGATACAAAAAATGTTTCGTATAAAAGTTTCACGAAATCAACTGAACTTTTTTGATGTGAGTCCAGAAACTGAAATATATACAGGGTGGTCAATATATTGATGGCAACTTCATTTTTTCAAATGGAACACCCTGTATATTTTTCCCTTTTTGGTTAGCTCTTTTTCCCCTGATTTCGAATATGTAACATATGTTGGTCTATCTCTTTTATTCTGAGAACCACAGAGGTTCAAATTTTAAGAACCACCTGCCAAGTCTGTAATCATTTCACAAGTGGCAGAGAGCGTTTACTGAAAATGCTCATTTTTGGAGTTATAATAACGTCAATTGGAAGATATACAGGGTGAACAATATTGAATGCAACTATATTTTTTCAAATGGTACACCTTGTCCTGTATATTCTTCCTCTTTTTGATAGGATATTTCCTCCTGATCTCGAATATAAATGCGTATGTGGATGTGTCTCTTCAATTTTCAGAATTTCAAAGTTTTGAAATGATGACACCGAATAAAAAAATTTGTGAGATACCTACGAAATTCTTTATATCCAAACAATCTACTTAAAAGTATTATTTTAGAATGAATACTTAACAATTACTTAACCAATGAAAAATGATAAACTATGGTAGTATGGTAAGAATAACATCAACTGAAGAAATTGCTCAAAATGACCATTTTCATTCAATACACATAGTTCATATAGTTGTCTCAAGTAGTTTAGACTATTTTTGACAGCATAATTATGGCTCTGATTCAAGTCAGAAATTAAAGCTTCAAAATTTGATTTTAAACATTACAATATTATCTTTATTCTTTGTGCGTTGACGGGATTAGTTCCGAATTATGGGTTTAATATTGGTTGATTTTATATCATTAATATTATTCTCCGCTTTCATTGATTGTCATTATTGCTGAAGTAAATTTTTTCCTTCAGGAACGGCTATAAAAACGTGTCCAACGGTGTTAAATCGGGACTATTTGGTGGCCATAAAATGGGTGCGTCATTACCAACCCAAAGATCAAATTGGCCACTTAAATATTCACGAACTTCCAAAACGCTATGCCAGATGGTTATTGAAATTTGAAACTCTGTGGTGCTCAGAACTAGAAAGATAGAACAACATGTGTTACATATTCGAAATCAGGGAAAAAAGAGCTAACCAAATATGAAAAAATATACAACGTGTTCCATTTGAAAATATGAAGTTGCCATCAGTATGTTGGTCGCCCTGTATATTTTTCAATTTCTGGACTCATATCAAAAAACCTCAGATGATTTCTTGGAACTTTTACAAGAAACATTTTTTTGTATCTTCTTCAGTAACAAAGTTAAAGGGGGGGTCAAATTATAGTGAAAAACCCGATACATTTGCGGAGAAAAAATAGGGACGATTTATTATCTTATTTTCAATAAACAATAATTAGAGCGAATATTCGGGCGCAACACACAGCTGGTAACTGTATTTCCGAGGTTGTGAAAGAAACACTTCTCCTAATTGAGTGATAATTTCGTGAATAACTAATTGAAGAGTGGAAATTCAGAAGGGTCTAAGTGCCAAAAGATTTAAACTGAGATATTCCATAAAACATGTCATATGAAAAAAATTTAAAAGAAAATGAACAATTATGTTCATCAGAAATGATGACTGTCTGTAGCGGATGGCACATAGACCGTTTGTACGAGATTGACCGTGGCACATAGAACCCATATAGAATAAAATCTAAAATTTGGTGAAAGTGACCCTTATGAATTTCTACTCTTCAAATTGCTGATAAAAGAGTATTTAGGAAGGTGACAATGTTACTTTTTTCATTTAAAGCATCAAGAACTTTCGCAGCCTATCCTCTCGTGCACAAACTAGACCCTATAACACAAATTTTTGGGGTAGTTTGACTGGTGAGGCATCTCAAGGCTAATAGAGAAAGCATCATTTTATTTATGAAAACCAGTGCATTCTCAGAGATGCATTCGGAAACCTTACATCACCTGCTGTGACCCCAAGCAACAGACGCTTATGAGACTTGTAATTGACGTTAAGCACGTTCTTAACCTACATCAACTGGTCTTCAAGATGGTCTTAGGTCCTCATTCTTTCCGTTCGTTCACGATAGAGAACGGCCTCTTCTAATAGTGGTCTTGCTCTAATAACTAAATGTATTAACAAGTATTTCTGAATAATGGAACAAATGGGAGTTCGATAGTCGCCTCCTTTATTTTCACGTTATAATTGATGCGGCTCACGTCGTGCTTCATGGTATAATGGTAATGATGGTAATCATTCATTTTTCATTTCCCCCCTTCGGCTTTGTAAAAAATAACTGTGTCGGTTACGTGTTACCGGATCGCATGGAATGCATTTTATCAGAGCAAGGAAAGTATGCAAAATCTGAATTACCGAAAAATTCACTTCGTTTGGTAAGCTTCTCTCGATATGGGATACAGCAGTCAGAGTTTAATATAACTGATTAATTTTGTAAATGCGCGTATATTTCATATTTCGGTTTTAGAGAACCGTTTTTTATCATCATCCCGGAATTGAATGCCATATTTAGGATGAAATACCACTATTCAAATCTATGGGAGATGATTACTCTTCAGTAGGGTTCTGTAGCGGTCTTACAAGAACAGGAGATTCGAAAATCATCACTTGGAACGCCAGACCTGGTTCACAACACCCTCCTGGCCCAAGAGCATGAATTAAGTATTTTGTATCTGAATATTGAATGTATTTATTCCAATAGTTTTAAGTTTCAATTTTGTTAACACGGCGAGGTAGGGTTTTTTCTACTGAGAATTTCCCTGTACCAGAGTACAGGGAAATTCTGGTATCATACGCCAGAATAGTACGGTACCCCGTTTTGCACCAACCTCAGCGAATCTTTTGTTTCATGTATTGTATTTTGTTAGCTCTCAATTCAATAGAATATACAGGGCGTCCCGGATAATGTGAGAAATTTCTCGGATTCAGATAGAACATAAGAAAAGAAGATGACAAGTTCCCATAATTTTTTTCCTAGTGGCTCTCCCTACGAAGATACGACCTCCTAAATGACGCCACTGGAAATCCATTTTAGTGGAATAGGTTTCAAACTACTCGATATAATTCGATGAAAATTAGATATGAACAATAGTATTAAGGACCTTTTAAATCACCGCACTCAAATTTCAATTAGCTTGTTCAGTTTACCAGTTGAGGACTGGGTTGTACATTTTGATGTCCATATTTTTAACACCCTGTAATGATAAGGTGCTAAAAAAACAAATTTGAATACCTTGAACATTAAGCTACAAAAAAGAGACTCTTGTTCAGTGTCGATAAAATGCACCGTTTTCGAAAAAAAATAATGAAAGAAGTAAGTAATTGGAATTTATTGAACTAAAATGAATTTCCAGTGGCGTTATTTAGGAGGTCGTATATTCGTAGGGAGGGCCGCTAGGAAAAAAATATGGGAACTTGTCATCTTATTTTTTAGGTTCTACCTGAATCCGAGAGATTTCCCACATTTTACGGGACAGCTGTATACAGTGTGTTTGGTCATGACTTAGCGATAATTTAAGGGCATCAAATATACCTAATTTTATCGACAAAAACACCCATATTGGGGAGTTTACCCCCTCAGTTTTGGAAAACTCCCTTTTTAAATTTACTTTTTTATTTTAGTTGACCTTTCCTAATAACATCGATATCTTTCGACATAAAGGTCCTACAGATGTGAAAAAAATGTTTTTTGAAAGATGATCTCACCTTTTATTAAAGGGTAACAATATGAAAACATATAACTTGAAAATGTTATAAAAAAATTCTTAAAAAAAATTTCGGTAAAAAAATGGACTGATTTTCTTAGTAAATTCGCAATAGTACAAGAACTAGCAGATTGAAGTTTAATTTTTCTCAATGAGCTAACGCGCAAGTATATTAGCTACAAAACCATACCAACATAATTTCTGTATTTCTGTAAGTTACATATTTAGAAAGTAATTGCTGTTCGAACATGACCCTTATGAAAAGTGATAAAATAAAAATATACCTTAGTACTCGAAAATTAAGCAATAACTCTCAAATTATGTAACTTACAGAAATGATGTGAGTGTTGTTTTGTAGCTTAGGTATACCCTTGCGTGTTAAATCATTGAAAAAAAATTATACTTCATTGTGCTAGTTCTTGTACCATTGCGGATTTACTAAGAAAATGAGTACATTTTTTTACTAAAACTTTTTTAAAGAATTTTTTTATGGCGTTTTCAAGTTAAATGTTTTTATATTGTTATTGTTATACTTCAATGAAAGGTGCTAGTATCATCTTTCAAAAAACATTTTTTTTTCACATCCGAAGAACCTTTATGTACAAAGAAATCGATATTATTTGGAAAGATCAACGAAAATAAAAAAGTAAATTTAAAAAGGGGGCTCTTCCAAAACTAAGGGAGTAAACTTCCAAATTTGGGTGTTGTTGTCGATAATAAAACAAATAGTAATAATCGAAAATTACTCTAGTGTTCTTCCAAATACACATTATCCAAGAAGAATTATACCCTTTGGCATGCGTTTGAACCAATTGTACATATTGAATATTGAGATGCAGGTGATATATCACGAAGCCGTGAGAATTTTCTTCCTTAATGGGGTCCCTATAGAGAAAATTCTATTGAAGTTCTCATTGCATTTTATATTGCTCTATATACTCTCAAATTTCAACGACAGAATGTCCTTGTCTATAGAGCACATATTTATCGTTATATGCAATCACCAGCATTATCCATCTCCCAACTGTGTCTGAGAATACTTGTTTGATTTCATTATCATCATTAGTATTCGGAATGGACAGCTATCACTGCAAATTCGTATTTTTCAGCAACTCCTCCGAGAGCTCGTTCCCGATAGTTAAAATCTCATCGTCTTCGATAATTGTCTCATTAGAAAGCAACAAAGATACCGTACGCTGATTGTAGCCTCAATTACGATCGCACGGTATCAGAAATACCAACAACGTAGGCATAAAGTCTGCCGGTTGAACAGCTCGCAGACGCTGCCAGATAAGACGGAACTTTTATTTTCCGGCAGAATGCGGCCACAAGACGAGGGGTGCATATTGTGCAGTGCAGTCATCAAGTTTGCCACGTAGGGGGAGTCCCCTACTACGATTTGCTATTTATTGGAATTGCAATCCGCCGTCCCCGTCTATATCATTTGTTTTTGCCGATGGAATTATTAAATTTATTGGTCTTTTCCTGGGCGAAATGGATGCCAAATTGGAGTTTTGTCACGAGATGTTTGTTAAGGTCTGTCTATGATCGTAGTTGAGTCGAAGGGAGTCTAGGTTTGACGTGTGCCAGTATTAATTGGTTCGTTTATTTTTTCTGTTTTTATGAGTCATGAATCGTATTTGAGCTTATTTTGATATACTTTGTCTATAGGTTGAGCACATAGTAGGCGTTTCTTTATTTATTTGAAGTTGGCAGTATTTTCTGTCATGAAGTAAAATAAAGTCAACGTTGCCGAATGTACGAGGCCTCGACCGACAAGATTGCGAATTATTAGAGAACGCTATGCAATATTGACAACATTGCGTATCAATCTGACAAGAAAATAAAGAACATAACCTAAAATTTTAATATACACAGTGGAATATGCCAAATTTCCATGGCCAACCGATGGCTCAACCTTTCGTGAACGGAGTATTATAACTGGTTCGAAATATTTAGACATTCGATGGGGCAGATGATACATTAGAAATTAATTTTTTTTGTGCCTCGAATCTTTTTCTTTTCTTTCCAGCAAGAAAACATGTTAGTCTTATATCATAAGATAATAAAGTTAAACCTTCCTATGGATATATCGATTTATTAATAGAAGGGGACAAATCAATGTATTTGTCGATTTTTCTTCGGTTTGCTATAGTGAAGCTCAGTATGTTGAATGTTGATTTCCGTTTTCTCACAGTTATATAGTTGTGCTTTATTCTTTAGAGTTTCTGACTTCACGTCAGGGCTCTCTTCAATTGTATTCTTTTCATATGGTATATGGACTATATGGAATGCATGAGTACGTATTTCGTTGTCTTTTCGAATAGCAATTGATTGACTATGAGAGTTTGGAACATCAACTTCGTTAAATGAAAAAATGTATGCAGGTCATGTTTTGTTAAGTCATACCCATTTCACAATATCAATATTTATTTCTGAAACGTACTGAAAGTTTACTTCACCTTTTTTTCTACAACAAATATTTCAATTTACTATCATTCAGTTGTAGAAAGCGATTAAAGCATTATTTTGTAAATTAGAAGTAAAGAATTAAATAATTGAACACGAAATAATATTCCGATTATTTTATCAAGCAAGGGTGGTAACATTTTACGATAGAACTATATGACCCTGAAAAGTATACAGATGTCTGAATTCAATATTGATCCGAGGAACTATGAAGTTGCAGCTGGTTAATGATTCGGCTACCCAATCATTGATTATCTACTTTACAGGGTTGGGGAGAGTCCTTAATGAAATTTATTTCTTCTGACAAATTAAAAAAAACGCTGAAACACGTCAATTGATTTTGAATATAACAAAATTTTCGCAATAAAATGAAATATTTTTCTTCAACCTCTTAGCAGCAACCCCACCTAACTTCTTTTTTCAAATGCAAACATATGTCGGGTGTTAGCTCGTTGAAAAGCTCGTGGCAGATGTAATCTCAGCATACTATTCATTTTGATTTATTTGGTATTTGGAAACAAGATAAAACTTTTTGAAAACCAAAAAATTTCCACATCCTTGTATTATCTCGACTGGATTTGACGTAGCGAATGCTCTTCATCCACTACTTGACATGTTCCCAGTCCCAGTTCTTCTCTGCAATCTCAATACCTTCAGGCTCTTATTAGTATGAACAAATTTCAATTCTTGAAGCACTTCAAAGAAGTAGTTTCATGTATAATGTCACAACAGATTCTTATAAAATTTTCCAACCGCTCTTCTTTCATTCTCGATTACAATTTGACAAATTCTCCGAAGTTTATCAATTGATGTTATGAAATTCAACTCGAGTGTAAAAACTCTGGCAAATAAATAAAGGATTTTCCAATCATTTTTTTTCAATATTCAAAGAAAAATGCAATGTTTCAATATAAATGATCGGATGTTCATTTCATTATAAAGAAGAAGCTATGCCGTTAATAGTGGAAAATAACATCAGGCAAATGACCACCACGACCACGCTGACAAAACCATAATATCCTTTTAATGAAATTTTCCATAACCAAATCGCAAAGTGGCAGCCCTATGTCCTCGATAGCCTCACGAATTCCATCTTTGAGGTCTTGAATCGACGCTGGGCTATTGGCGTAGAACTTCTCTTTCACGTGGCCCCAAAGGAAGAAGTCGTAAGGTGTTAAATCACAAGATCTGGGTGGCCAATTGTGATCACCTCTTCGAGAGATAACACGGTCTGAAAACTTTTCCCGCAAAAGATCAATGATTTCGTTGCTTGTGTGGCACGTAGCGCCGTCATTTATCATCTTTCGATAGCGTAATCCATTCACCGTAACTGTTGCTCCACTTTCGGCTACAGCAACAATATTCTCGGCGGTTCTTGAGTGACGTGCACGGGTTTTATTCTTCACACCACCAACTTGCCCCAACAGCTCGAATTTTTCCACCAATTTCTTTATTGCGATCCGACAAGATGCTTCACGACGAGTTTTACGAACCGTCTCTGCCAAATTTTCACCATTTTTATAGTGAATTTTAATAATTTCAATGCATTCTTGAAGCGTGTATCGTTCCATTTTATAAATAGCGTAGTTTTTACTTGTCAAATGTCAAAAAAAGACAGCTTAGAACGTGACATCTACCGAAATTGCGGGCTATTCAAAATAACACTTCTTATTGGAAACCCTCTATAATGTCACAACAGATCTTACAAATCTTCCAACCGCTCTTCTTTCATTCTCGATTGCAATTTGACAAATTATCCGAAGTTTATCAATTCATGCAAATAAATATAAAAATGCGAAGAAATGAGTGAGAATCTCTGACAACACGCTAATGCTTACCTCAAACTTGGTTAACCCTCCAAACGAAATTTACTCGAAAAGCAGAAAACCTTCAAAACGATCGATTTTCTGTTCGACAAATACAATAGAGTTAATGGGGGTGTAAATTTTTCGGATGAATTGTAAATCAGGTTGAAAAAACAAGGGGGGTTCAACCCTCCGCCAGTTACTTAGGTCGCATGGGGAAGTCGAGGCTCGAGATACATATCAATCCGAAGGGGAAATAGAAACGGCAGCGACACCAAAATGGGTTCTCTAGTGCCATTTAAATCGTTCAAGTATCACAATATAATATGCCGAGGCGCGAAATAACGAGTGTTTGTACACGAAACGACATTAATTATTGACGCGGAGGCTGGATATCGCTTCTTTTGTGCGGCTGGAAGGGTTCTCGTCTTTTAAAAAGCTTTCGCAAATAAGGGAGGGTTCGGAATTTTCATTCGCGATTGACTCCCACGGATGAGAATTTGTGAAAAACACTCGATGCCTGAAGTTCCGTGACTAGATTCTGACTTAATCGATATGTTTGTCATTCCGAGCAGATGTTTGGAATTCAAGTGAAGATAGTCTTGTTTCTATAAAATCAAATATTCAATATTCTAGATCTGCAGTTTCTGAGCTGGTTCAACCACCTAAAAAGTCCTGTACAGGGCAGAAAATTATTAACCCGTAACTGGTATGGTACGTATTCGGTAACGTAGGGTCAATCAGACCCTACTGTGACATAAAACTATCGACTTTTTATAGGTGAATGTTTAGGTATTCCTGAACATTCAGTGTAAATGATATAAATTGATTGAACAAAATAATTATTTTATTCGAAATGAATGAATCTGGATGTGGAAAGAGCTGGAAAATGTCAAAATTTTGGATTTCACATAATTCGGAAAAATTCAAATGATATGTGTTTCTGAAGATTCAAAACATAAAATCTAATCGTAATAAACAACTGAATATAACAACATGTCTGTGATATTTAATGAAAAACTACAAGAGTTTTTCTGAGCAGTCTTCCCAGATGCTTTATCCACAAGTGCCATACTGGAAAATGGAAAACGGCACATGTTACCAAATTTTTATGTCTAGCTCGTGTCAACGATCGACGCATCTGACTCCCTTTTCTAATGTATTCGATCTTATTCCTGCAGCTTCTGAAAATTGAAAAAATGTTCTGTTTCAGAATCTTAGGAAGATACTCATTTTCTATTCTTTTTTTCATATGGGGGAAACGCCTTTCAAGACATCCAAGTATTGAAATTACCATTCTTCAAACCGTGGATCATCCGTTCGCATTTCGCTTTCGTGCAAAACACAACATCCAAAGCGACATGACTATTACAGAATAATAACACGATTGGTAAGGGGGGTCTAGTATACCCCAACAAAACAAAATTTTTCAGTAGAATCGTGCTGAATCGTACTGAAAGGTACTGTAGTGGATGGCATCATAAATTGAAAACTACTTGAATTATCGAGGAAAATAAAATCTTCGGGGTCTGGTGGACCCCACCATACCAGTTACGGGTCAAGGGGGTACATTCCTCTGAGACCCTAAGCTCTATTGTGCCCCCACCAGAGCTGGTTTCGGAACTGCGCTACAGCTCGCCCTCCAGTTCCAGAGCCGCAATGTTCTTCAATATCTGAGAGTGCTTCAGGGAGGTTAAATCCACGTCCCGTGAACAGGAATTTCTTCCTCTTCTAGACAGAATTTACACTAGTCAGTTTCTGCTAAGCTCATTCTTAGCATTCGCTTCCTTAGGCGCATTGGTCGTTAGAATGTCTGCGAAAAGGCGTAAATTATTCTTACTAATATTCAAATACTTTTTGGACCTTGCAGTATCAAATTTCTGGAGGATCATCTTGAGATGATCCCACCTGCCGTCAGAGTGCTCCAAATTCAGCTTCTTCCTTCTACAAAAATTTTTTCTCATAGGTGCTTTTCACTATACCACAGAAAGGTTCTGGATCACTAGGTGGCGTTTCTGCTTCCTTTCTGGCTTGTGTGTCAGTCTCTTAATTTCCTTCGATTCCTGAGTGACAATCAGGAACCCAGACAAAAGAGACCTTGGTGTTCTTGCCTACTTCATTGAGTTTATTTCTGAACTCCTATATTAGTTTTGAGTCGATGACATAGGAATGCAGTGTTGTAATAGCAGCTTGACCCTTGATAGTTTATTCTCAGGTTCTTATCTATGCATCTTTCGATTGCTAGTATTTCTGCCATAAAAACTCTCAAATAGGGGCCTAAAGGAGAGCTTCCACCTATCGGCAGCGAACGCAGCGGACGAAGCGGATTTTAGAATTCTTTGTATAGAATCCGATTCGTTCGGCGCGGGTAGGTGGACGCGCTTGCATTAGTTTCTATACAAAGGATTCTAAAATCCGCTGCGTCCGTTCCGTCCGCTGCGTTCGCTGCGGATAGGTGGACGCTTACCTTAACGATAGTGTACCTTGGTTCTTTACACATATACTCAAGCGCCGGAATCTATCGTGGTTTTGAAACCATGTGAATACTTTTTGACGGTATTAACTATGGAGTTTTGGGTAGTTACACCCTTGATAATATTTTTCCAGTCTCCAGTACAGAAAAGAAGGTTCAACTTGTTCATCTAAATGATGAATCTCAAGTTAGCAATTTAAGTATTAGTGCTTTGAAACTTTCTGCCATGAAATATCCACATTTTTACTCCTTTCTCATAATTTTACTTCGAGGGTATTGAAATTTGAGGTGATATTATTGATAATGAGGTAAGATCTTGCGGGTATATCTACTATTACATATAATATCAAGGTTCATTTATAAATGAGCTCTAGATATCTTATGATCTCACTTCAGTTTTTTTCTCGAATTTCGTTATTATCCATCAAATAAGGATTGTTTTTGGTGTAATTTGGTGTCATGTCATGTGTTTAATCGTCCTGTCCAACGTCTGTCTCGGAATTTCCGAGTGTAATGACATCAGTGTTGTCGTTAGAAGAACATTCAAGTGGTGAATCATCGTTTCACTTGCCCGTTCCTTCGATTATCTCACACGTATCTGTCGACCACGTAATAGTCATTCGATTTGCACGCCAAAATAGCTGTGTAATAGAAATCCCGTCTTGCGTTTCACTCAAATTAAAATGTCAGGATTCCTCGTCGTAGTCCAAGGCCTGCGAAGTAATGAATAATGAGTGGTATCTGGTCATGCAGAAACTGCATCAGTTTTTCCATTGGAACCACACAGAAAGCCTGGTTTCGCGAACGACCGACTTCTGGTCGATTATTTCTTCATAAGAGTTTTTTCGCCGGTTCATTCAGCTCCATTTCCAAGGCCATCGAGCCTCGACATGAAGATGTCGTCAGTGGAGTGTAAAAGTGATACCTATTTGTATATTATTTATTTTCGCTGTGTGGATCTTGTCAAGAATTTGCATATTCTTGATGTAAAGGGTTTTTCAATTAGCGCGGGTAGATTTTGGCGGCCCGTGGCGGCCATTCTGTTTTGGTGACAATTGTCAAATCTTTTGCTTATTATTCAGTTGCTTATGCCAAATCACCATGGCAGGTTACACGATTGAACAGCGTGTACAAATGATAAAACTTTATTATCAAAATGAGTGTTCGTTAGTGCAAACGTTGCGTGCATTGCGTCCATTTTACGGTAGACGTGGTGGCCCTTCACAGTCGACTCTTCATCGTTTGGTGGCAAAATTTGAAACAATCGGTTCGTTAATCGATCAACCCACACCTGTACGTTCAAGAAACGCAAGATCAGCCGAGGACATCGCGGCGGTCCGTCAAAGTGAACAGCAGAAACCGAGGCAGTCGATTCCTCGCCGTGCACAAGAACTCGGCCTTTCGCAAACTTCAACTTGGCGAATTTTGCGACGGGACTCAGGGTTACACCCGTATAAGATTCAACTGACCCAGAGGCTCAAAGTTCATGACCATAGACAACGTCGTTTGTTCGCTGCCTGGGCATCGAATCGTTTGGAAGAGGATCCCAATTTCGGGCGAAAAATCATCTTTTTGGATGAATGGCTTTGTTAACAAACAAAATTGCCGTATTTGGGACGACACAAACCCACACGAGCTTCACCAGGTGGTAATGCATCCTCAAAAAGTTACGGTTTGGTGTGGATTTTGGGCCGGCGGCGTAATTCAGGCGGATCTATGCGGAAGAGTCATTGAAAATTGGACCACTCGGATCCGTGCCACTGTGAGAAGCCGAGGCGGGCATTTGAATGATGTCATCTTCCATACTTAATGGCATATATGGGCCTTTTAAATAAATTAAAAAAATTGTTGATACCTCATACGCAGCTTTAATTTCGTTTCAAAATCTACCCGCCCTTAGTGAAAAACCCTGTAGTTGTAAAAATACTTGGCGTGTTTATAGAAGAGAAAATCTCATGCTGTCAGGTGTCTTCTGGCCCCTTCAAATCCAACTCATACGAGTTGGATTAATTTCATCATGTTATACGTGATGAGAAATAGCAGTAGTGATCTCACCATCAGGATGAATTGGATGCTTGAACTGGACACTTTCCTACCCATATGTATTAAAAGTTCTGAGACATGTACACGAAGCATTTCATTAAAACTGAAAATATGATCCTTTGTTTTCCCTAACCTTTTTGAGCGCTCGTTTTACATAAACGAGTGCTGAATCGTTTTGCCCAAATGTTCGTAATTTTCCAATTTTAGCCGAAAATAGTATCAAACGATGACGAATTCGTGGTTAAATTCAATTCTGTTTGTGAGGCCGTCCGTTAGCACAATAACTTTTGAAGGGATTGTCCTAGAGACTTGAAATTTTCAATCCAACTGAATTTACCATTGCTTGCATCCTAGAGTTATAATTATTTTCATGTTCTTCACAGATCTCTTCTCTGTCTTATCTTGTCAATTATGAATTTCCAATCCAGAATCTAATCAGTTTATACACCTGCTTTATACATCTTCATTCTAGCTACAGTAGCTATGTCAATGGGGATCATCAGTAGATTGATTAGTATGATTGTAATGTTATTTTCCTTTGCATATATGAGAACACTGAAGCCAATTAGTAAGTACATGTATCGTTTATTATTTTATGAAAAAACTGATAAGGTTATCATTACGATGTATGCAAAGATTTTAACCATTGGTTCAGCGCATCATAATTTATTATGATGGGAATTAATGGTTCTGTAAGTTTTTTTTTGCGATTCGCATTGACTCTGTAATTTATTCGTACCAGAAAATTGAATAATTTATATGCATTTTTGCGCCTTCGACCGACCATAAGCATGATAACTTCCAGAAAGAACTATTAACTTTTTAGGAAAATGGATCAAAAAAATTTCGAGAAAACGTTCTTTAACGAGCCAAATCGGTCCACTAGTTATTTACATTTGAATTTTCGAGCGCTTGTTCTCCTTGAACGAGTGCTATATGGTTTTGCACAAATCTCTGTAATTCTCGAATTTTGATCTGAAAATGGCCTCAAACTATAGGGTTCTCCCTGGACAGATTCAATTCTGTTCGTGGGGCCGTCCGTCCGGCCGTTAGCACAATAACTTTCGAAGGGATTGTCCTAAAGACTTGAAATTTTCAGGGTAAGTTCGGTTCCCAAATGGCTCGGTCAAGTTCGTTAACCAGCCAAATCGTATAGGGTGTTGCATAAAATATGGAGATTCAAAATTTTTGTTCCTCAATATCTCAGACAAAACAAACCCATCGAAATAAAATGTTGCGACCATATGCAAGATGCTCATAATAAGCTTCATGCAAAATTTTCCTCACATATTGAATATTGAAAGGAAGAAACTTCTTATTTCCATACAAAAATATCCGATTCCGATGAAATTTATGTTATAAATGGAGATTGATACACTGAATGTTCATGCAGAATTTTGTGGCCATAGTGGTAACAGAACCATAGAAAATTCAATTGGAATATTGAAAAGAAGAATCTTTATATTTCCATAACAGGATATCTGATTCAAGTGAAATTTTTCTTGTGAATGAAGACATTTACGCTGAATTTTCAGGCAAAATATTGGGGCTATAGTGTTAAAAGAAGCATAAAAAATTCAATTGGAATATTGACAAGAAGAATCTCTATATTACCATAACAGGATAACCGATTCAAGTGAAATTTAATTGTTTATTATTTTCCCGATCCACATATGCAATCGATTCGATATTTGGTATTTTGAAGGGAAAATGGCGAAATTTCGTGAGGATCATGTGTGTTGTGAACCGACAAATTTCTGGTCAATGTAACTCCCGAACGGAATGGGTAACGGACTTAAAGAAAGCCATAATATGAAGTCAGAAACTTTTTCGCGCTTGTTCATATTTGGAAAACGATCAATCGGATTTGAATATCCTGAGAGCTGAGCACTTCAGCATTTTCCCATTTCTCTTAGCCTTCTGCGGCCTTATATGAAATATTGAACGACGCATGTAAAACCTCTTGAATTTTACTTCATAATTCGCTCTGTGAGATTATGCATTTGTGGTTTCCTTCCCCCTATCCCCTCAAAGTGAACAAAGTGCAACTCGCTTTAATCGATAAAAAATGGATTAAACGAATCAACTGCCGTCTAAAGAACGTATTTCAAAGAAACGTACTTATATACACTTGTCTGCATTCGCGGTCGACATTTGTAAGCGATATCGTCGGAGGGGAAAATGCACATAGGATCGATGTCGTGGCTACTAGAAGGCCCCGCGAACGACAGAAAAGTGATCCGCAAAACGAAATTACGAATTATAATGAATATGTAGAGTAGATCGGATTTTTATTGTACTTCAAAAAACGTTAAATGTAATTCAGAAAATCAAGTTGAATTTCAGAAGAATTAAATTGTAATTCAGAATAGTGTGTTGATATTTAGAAAAGGGGAATTTGAAATTCAGAATAAGAACTTTATAGGCTTGAAATACCTCTTCACGATTTGGTTTTCCGGCGGGTTGTCCATCGAAAATAACGCTGGCGGTATCATCACTGCAATCGTAGTGACCACGAACATCGCATTTGACATTGCTTAACATGTCCTGCTCAGTTGGAGGTAGTAACATCGACAGTAACGAAATCATTTGAAGTAACCGTCATTATCAACATTTCCATCTGAAACCAACGGTTCGGAAGGATTTATCCGCCCACTGTAATACTTTAGTTTATAGTCGGGATTTATTACCTACGTCCGGCATAATTATGGAAAAAACCCACCCTTATACCTTTTACCAATACTCATTCAAAGAGTGATGTTTTTGTTCTTGAATATTTCGTTATAGAGAGAATTCACTTCGTTTTAGAGGGTGTTTTCAACATAGAATTTGGATTAAAGGTGCAATGTCTTGAACGAAATTCGTTATACAGACGTTCGCTATAGGAAAATTTCACTTTATGTATTTCAGAAATAATATATATGTATGAATGAGCATACCTATCTGTGTTTTCCTGATATTATGAATGTAATTCGAATTGGGACATTATTTCATTCAAAATGGGGGGCGCAAAATAATAATAATGGTTCTCGTGGGCGTTGTCGGTTCTAGAAGTATGTAGATAGTTCATGGATATGTCTCCTGCTTACTACCTATAGTCCGTTCACGAAAGGTTGAGCCGTCGGTTGGCCATGGAAATTTGGCATATTCCACTGTGTATATTAAAATTTTAGGTTATGTTCTTTATTTTCTTGTCAGATTGATACGCAATGTTGTCAAAATTGCATAGAGTTTTCTGATAACTCGCAAGCTCGTCGGACGAGACCGGGTACATTCGGCAACGTTGACTTTATTTTACTTTATGACAGTAAATACTGCCAACTTCAGATAAATAAAGAAACGCCTACTATGTGCTCAACCTTTCGTGAACGGACTATATGTAATACATTTTAAGAAATTGAATTGATAACTTCTGAAACATAATTTCCCTTTTCTCAAACGTAATTTGCCGTTTCTGATTTTCAATTGACTATTTACAACTTAGTTTTTCTGAATTCCAACTTCTTGATCTGAATTTCAATTTCGTTCTTCTGAAATTTAATTAACTATTCTCAAATTCAATTTCTGTTTTCTGAATTACATATTCCTATTCTGAAATAAATGATCTCTTTTCTGAAATAGAACTTTGATTTTCTGAAATAAAACTTTTGGGACTCGAACCGACGTCGGTATTAAATAGGGAAATGAGACTGTTCTGAGGATATTAATAATCGTTGCCAGGCAACGGTAGTTCATAGTTTATAGAGTTTGGTATTTGAATTTCACTGAATCTTATTTATCCAGTAGTCAAACTCTATGAACTACGAACTACCGTTGCCTGGCAACGAATATCAATATCCTAAAAACAGTCTCGTTTCCCTATCTAATATCTACTTCTGTTCGAGTCTAAACTGATTTTCATTGATTTTTTTTCATAAATTCATCTAGAATGTTTGGACATACCAGTAATTTGATTATTTTGACTCTAGAACTCAAAACAAATTTTTTTTAATTATTTCAGAGGTCTGAACGGAACATTTGAATGCCTGTAGTAACGAAACGTTTGATGTTGTGCAATTCTGTTTTCATATTCGTGATTGATTATTATTTGAAGAAGTACAATTGTACCAAATTCCATTCATTTCGGGTGATTATTTTAACGCTGTAGACATGTGAAAAAATGTGTTCGATTTTTGAAAACAATTTTCCAAAGAAATTCTCAGAAAATTGTGTTCATTCAGCAAAAAAAATTCAGTTTAACAACCGAAAAAAAGAAATTAGGAAAATTGCAGGTTTTTCGCCATTCTGTAAATTTTTTTTCTTAGATTGTTAACTTTTCTGAAAAGAGGACTCAAAAATACCGAGATGTGACCAAAAACCCTTCCTTCAAGTGTAATACATAACTGACCACAGTCGTTAGAATCTTGCTCAAAAATGACGTTTAACGCACCCTGTATCTCGCTTATGCTTCGAAAACGGGATATATTGTATAAGGCAATAATGATTCTCCTGGTGTCCTCCACATGAAAATATATGTTTTTTTAATGATGAAACACCCTGTACATGCACTTCTTCGCATTCGCGATCAACATTCGTATGCGATATTGTCGGAGGGGAAAATGCACAGGATCGATGTCGTGGCTACTAGAAGGCCTCGCGTACGACAGAAGAGCGAACCGCAAAACGAAATTACAGATTATAATGAATATGTAGAGTAGATTGGATTATTCATGAGCTGCGGGAAATGAGGTGTGCAGTCTGTACGGGCTCAATGGACACATGATGGCTCGTTAGAGAGCCTACGGAACCGCTAGATTCGAACTCGTTAAAAATTCGTTTTATGGCTTGTGTATCGTGATTTTGTGGGGAATCACGTACGCGGCTGAAATTGAATTACCTCTACATAACCTGGAATTAGGATTATGTGACTAGGTATTGTATAGGGACTAGGAGCACAAACGTCTTAATTGCGATGTAATTGAATACGCGGTAATTCGTTTGGAATTAAATATAGGATGTGTCGGAGGAACTGGATGATTCAGAAGTTCAATTAAACAAAAACTTAGGCAAATAACCGACTAATCATTCTTGTATCATCAAGTAAACCATTTACTGTTTATGCTCTAAAGGGTTTTCCAATAGGAGGTGTTATTTTGAATAGCCCGCTATTTCGGTAGATGTCACGTTTGAAGATGTCATTCTTGACATTTGACAAGTAGAAACTACGCTATCAATAAGAATTGGGAAGATACACGCTTCAAGAAGGCATTGAAATTAAATTCACTATAAAAATGGTGAAAATTTGGCAGAGTTGATTCGTAAAACTCAAACTTCTTGGGTCGTCGGGAAGCTCCTTGTAGCACCGCAATAAATAAATTGGTGGAAAAAGTCGAGCTGTTAAAGTAAGTGAAGAATAAAACCCGTGCACGTCGCTCTAGAATAGCCGAGAATATTGCTGCTGTGAAAGTGTTGAAGAAAAGAGAGTTGATTGATGATTTTTTATGGTCGAAATTGGATAGTATTAATCTGGACAACCATTGATCTTTTGCGGGAAAAGTTTCCGGACCGTGTTATTTCTTGAAGAGGTGATCACCGAAATCTTGTGATTTAACACCTTGCGACTTCTTCCTTTGGGGCCACGTGAAAGAGAAGGTCTACGCCAATAGCCCAGCGTCGATTCAAGATCTCAAGATGGAATTCGTGAGGCTATCGAGGTCATAGGGCAGCCACTTTGCGATTTGGATAGGGAAAATTTCATTAAAAGGATATGGTCCTGTAAGCGTGGTCGTGGTGGTCATTTGCCTGATATTATTTTCCACTTTTAACGACATATGTAGCTTCTTCTTTATAATAAAATAAACATCCGATCATTCATATTGAAAAATGTAATTTTTCTGTGAATATCAAAATAACATCTCTTATTGGAAAACACTTTATATCTAATTTCATAGTCCGTCATTACACTCAGCCACTTCCCGAAATACGGAGTGAGAAATTCCGTAGCAACCTAGTTAAATGTAATCACTTACTGCTGCTTACGCTGCCGGTCCTTTGACTTCCGTAAGAAAAACCGCCAATTTAGGGGGAGCGTTGGGCAGCCAGAGTGGCAGTGACAGGAGCAGGAGAAGTTTAGTGCATTCTCGTACTGCCCACTTCCCTGTTCACTTCCTTGGCTCCTGGGTGTAATCGTGGTGATAAAACCATTCCACCTCCAGAAGGTTTGACTTATTTGGTCCATTAACGAACTAACCCAAAATATTCCGACTCCGCTCCTCACCTGAAAAAAGTCCAACCGAGTCGGCTGAAAAGTGCAAAAAATGAATTCCAAGAAAATTCCTATTTCGTATTATTTTTAAAAGTTCTCAAACTCGTGAAGAACACTCATTATATCTTCAAAACTTGTCACATTTATGATAGTTATACCATCATAAAACAGAATTGGTAATTATCGCACGTGATTCCAATCAAATTAAGAAATTATAGACACTTGAGTGAAACGTTAATGTGACAAGTTTTGAAGACATAATGGGTGTTCTTCACGAGTTTGAGATTTTAGTCCGTGATGAATTTTAGTTGGCCGTAGACTTATCCTATGAGATAAGTCTACAGTTAATTGAAATTCACCGAAGATTTTTTTATTGTCTGAAAATAAATTAGATATTGTGAAGTCTTCTGTGCGGTACCAATGGTTCAGGATAAATGGATTTTTTTTGGTTTTTTCAGTTAGGATCTCATCATAACAATCGAATTTGAAGGTTTTTTCGCTATACTATTTCCACCAAATCATACAGGTTCTCGTTATTTCGAGTGTTATCACTTCAGGAAGTGATTCTGCCTGAAAAAATAATGATATTATGATATAAAAGCTTTCTCAGCAAATGCTTCGGTTTCCGACTTAGGTTATTTTTATTCAAGAACTGACTATTTATTTTTTCATCTGAAATCGGTCGAGATGAGCGAATGAAATTTGGTGGATTTCAAAAGCTTGTTTTTACCCATTTTCTGACATGCAATCAAGAATTTCATTCATATTTGCATCGCATACGGTTAATGATCAAATTTTTTTATGATAAAAATAGTACGCTACTGATAATTCAAACTAACAATCATTTTCGAATTTTTCGTCCAATTCGTGAAAAAAATCTGCCCTGCCTTCTTTTCCGCGTATCTCGAAAAACGAAGCATTTGTGGACTATTATTTTTCATGCAGAATCACTTCCTGGCTTTTTTCGCACCCTTTCACCAACACCCTGTAGATATCATTGCCATAAAGTTTGTATAACAATCATACTAAGAATGTGAATTCCGCTTGATTTCTCGTTTGAGTCGAATTTAGGAAATGCCGACTGAAGAACATGCTCTTTTTTGTTGGAAATTAATTCAGGGATTAAATTCATTTACGTCATGAAAACATACATAATACGAAAAATCCTCCAGTTTCAATTTTCCATTCCTTTATAGTCTCGGACTTTCGGTTCATTGTTTCCGCCAAAGAGAAATATCCAACTTCCACATTCCACGTGATTTTGACGTTTGGAATTGTTGCCAACCGCGTAGCCCGAAGAAATTCGTCCTTTCCAACGTGAACCATAGAGAAATGTGATGATAGGACGCCTAAGGGCCCTATTTTGCGTTAGCCTGCGCGGGAATGAAAGAGATAATCAGCAGGGAGCGAATGATGATGAAGTTGTAACTTGATTATCTCGTTTCGAAAGCGACATTTGGTCATCCCCATTAAAGGAGGCATAATGGGAAAGGGTTGCGACATAGGGTTGACTGAAGCGATAATTATTTACGATGGATTAACACGGATAATATCTGAAGGGATGAGCTAGGGGCGTGTCCAGCAATTTCGATAATTGGATATAATGCTGTGGTGGAATTGTTTGAACGAAATTGTTTTTCTGCAATTGTTCGTCTTTTGTGTATAATTGAGCATAAAATAAGCAAAGAAAGTCGAAACGAGTTGGCAAGAATAACTCATAATATTCAAAATAGGAATCAACGTTCAGAGATTACGCAAGGTGGAAATATCATCCAGAGCATCCGTAGATAGATATTTCGCCTTATCAGTGCTCATCAATATGGAGAATAGCTCTGAATGATGCATTCTACATACTGATGAGCCTTGATAGGGCGAAATAGCGATCTATGGATGCTCTTAAGGATATTAACAGCTCTTGCATGGCGTTTGAAAGTTGACGAGTATGCTCCGAGTATGAGTTGGTTGATTTTAATCGATTAATATTTTTCTCTGCCCCTGATAGTCCATATGGCACTTAGGCAACTGCCGACCGTTCATTGTAAATCAAGGACCATTGGGATAAACAATCCCACACAACCCTGGTGTAGTACAACGAGCAAGTTCTAGTTTGAATATTGTTCAAAATCGGCTGTTCAGATTTTGTAATTCACAATTGTGAAATTAATAAATGAGGGTGGTTCCAGATAGTTGACATGGAAAGACATAAAACTTCACATGATTTATTACAATAGAAGAATCAAGAGACATCGTAACAATATTGACTAACAAGAGCTTTCTAATGAGATGATAATTTTATGAAATTAATTCATGAGCTGATTTCTGTAACATATAACATACAAAGAAGTCAAATTAAAGAAGCTATCTAATAAACGCAATTTAATAACAGTGGACTGTATAAGATTCAAAGTTGATTACCAGTGTTCATACTGAACAAGATTCAGTTCAAAATAGAGAAGTATTTCATCGCTGAAAACATCTCTGAACAAAAGTTCACGGACAGACTAAAAGTTAACTACCGATGACTAACTAAACGAAGGCAATTCAGATTAACTTAAACCGAGCTGTTCAGAAATGCACATCAGACGATATAAACCCAACAATGACCAAATATAAAAGTCAGAATGAATTAAATATACATCCTACATCCTCCGATCAATGAGAAGTCCAAGGTCTAAGGCAAATCTAAATTCTGAAAGGGCTGAAATGACTTCAGACCGTATAAAATTATACGCGAGCAATATAAATAAAAACTTAATGAAAGTGAATTATTGAGACCAGACATAAGGCTTTAAACGCAGACAGTATGACTTGAAAAGTGTACGAAGTCGAACACCGTTCGTTGAATAAACCTATATTCCAAAATATATGTTTTATCCCAGGTCTAAATAATACCTCTGAACATAATAAAGGTCCCGATTATCATTTCCAATCGATAATATCGATCAGACAAAGCACCCACGTTGAACGTGGAGAGGTTAAGTCTGAAATGATTAGAGGAACAAGAAAAACACCACATAATATCGCAGAGCTCAACGAAGAGCTACGCGAAGTCAAGTGTTGTTCTGTCTTGGCGAGGTCATTGGCGAAGAGCCAATTTTAAACAAATATTAAGGGAAATTTCTTTCTTACAAAAAGAAGAGCGAACACTCCCTTCGCCGAACCCGTGTGCTTATGTTGGGTATACCCATACTGATCGCAGAGGTCGATGATTGAGAGAAAAACAGAACACACCAAGTCAAAGCCAAGCTGATTGTATCTTCGAAAGAGAAGGCTCAACCACGGTTTCGTGATATATCACGAAAAAGCTCTTTTTGGCTGGTACTCTTCGGAACATCACCTGTTGTGTAATTAAATTTATCAGTCATTGATAACATAATAACACAACCCTTGGCTCACTGAGAAAAAATAATTTAACCCAAAAATGTTTTGAATTCTGCTGTGGTGGTATTGTGTAAAGAATATATGTAGAGGGTGGTAAGAATTGGTGATCCTGATCCACAACTTTTGAACCCTAAGAGATAGAGAAAAATGAGTGGCACATTCAGATAATCTTTTTTCGAGAAACTCATTTTGCCGTCAACGGCATTGCACTATCTTCTTTTGTTAGCCAAAATTGACATTTCCGTAATTTCAAACTTGGTCATTTGTTTCTGCTTATGCTATTTATAAACTTGAAACAAAAACATTATCGACACACGTTTTTGATAGGAATGCAGATTTATTACATGAATTTTTTTTTCTTATTGAAATAATTTATTTCTACTTAAAAATTAATCACCGTTTTTTTTTCTCGTTTCAAAAATATATAACATGTGATCAGATCAGTGGAGAGGCTTGGGGGGGGGGGGCAAGGGTTGACGACAAAATGAGTTTCTCGAAAAAAGATGACCTCAATGTGCCATTCATTTGTCCCTATCTTATAGGGTTTCAAAGTTGTAGTTTAAGGATCACAAATTCTCGACAACCTGTATTTCATGAATTAACAGATGCAAAAGCGTTGACTTCATTTTATGTAGGACTGCACATTATCGTATTATTGCAGTCGATAATTTATCTGACTGAAGATCATTTTTGATCTATAGTCAGTAGTGGGGACAAGACAGTTGCACATAACGTAACATTGCAGGTTAAATAGTAATCTAAAGAGCACTTTCACGATGTTCCTGTCTATTTACGAAGTAATTTGTTGCAGTAAAATATCCAACGCAATTATGAGTGAGTCATTTGAATTTACGACCTAGCATAGAAAGAATTTCCCACTCACCAAGGTCCAAGGATAATAGTCTGTTTCCGTTTTTTCGTCGTCCTTAGCACAATCCATTTCGAAACCTAAGGACCGTTTTTCAAACTTACCCACCGTGGTATTATCACCTGCTTCGTTCGCATGCAATTAATTTAATTAATTGTGCTGATTCAACTTTGTTTTAACAGTCAGCTTAATAGATTTATGTGTGAATATTGCAATCCGTTTATTGACTGTTCCAGGAATAAATTATATTGATTAGAGTTTCCTTAATTATGAAAAGTTGGAAAAAATCGTCTCAGTTGATTATTCAACTCTTTTTTGGTACTTAGTTATACTTAATGAACCTGCAGTCGAATTGCTATAAATACTTTCATTGGTTCTTGAAATGATCTCATTAAAGCAGTAATAAATATGAGTATAATTGAAATAAAACAGATTTTGAAGAGACTTCACTGGTGAATAGCTCAAAACAATGTGAAAATAGTATATTATGTAACTAGCGTACAATGATACCTATTTATAGATGAAGTTTAGGCTACGAGCCGTAGGCGAGTGGCCCATATTACCGAGTGAATAACAGCTATTATACGCCAGTTGCATACTATACTTTATCCACGACTACTGAATATATTTCATGAAGATTTAAACATTTTGTGTCCGTGACAAGACACTTCTATGACAAGCGTGGAAAAAGTCAATATGATACATGAGAAATTTTTGGGGATGTATATTTTGTAATAAAAATTGTTTCAATTGATATACAGGGTGTCTGTGAACAAATGCGAGGGACTTAGGGATATGATTCCTCGATGAAAATAAGAGGTAGTTCATATATTTTTTTTCGAAATCTACTTCCCTTTCAAGACACAGCCTTTGTAAGGCGATGACGAGTTGACAGTTTTTAATTTTTTTCATTAAGTAGATGTTACTCACACAATTGTTTTTACCCCATAACTTTATTATTAGAGGTTGAAAATAACAATCCCTTATGATTTTCCTTCATGTTTGTTTTCGTGGAATAGAATTTTGAGAAAATAAAATTCTCTCATGATTTCCATTCAATTCTGGAGAAAAAAGTCTGTTGCACAATTTCGATACAGTCAATGCTTTTCTCGGAAAAAAATTTACGAGCAGTTATGATCACTGTTTATTCCATTTCATCGTATGTTCCATAGAATGAATATTCTAAGATATCGTTTATGCTCAAAATTGGTTTTGACAGAATGAACCGTGATCATAACTGCTTGTAAGTTTTTATTTTTTCCGAGAAAAGTATCGGAGATCTTAGTGGCCATTCGATTGTACTACGTCGTCCAATCTAGTTTACTGCATATAAAGAGTTTTGTCTTATTTTCCTATAACCACATAAGAAAATGGAAAGTAAGGTAAGATTTGAACCATTACCGAGCTTTTCAACAAGACCACACAAGATATTTTTTTACATTTGAAAAGTTGAGTGGGGTTGCAGCTAAGGAGTTGGAGAAAAATATTTCATTTTATTGCCAAAAAATACGTTCAATTCGAAATCAGTTTAAGTTTTTAGTTTTTTCGAGTTACTTATTTTATCGAGAACTTGCTCAACCCTGTATAAAGGTTTTGAATCGACAAAATTTGTTACTTGTAGTTATTAACACCTTTTTGGATAGTTACATTTAGTTTCGTTATATTGAAGTGCACTTTATTCTGGAAATAAACAACAATGATGAATAATCTATAGACATGAAGTATATTGCTGTAACAACATACCTTTATGCGGCGTTCCCACGAGGCGTTATTCACGACAGTGAACCACGCTTTCGTGAAATACACTTCTGTGTAAACGCATAGTTGTTAAACTTGCTTTCGTGAGGAATGCGTTCACACAGAAGTGTATTTCACGAAAGCGTGGTTCACTGTCGTGAATAACGCCTTGTGGGAACGCCGCATTACTGATATAACAACACGAACTTGCCATTTGGATCCGGCTCAGGCTAGCATTATCATGTTTCCAATGCTAAATAGAAAAAAGTTCGATGGTCATTATTTTCCCCAAAGGAACACTCCCTTTCATCCATAAATGCGCCCGGCTGGGCGTATCGGTCTTTAAGGCGTGTTTTCTATTCAGAGGCACCCTTCTGGATTTTCATTAGCTAATTATGTGAAATTCGGGGATGGGAGATTACGCTTCGTTTAAAATTCTATGGAAATCGAAGAAAATTCAGAAGTCTGCAGTTGACTTATAAGTGTTGACGAATATTCATGATTCGACTGAATAGCTCGACTGCAGACGAAGGAACGAGGATATAATCTTAGGTCCGCAGTGAGGATTTTTATTTCATTTTGCATAATCTCCTTCGTTTGCAAGGTCCGAAGTAATATTGAACCAGACGTCCAAAACGCTAAAATTGTAGTTTCAGATCGTATATTACGATTGTAAGAGATTATTGAAATTTTCAATTTTGTTGTGGAAAGTTCAAATCATTTACTTCGTGAATGTTTTGAAATCCATTTATCCCAACTGAAAATAATTGAGGCATATGCAGTTTCTCTCTGAAATTGAAAACTTATTTTTTATTTTTTTGGGCCTATGAATAAAGAGAAATTGTTTCTATTCTATTTCTTCTATTCTATTCTTCTCTTTGATGTGAATAAATATTCCACTTCGATTAAAATTATTGCAGGTGACGACAATGTCTTGTGTTTTCCATTCATTAGAGACGAATTCTAAAAAAATTTAATAGTTTTCAGAATTTTGCCAAAAAATGTATTCCCTTAACTTTTCATCAGCCCTTTCCTTTCATATATTCAAAAGTGGTAACTTTCATGGAAAATGTGGTTATAACGAAAATCACCTACAATAATTATTGAGAACAGATCAATAGTAACATTCGGGATTTCAGATAGAATAAAATATATTTAGTCCGTTCACGAAAGGTTGAGCCGTCCCACTGTGTATATTAAAATTTTGGATTATGTTATTTTTTTTCTTGTCAGATTGATACGCCATGTTGTCAATATTGCATAGAGTTCTCTGATAACTCGGACGAGGCCGGGTACATTCGGCAACGTTGACTTTATTTTAGGTTATGACGGCAAATACTGCCAACTTCAGATGAATAAACAAACGCCTACTATACGCTCAAACTTTCGTGAACGGACTATACAGAGTGGCAAAAATAATAATATTCTCGAGCTTTTATTCCTGACTAATCTTTTTTTGTTATTATTAATCCGAATATGAAACAGATCTTTCGAAAATTTTGAGTAATGAATTGTTTGAACTCCGTATTGGGAATATAATGTGATTGAATTTTTATTCCAACCTTTTTAGAGGAATCTGCTATAGTTCTCCAGATCTCTTCAGTAGGCAACGAATTTTGCTCACCCTGTGAAGAAAGACATTTTCTCTAAATTCACATGGTCGTACTGAAAACTATCATTCAAATATTTTGGCATTCGACAACATTTCATCAAAACCAACCTCATTTATTTCTGAATACAAAATATTATCTAACCTGTTGTTTTTTTCAGTGAAAGTTATTCGATAACGAGTACGTTTATTCAATTACCCTTTAAATCAACATTATTTCTGTTTGAATTTGAAATCGTAAACTATTAACGTATACCGTATACAGTAACATCATATTTGCATGACAACATTTCTGTGTTCGAACAGTAGGAAGTACGAGACTCCGTAACTCTCATTTCAATACTTAAGAGTATTATTTGAGAACTTCAGAAGTAATGAGACTGTACGTCAGCCTGCAGGATATTGCCCTGAAACAAAACGTCTTCACTCAACTCAAGAGAAACTCGACAGGCAGACGTCTTGAAACTAGGGTGTTATGTCAAAAACACGATCTTCAAGTAATAGCGTTTGGTTTGATACGTGTGTTAAGAGGCTTAATTTGTTCTTAATTAGCTTTCGAGACCTTGCTTTTCATACAGAATATAAGGATTTCGATGTAAGGAGCTTATGCTGAGATTGAATCGTTGAATGTGCGGATCTTTAGCTGTCTAAGCAAACAGGTGTTGCTCCTGACTTTTGCCTGAAATACGGAGCCAATTTCTTTCCGACAAGACGTCGCTGTTGATGAATAAATGGAAATACATCTTCATTTGAGCTTTTCATTAAATTTTATTAAATACGTACGTTCTGTTTCATTACAGTTGGTTGGATATGTTACTTCGAGATTGAATTTTGTATTTGACTACTATTTGAAAGTTATGCACATAAAGAGAAGTATGATGGTAAGTATCTTACATGAAGCACTAAGTCATAGGTTCTTACCATTTTAAATTGTGTTGTTCAAATTACCAAGTATTTATTTATTTCACAAAATAAAGATAACGATGTTTCTCATATAATTTTCTCATTTTCTTTTGGCTAATTTCTCAGATTGTCAGTAATAATAAGAATACCTGAAACCTCCATTGAAAGATAAAATTTTCCGATAGTGCCAACTGACAAGAAAGGGGGAATTAGATCTCTCCCTTACAGAGCTGTTCTGACCACACCCTTTACAGCTCGCTTTGCAGTTCCAGAGATCTGATGAAATTCAATATCTGCGAAGGCTTCAACGAGGCTAATTCCCCACTCTTACAAGTTTCTCGCTCAAGGCATTCCGATAATCCCTCAACAGGTGCTTCCTGAGGCAACAGTGTCCTGTAAGAAAGCCAATGGGGAGGTGTAATTGTTTCTTACCAAGATCCAAATATCTTTTGGATCTTGCTGTTTCATAGTTCCGAAGGAACTTAGTGGAATGATCCATTACTCTTAGACTCCACCAGAGTTTTCCTTCTCGGCTTTCTCCTTTTCCAGAAACTCCAGGTACATTTACCTATACTTCAGAAAGGTTCTGGGCCAATGAGTGACATTCGTGCTCTCTCCTCGGCAAGTGTCTTGGCTTCTTCATTTCCTTTGATTCCCGAACGAAGACTGTAAAATGTCGCCTTCGTAAAGGGTCTAATCAGTATTTTGTGTACTTTGAATCGGTTGAATCATATTTACAAATATGTCCGCAATACCTAAATTCAACATATAGTCCGTTCACGAAAGTTTAAGCCATCAGTTTGCCATGAAAATTTGGCATATTCCACTGTATTATATAAAAATTTTAGGTTAAGTTGTTTATTTTCTTGTCGGATTGATACGCAGTGTTGTCAATATTGCATAGAGTTCTCTGATAACTCGCAAGCTCGTCGAACGAGGCCCGGGTGTCAATTCTCGGGATCACTCGTTCGACGAACGTAGACGTTCGTGAAATTTTGAGCGTAGATTTTGGGAAATTGTAATAAATATATGCGTTCAAAATGAACGTACACTTTCGTCGAAAGGAGTAGTTGACGATATGCTCGAGAATATCAGATATAATTATTACAATTTCGAAAATCTACGCTGAAAATTTTACGAGCGTATACCTTCGTCGAACGAGAAAACTCGAGAATTGACACCCGGGTACATTCAGCAACGTTGACTTTATTTTACGTTATGACAGCCAATACTGCCAAACTTCAGATGAATAAACAAACGCCTACTATGCGCTCAAACTTTCGTGAACGGACTATAGTTAACACTTTTTCTGCTCACAGCTGATAGTTGTCAGTCCTTGTTTTCGAAAACCTATGCTGCATTCCCCTTTTATTCCGCTGGCAATGTTTTCCTCATATGTATGCATATCATATAAATCACTAACTCCGTCCCCTGGCAGGTTAGCCAGATTACAATACGCTTTTCATGGCGTTTTTTGCGATGTACCGGCAATTGTTAACAAGCCGATGATGAAAGAGTATCATCAGCTCTGTCAACAGGATCGATCGTTTCATTAATATTCGGGCTTTCATAATGAGATGCGATAATCGCGCGAAATTAAGGTGTGCAAATTTAATTTGAAACGACGGGATCGATAAACGGACCTGAAGTACGCTTGTGCCATAAAGGTCGCTCTTCGTCAGCCGTGAACGTATACGCGAATGCGGAAAACCGAGGATGTGGAGCATGTCAAAACTGCATGGGACACGGTTTATGTATCTCTCACAATACGACAGTTTATACATTTTTATCTTGCCGTTTTTCACACATGGTTTTATGGTTGGAGAAATCTGGATCGTATCACGCAGTTCACAGAATAACATCAGAATTGTCTGAATACATTGCGCAAAAAAATTAACACACATTCTGAAAATCTTAATTGTAATGAAAGTTAACTCTACATCGACTTTATAACATATTTTTAATGTTCTCTCGGGAAGGTTTTGAACGAAACAAGACACATTAAATGGGAGAAAAATTCAGGATTTCACCGAATCGTATGTGAAAGAAGAGAAATAAACAAGTTTCAAAATACTGGAATGCTGATAAGGGATTTAATACTTGGTATTTCCACCTCTTGCGTTAATTACAGCTCGGCAACGACGTTTCAAACTCAAAATGAGTGATCTTAAAATGTTCTGATCTAATCCTTCCCAGATTTCTCTGAATTGGATTCCTAAGTCATTTAGAGTAGTTGGATGATTTTCTGAACTTCTCAGCCTTCTATGGAGGTTGTCCCAAACCTGCTCAATCGGATTGAGATCTGGACTTCTTGCTGGCCATTCCATTCGAGAGACTTCAACCTCTTCAAGGTACTCCTGAACGATGCGCGCACGATGAGGTCTGGCATTATCGTCCAAAAAATGAAACTTTCACCAATGTATGGAGCAAATGGCACTACCTGCTCTTCAAGAATGTTCCTTATATAACTATCAGCATTCATAGCTTCATTATCAACGACCACTAGGTCTGTGCGAGCAGTCAAAGATATTCCATCCCATACCATAATCGATCCTCCCCCGCAACCAGTAGTATTCAGGAAATTGCACTGAGCATATCTTTCATGTGGACGTCTGTATACAAGGGAACGTCGATCACAATCTAGAATCTAGACCTATCTGTGAAGAGAACTCTTTCCCAATCAGCCTCTTCCCAATGGATATGCTCTCCCGCAAAATCCCAACGCGGCAACGCGCCCTTCGATGGGCTGGGGTAAGAGCTGGGCCTCTTGCCGCGATACGAGGCCTTAAATCATATTCTCTGAGGCGATTTCTTATTGTCTGAGTGCTAATTTGCACCGTATGAGTTTGGTAAAGCTGATTTTGAAGGAGGCGAGCGGTACATACCGTTGTCTCAACGAAGAAACTCTCAAGTAACGTTCTTGAATGGCAGTTGTTACCCGTGGTCTACCCTGTCCTGGTGTTCGGACATTCATACCTGTCTCCCTGAATAGCTGCAACACTCTGAACACACTTGTATGGGAAACTCCAAACCTTTCTGCAATTCTTGTGTATGTCCACCCTTCTTGTCGCAAAACTACCGCTTGGGCAGATTCCTCTTGGGTCAAATTGCGTGTTTCGCGTTGTATAGCGGTCGAGTTTAAAAGGTCAAACGAAAGAAAAACTATTGATCACTAGAATTGATCGAGAACAACTGATTTCAGAATGGAGCCAATACATTCAAAATCTGATAATCCCATCTTTTTTATTCATGCTGGGAAAAAAACATATGTATTGAAGAAAAACGTTGAAAGTGACATATGCATGCATAATTCTGATAAAAATAATTATCATTGAGAACACCTTCAGTCTTAGAAGAAATTTGAGATTTCCATAATGTGCTTTAATTTGTTTGCGCAGTGTATGTCTGAAAAAGATACGAAGAGCCATGGACGGTTGGTATTTTTTGAGTAGGTAATATTACGGTGTGCAATTTTTATGCCGTGATGATCTGAATTCAACATTCTTGTACAGCTCTTCGTGCTGACAGATGTGGAATGAGATAACTCACGAAGTAAATGCTAATACTAATCACGGTCTAAGTACCCCGCGAAGTCATGTTCATGATCCTTGCGATTAAACTTATTCAAGATTTGGGGAATAACAGTACTCGGCTTAATTGATGCAGAATTCTACTCAGTCATAATCTTAATTGGGCTGGTAATTCACGTGATAAAAAGAACAGATACTGAATAATTTCAACGCTTGTAGATAATTCACTAGATGTCTGATCCTTCACAATCAAACTAAGGTATATGATATACATTGTGAAAAATTCGGTAATATAAACAGTAAAAACCTAGAGTGTTGCTTTTTAGAGGGATATGGTTTATAAAAATTGCATGTGATAGGACATATAGGAAGAACGTGGTCGAATGTTTACCTACTCGTTGCATCTGTGACAAGCTGAAAAGGTTGTCAGTGCCGACCCAAATAGAGACCGCTCGGCATTCCTGATGTTATGAATGAAATATCTCAGTTACATTTATTATGCAAACGAAAATCGCTCTGCAAGGGGTATCTGCTGACCTGGGAGTAACGTAACACCATGAAGCATCTAGCAAGAGGCAATAAAGTTTCTCTACTATGGGTGCCAAGACATTGTGGTATTGAAGGAAGTCAAATGCTGAACATAAGTTTTTCTGTGAGCTTGAAAAACACTAATATAGGGCAGCGATCCAGCCATGGGAGTTGAAAAACAACCTGGAGAAACATTCATGCACTCTCAGGCCAAAAATTCTTGTTTATTTAACCTACCTATACCAAAAAAGCTGCCTAAGTTATCATCAACAGCATTGGGTGATGGTAGGAATGCGCTATGGTACTGTGTGTTGAAGGTCATGAAAAAGCTGATGAACCTGCAAAAAGTGCATCAAGGTTAACACCTGCTGGACCTGAGCCTGAGCATTCCTGTGGGCTTGGAAAAGACCAACATAAGGCAGCGGTCTAGCAGTTTGAGTTGAATGGAATAACTCTCTGGAGAAACAGCTCTCGACTAGCTCAGTCAAAATAATTCGTGATGATTTCACTTACCTATACCAGAGAGTTCCTGAAGCTGTTACGAGCTGAGCTTCGGGTGATGGTGAAAGTGCTGTCGGGACACTGTCCATACAAACATCATTTGTAACGTTGATTTGAGTGCTTTGTGTTCAAAATGCAAAAAACAGCTGGCCTTAAAACAATTCATATCAAGAAACCGGTCGTATACATCCAAGTTGTAACGGCCAAGGTTCCTAAGGCGGTTGTTATATCAACGCCATTGACTGGATGCTGAAAATTCCAATTTTGTAGATATTTTCAATTGGAAGTAGAAGTATTCACGTCGAATGAGCGAAAGTTTACTTTGACTCAGTTTGTATTTTCGGTTCAAAATTCGAAAATAACATTGATTCAAACCAAATAGCACGATTTATAACCTAGTAAACCTAGAGATGTTTTCACTCGTTTGAAACGCAGAATCTGTTTATGCACGCGAACAATATTCTGCTGTTGCGAACTCGTGCCGTATCTTTATTCCGTATTGGGATAATTGGTCTACCGCTTCCCTACTCTGATACTAACGGCTTGCGCCTGTTATAGACAATTCTATCAGTTCGGCAACATCGTTTGTTAGTGTTTAGTTCCGCAATGCGATTGTGTTTACATGTTCATTTCGATTTGACGTTCATGAACTGAATTATTTTACAGGTATGGTGGCAGTTTATTTTTGCTTAAGACTTATACCGGTAACTATAGCTGAGGCAAAATAAAATCACGAATATGTTGTATTATATTCAGGAATTGTAGAAATAAAAATCTAACCTGTTTTTCACTTCACCCCAGTGTGGCAGTGAAATGCTTTCCATCTCACTCTAATGCTTTATTACAATTCAGTATACTATTCACGCGTAGCGTAGGGGCATCTCTATGCTTATTACTTACTCTGGGACAGCCACTATACTAAGTGTGGACACTCTGATCATTGTTCCGAATTCATGTAGAATTAAATAAGAGTTTTCGGATAATACATAACATCTTGAGAAATTCCCTATTTAATTTATATCGGAGGGAATTATGTTTATTTTTCTGCCTGTTTCCGCGGAAACCATTGAGCTTTTTACCAAGTTTTAAGAATTCATTTCCGTTCGTTGTTAGCGGCTGAACTCATAAATATAACTCGATGAATGAAAGGAAGACAATAATAATAAAACAGGTATATACATTGAATTACTCAGTCATTTGGATGTTGATTGTAGTGAGAAAGAGCGAGATATTAAATGGGAAATACCCTTGTTTGTCTTCTCACGGCGACATTTCAGAGAGATCGTTGTTTATTGTGGCGACTACGCCTTCTCGACCATATAACATGAATCATTACGTCTTATAAATCTATTGTCAAGTGAACGGGATGTCGTTTGTTCGAGAATGAATGAGAGATTTATCGAGCACTGTGAATAGACGAAATATAATATGAGATTTGAAATGTCTTTAATAAAAAGAAGTTCTAATGATATTGGCTTTAGAGACCTCAATTTCGAATGGTTTAAATAGGAGATGATACCCTGTTCGATTTCATTTATTAACAGATATAGATAGGTACAGAGTGTTTCTAATAAGTGTATCAACGGTCAACTGTAAATATCTAATAAAAAAATACCATTTATTCACGACATACTGTATAATCCACCCATTTTACATGATACCCACTAATCACAAGTGAATAATGATTTATTATTCACTCCTGTCAGTTGCTTAATAGATTTAGCTCTAAACTTTAGTTCTTTGAATTGAAATTTCTCCGGTATTCTAAAGTACTCCTATCATCATCATCATTTTCAGCCCTCCTGCATCCACTCCTGGACATAGGCCTTTCCTAACTTCTTCCAATGCTCTCTGTCATGTGTCCTCTGATACCAGTTCACACCCGCTACCCTCTTTATGTCATCTGACCACCGCAAGGGAGGTCTGCCTACACTTCGTTTCGTCTCTCTCGGTCTCCATCTCAACACCCTCAGCGTCCATCTCTCATCCTTCACCCTTGCCACATGGCCTGCCCACTGCCACTTCAGCTCTGCAATCTTCTCGATCACATCCTTCACCTTAGTTCTTCTCCGGATTTCATCATTTCTCACTCTATCTCTCAAACTAATACCGAGCATGGATCATTCCATTGCTCTTTCCATTACTCTAAATCTCTTGGCATCTAGTTGGGTGAGGGCAATTGTTTCCATACCATATGTTGCCACAGGCAGAACGCAGGAGTCGAAAACCTGACGTCTGAGATGCATAGGGATGTCCTTATTCCTCAGTATACTAGATAACTTTCCAAATGCGGCCCAAGAGAGTTTTATTCTTCTTGAAACTTCCCTATCCAATTAACAAATATGAGTATACCTTGTCAATCGAGGACTTTCCTTGCATCAATTAAAATAATTTTCATTACAAAATATACAATGACAAGTTCTGCAAAACTTTCTTATGTGTCAACATGACTCATTCCACAGTTGTAAGAAGGTTCTTGTCATTATCGCGAAATGTTTAAATCTTCAAGGAATATATTCAGTAGTCGCGTAAAATGGCTGTTATTCGCTCGGTGATTCAGGACACTCACCTACGGCTCGTAGTCTAAACTTAGTGAATAATAGCTATCTATACGGGTTCTTGTTTCAGAAACACGGGGTGTTTTCAGTTTTTTATCCAAAATACAATGGCGCATCAAAATTTGCTGTTTAAATGCAAATTTTGGGTTTTGGGAGGTAAAACCTACATTTTTGCTCAGGACGTGAGCAATGATTCTATTTTCCCTTCACTTCCAGTGAACTGGACGTCATACTAACTTAAAAGTATGGATGAAGTTGTTGGCACTATGTCACCGCAAAGACATACACCGTGAATTTTGATGAGACAATCGTCAATCGAATAAAAATGCAACCGTGCCAGTATGAGTAACAAGTACTAAAATATCCTCACATCCTGCCTTCTATTTATGGCATAGCTGAGCGAAACTACAATTACAGTGGCGTAGGATTGCTTGAATAATAACTCAAGTGATTTTAGGAAAAATTGCTTTAGGTCAACCTCTATAATGGATTGCAGCAGGTGAACCTCATCAGGAAGATCATGGTTCGGTTGAAACCCTTTGTAGAGATGGTAATTCGTTTTTTAAGGCCGATTCACATAGACGAGCCATTGCTCATTCTATCCCTAATCTATCTACTATATCCTTCAGATATAATGATATAAACAGACTCGGATCATTATTTTGTTGTTCTATCAGCGTTCGCATAGATACTATTGATAATAAATGAGCTCAGCTGGCTCAAATGGAGATCAGGGTAAAAATTTACTTACTCAATTCAGTACATAGGGTGCTCGACATTGGATCGCCCGATTACCTTCGCCTTCTCCTGAATTTCAGAGGTGACCTAACTGATCGTTCTATCAGACAAGTAACAAATCTGCAAATTCCCATACATTTCACAGCTGGTTTTAAAGGATCATTCCATTATAACGCTACTGTTGAATATAAACTACCACCTTCCCTTAAATCGCTTTCCTCTTCTTGCTGTCTTCTCATAAGCTATGTCCGTAGATCGTTTCATCGAGATCGTGATCGTATTATGATTTTGAGTGATCCGAGAGGCCGTTTCCTTCATTGTCGTTCTTATATTTCATTTTGTATAGTTCCTACTTAGTTTCTTTCTTTTTGTCTTATAACACTGAATTTATATTGAGAGTTATAATGCAAATCATGCAATTTTTTCTCTACCTGGGGTATTAAGTAGAATAGCTTTGCTAGACTTCGCCTCTGAGCAGACAGTTGTACATCTATCTGATAAAGGCGTTATTATTATGACGACTTGAGCCTATTAGCGTAGGAAGGGTGAGATTTATCACACCCCCTAGCAATCGGCTATCACACTCATCCCGTATACCAAGTATCAGGGGGATTGAGGTCTTCGGTGTTCTTCTTTTCCTGGGTCCTGGGTTGTTCGTCCTTCGTTGCTTTGTCCTGGATTTCTCGGATGGTGTCCTGATGGTTTTTCCTGGTGTCCGTCGTGACTTGAAAACGTCCTCACCGTTTTAGCGGTACCGAGGAGCACTGTAAAAGTTTGTAAAAGCTTTCATCCAAATCTAGCACCCTGGACTTGAGGCTCTTTGGAATAATTCCTGTAGTTGATGAGAATGGGGATGGTTCTGGTACTAGACATTCCCCGCTGTCTTTTTGATCTGAAGTTCAAGCTCTCGATATTTCAATATTTTTTCAACGTATTTTTGACGTTATTATTAATATTATTATTTTGGAGTGAACACTGAAAGAGAGTTTACTCAAAAAGATCATTAAATCATCCACCATCACCAGAAGCTCAGCTGGTGATAACTTCAGGAGCTTTCTTCTATAGGTAGGTGAAATCATTACAAGTTTTTTGGCCTGAGTAAATCCAGGATTGTTTCTCTCCCATTTTTGAACAGCTGCTTTATACATTTACGAAACTTATTGCTCTAGGACAGATCCTTTTCAGGATCCAAAGCTCAATATTGCATATCGATTAACATTACAACAATGACCTCCAATGTCAAAGTGAACAGAAGTTTTCAATCTTATTTCTCTTCATCTAAAATTGATTTTGAATCAGAATGATGTCAAAGTCGGATCACACGTAAAATCGAAAAACAACGAAAGTTACGTCATATGCTGAGAGTGATATCTTCAATGTGGGCAACCACGTAACTATTAAGTTATGTGTATATCATCTATCGAGGTTACTGTACTTTTTTTCGTCTAGTACCACAACAGACATCTATGAGATTGAACAATGGACACTCCTTCGATTCGCAACGAGAGATGATGGCTCGTCTGCAGCCGACCAGTCAACGATGACTTCAGGTGGGTCGTCGAACCGAACTTTCAGATGGATCTAAGGGGAGTCAGTCGGTCCCTTCTTATTCTTCTCATTCACTAACGATCATAATTTCGTTCTCATCTTATAGAGCATGGAACTTACAGCGTTGGTACTCTCGTCTTGGGGTAAATAGACCGTGAGCGCGGTCTAGCGCGTTAGCCAGCGGTTTTCTTCTTTTTCTTGTCGGTTTCGAAGAGTGTTGTGTTACTTGATGGTTGTTCTTGGATTTTTTCGTTTCGCTATAGGATTTTGAGTATTCGTAGAGTGTAAGCAGGTGAGCGTTTGAATTTGTATTCCATTAAAATTTGGTATGAAAATCCTGATTGTCCAACTTCTCAAACAACCTCGCTTATTTGAAGAATCAACCACAAAGTGCGACCTCAATATGGTGAATAGAAAATTCCTACCTTGATCGTGTTATTTCCACTATAAAACAAATTATCGATCCTTCCATCTATTCATAAAATGAAATAAAAGAGAACGGCATTAAAATTTTTTTATGCGAATAAAATTTGTAAAAGGTTAAAATTCGTCGAATAGTTTTGAATATTGAATCAAAACTCAAATATTCGAGAAGTATCCACTATAGATAATAATATAATAATAAAGACGTGTATTATTATATAACAATTTGGTTAATCTGAAAAGCAAAAGTTTCTTGGAAACTCGATAGGTTCGCCTAAATCATCAGTGTTTTTATTGTTGTACTTCCTACATTTGAATATGTGGAGGAGATGGGAATTTGACACATTGGTGATTAGACACCTACACACACACTCATTGTGGCGCCACCAAAGTTTACATAAGCTTTAATCGTGAAAAATATTTTACAAAGAAGCGCAAATTTTCAAAACCAAATGTTTAGTGGTTACTTCATACAGCTGACTTTAAATTTACTTCGAAAAAAGGCCTTGTCATTAAAACGAAATATTTTTTTTTTTTTTCAAAGGTTCCCAACCTTCTACCCTATGCGCCCCACCAAAATTTCTGCTGAAAGACTAGCTAAAGTACTAATTTCACAATCAATTATCCAAAGTAGTAATCGGTAACATCTCAATCATACAAATTATTCTTCATTTTGTGGATTTAGTTTTTATCTGGAGCTGCTCGCCGCGCCCCCCCCTAAGGATAGCTATACCCCCCCCCTAGAGGGGGGCTCGCCCCCACTGGTTGGGAACCCCTGCATTTGTTTGCTTCTCGTATTGTATGGACTTAATGTATAGTATGGACTTCTCGTATAAAGACATTTATACAGGATTGGTCGAAAGTCTTTAATAAAACTGAAGTCTGTTAACCCATTTAAACCTACCGTCCTTTTAAAAGGACATCAGAAAAAGACACTTGTAACTCTAATACAGGTACCGCAGCATTGATTGAACTGATAGTATATGATGACAGATATACTAATCAAGATGAGTTTCGTTAGTTTCAGTGCTGATTGAGAATTCGTAGGTGAATCTTGAATATTTGTGAAACTGTTTTTCAGAAATTTGAGGGATGAGTGATTGCAGGTGAGTTTTGGTGAATTTAAATGTGTTTTGAACATTTTTCATGATATTGCTAATCTTTAAATATGTTTAAATGTGTTTTCTCCATCACATTTGAGCTGTCTCTAAATTCATAAAAATATTCATGGGAGAAAATGGCCGTCCTTTCAAAAGGACGGTAGGATTATACACTACTTTTCATACTGATTTATGTTTTGTTCATCAGGAATGATTATTATTGGCGAAAGCCGTTATCTTTGGCTGAATGATGGAAGAATTGAAAATGACAATGATATTGAAGTTCCTGACAGTATTTCAATTTTGCCTCTCTAAAATTCTAACGATGACTGCGACACAGTAGAAGATTCTGGAGATGAAAATGGAATCGAACTGAATAACTTACCAGATTCTCAATTGAGAAGTGGAGTGAATGTTTTTTTTTTAACTGATGAATGGGATACTGAGGACGAAATACCGCTATCAGAATTCGTGGAACGAAAACCAAAAATGGTGAAGCAGTTCACTTACAGCCAAAATGATTTCAATTGTAACTCCTTTAGTTGGGAGAACATTTCATTTGTCCCAAATAATTTATATCCTTCAGCATGCTTCAGATTATTTTTTGATAAAGACGTTATTGACAGCATAATTTGCTTCACCAACACATATGCCGAACAGAAAAATCGACCAGGTAATGTTACAGAAGATGAGCTGCTCTGTTTTATAGCAGTTGTTGAGTGGTTACCTGACGGTTCGCAGAAAAAAATGTATTGGCAAAATCGTGAAGATGTATGTAACAACTTGGTCAGTAATGCGATTTCTCGTGATCGATTTCAGTACATTAGGTGTCATATCCATTGCAATGAGTTCTCCAAGTATGATAGGCTGGACCATCTGATTGAATATATTTCAACTCAGCGAAGATGTGCGGTATGTCCCAAAAAGGCAAATTTCATATGCCGGAAATGTCATGTGGGCCTTCATCCAAAGGATTGTTTTATAAAATAGCATACGAAATGATTGTAATATTTGTTCGTTTCAGGAAATTGAATAAATAATGCACAATATTCCGTATTTTTTCATATGATATAATAAAGTTCCTAGAGTAGTGTTTAAACCTACCGTCCTTTTTAAAGGACAGGCGGTTTTGAGAAAAATAAACATTTCAGAATTTTTTTGATATTTTTTTCTGTTGAGTAATCCTGAAATAATGAGTTATTTTCAGAAAGAAATATCATTTTGCGATAAAAATAGTTTCAGGGTTAAATGGGTTTTAAATCAGTGGCTTAAAGAAAGCTGAAACACATGAACTGATTTTGAATTAAACATTTTTTTTGAGCAATGAAAAAATATTTTTGTTTTACCCCTTGGCTGCAACTTCTTTTTCAAATCCAAACCTGTCGTGTGCATACGGTTAAAAAGCTCGTGACATATTGAATCCTTCCATACTATTTATTTTATTTCACTCATGAGGTTATAAAGAAATAAGACAAAACTTTTTGTAAACCAAAAAATTTTAGTATCTTCTCAGTGCTGTCAACTAGTGAACATCCCCAGAAAAAGTAATCTAGTTGGGGTATCTTGGTGGCCATTCAATTGTACCACGTCGTCCAATCTACCATTCTGCAAAAAAGAGTCTTATTTCCTGATAACCACATAAGTAAAATAAAAAAATATAGTATGGTGAGATTCCATCTGTCATCACGAGCTTTGCAACTAGCCTAAAGTCTTGATGCAGTTGTAGCTAAGTGGTTGAAAAAAGATATTTAAGTTTATTATCAAAAATGCGTTTGATTCAAAATCAATTCACATATTTAGCTTTAGCTTTTTTGAGTCACTAATAAAGTGATAATACAAACGCAACGCGAATATATGACGTACATTCTGAAATACTTCAGGCAGTGGCGCAGCCAGGATTTTTTTTTGGGGGGGGCTGAACTGAAAAATTCTTGATGATACAACAAATTTGAAAGTTCCAAAAAAATTAAGAAGAAAGGAATAACGAAGATATTAATCTTTGGGGGGGCTGCAGCCCCAAAGCCCCCCCTCCTGGCTGCGCCAGTGACTTCAGGTATGAATTTATCAGTGATTTCAACTTGGGTTGTTAGGTCATTTGCCTACGTAAATTCAAAAATGAAACAATTCGAAGAAACGACACCTTGTAACAATTGCGGAGTCATTAATTTGAATGTTTTTTCCTACAATAATTTACGCTTTCTGAATACAGAGTGCTGATGAAAATGTTGATTAATGGATAAAATAAATGATACTTCATAGCGGAAAACGTACTATACTAACAATGATGAACCTAAGCGTAAATGCAATTTTGTCTTCCTTGAAATTGTTTATGATTTTTCACCCTGATAACTCCAAAGCAGTTTTCTCATCGCCCCACGTTCTTATACTGGATTAAATGAATTGGCAGAACTGCAACACGTACATAAATCGTCCCAGCACAGGAACACGAGCTACGCCCGTTTTATTTCATACCGCCGTGTACTTATAACTCATCGTCGTGCAGAAATTTGAAAAAAAAAATACAAATAAAAGTCTACACCCCATCGCATGTTGGCGTTAAGCGGCGCTGATACTCTTTACTCTTTGAGAACAAAAGGAAGCCCACGCGTCTTGTTGGGCGTGGTGGCTTGATGAGGCCAAGAAAAAGAGTTGACTTTTCTTATTGTTATGCGCTCAGTGATCGAACAAGGAAGTAGTACGCCCAAGACGTGTCAATTTTTTAATGAATTAATTAATAGTGACGAAACTGAATATACCCATGGTTTTTGTTGATTAAGCATGGCGTAGACGATCTTGAATGAGTGATTCAATTGAAGATCATGTCAAAAATGAATATACATAGAAATAAAAGCTTAACAATCATCTCTTTGATCACAATCATGACTAGCAGTATTAAAATACATACCTGGAAAATTGATATACAGGGTTCGGAGACAGTCCTTATTTAAATTAATTACTTTTTAATCAATGACTTCAAAAAAGCTGAAACACGTGAATTGATTCTGAATTGAACTTATTTTTTTGGCAATAAAATGAAATATTTTTATTCAACCCTTAAGCTGCAACCCCACCAAACTTTTTTTTTCAAATGTATGACGCCTTTCATTTCATTTATATGGTTATAAGGAAATAAGGCAAAACTCTTTGAAAACCAAAAAAATTTAATAACTTCTTAGCGCTATCTACGAGGACTCCATCCTCTCTCTGGCATGCTGCAACTCGTCTGTGGAATTCTCTTTTGTAATTTATTTCCACTCTAAACTGTTGATAAAATTTAGTTTGAATGAATTAAGTTCAAAACAACAGCATAAAATATGTTCCAAAAATGGATATACCAATTCTGTGAGTTCGTTCAAAATCTTGTATAAACACGCAAAGAGAAAATAAAAAATAGAACTGCTAGTTCTTTTCTTCTATTAATTTGTTGATTCATATTTCGAGTTTTCAAGTTGGAATTTCTGTACACCTGATTTTATCGACGAATTTCAGCGACATGTCTTTCAGTTTCCGGAAAATGGGAATATTCGTACGAAAAAAAATTCAACTATCAATTTTGGAACCGATCGGATTTCTTGTTTTGAAAATATTGTCTAAAGATTTTTCGACGCTGCATCTACCCTGAAAATGTCGAGTCTCTAGGGCATTTTGATCGAAAAAAAATTGAGAAAAGCCCTGAGCTGGAGCTTTTGAGCTCTCGTTCTTTGGTGGAGCAATAAGACTATTACCTCAAAATTTTATATGGGATTTGAGATAGATACCAAATATATAAATGCAGAATCTTAGCACAATCGGAATTATATTCTGATAATGATTCAAAAAACGAAATATGTAAAAAATAAATAATTACACAAATTAAATTCTATGGTTTTGATGATGCGATCCCCTTGAAATTTTGCTTGAACATTCAGTATAGTAGTATTCATTCGCAAAATAAATTTCACTCGAATCGTATATTCTGTTATGGAGATATAAAGATTCTTCTTTCAATATTCCAATTGAATTTTTTATGGCTCTGTTAACACTATGGCCACAAAATTTTAGATTTGGCTGGCTTTTGAACTCAACCGAGCCATTTGGGACCCGAACTTCTCCTGAAAAGTCTCTAGGATGATCTCTTCGAAAGTTATTGTGCTAACTGACGGACAGAATGAATTTGACCACGAATTCGTCATCAGGTAGTAAAACCCTTCCGTTTGAGACCATTATTGGGTAAAAATTAGAAAAGTACAGACATTTGGGCTAAACGATGTAGCACTCGTTCAAGTAGAACGAGTGCTCCAAAAGTGTCTTCAAAAATGGAAGTCAGGACAGAATTGTTTTCAAACTCGGGTTTTCATGACATTGCTGTTCCCTGGGAACAAGCTCGTTAAAATAGAAGGTCCTGAAAATACGATGAAAACCAAACAGGGTAATTCTGAGCAAACTCATTCAAACAAGCCCCTGACTGAGTGTTGAAGTTTTAAGTTTTTTATCCTTTATTTTGAGTTCGTGGAAAACAGTCAGCGCTTCAGTTAAAGCATAGACGATTTTATATTCAGTAGGTATACCTTCATTATGTCCCGAAATATCTCAATTCCCTACACTCAAAACTATGCGATGTAAGAGCATATTTGTCGACAGTTCTATATTTAGCTATCCGATATTTGGTCATACTTAATAATAAGTGATCATTGGCATTGCGAGCAGCAATATAATAATTAAAACATTCATTATATCCCCTTAATCCGTTATGGTGGAGATAAACACTACCGTTATTAAACAACGGCTTTTATCTTTTGATGAAAAAATGGCAAACATTCCAAAACGCGAGATAACGAAAATTGCATCGTTCATTCTGGAAAGTGAACGGTTGTTTGTGACTAAAATTCGTTATTATATTTATCTTGCTAGAAATACAGCTATAGAAATATCACGTTGTATTTTGTATTCTGCAGGTTTGTTAAGTATTGATTGAGAAATTGTAATGTCTAATGAAATGTTCCATTGACACTGATACGAATTGAGCACTAAATAACTTGTAGAGGCACCGTTAAAAGGAAATTGATTTCTTTACAATTGCAAAACTTGTATTATTCGTTGCTCGGAGCAGGATACAGTCAAAGGAAATCGTAAATCGTAAAAAAGAGTAGAACCCTGACTCGAAAGCTTTTGATCCCTTGTTTATATTGGGAAAACGATAAATTAAATTTGAATATTCTGGAAATTAAACTTTTTCATGTCGGCTCCAAGTATTATTTATTGAACGCTACATAGGGGTTTCGAACCTTTCAACTTCCCTCTTTTCATCTTAAATTGTTACTGAAAATTGTGAGAGTTCCTTACGATAAAGCACTTTCATTATTATTATTATTTAAATTTTTTACAGTAGGTTAAACATTCAAAGAGAGAAGTTTAATTCATTAATGAATTGGGTGAACCAATGGCTCTCGGGAGATTCAAATTTGATTAATCGTTTACTTATGGACAAGAGCGCAGAATCTTCTGGCTTCACCATGAAAATGATCTGAAAAAAAGTGGAAAGGAAAATCACGGTTTACATCGCACAGACAAAATATTTTCGAAAAATTTTTACTGGCACGATCTCCACGAAATTTTGCAGGAGTTTACGCGTCATAATCTCCTCAAAATACCAAATTCGAATTGATTGTATGTGTGCTTTCGGAAATATCATAAACATTTCAAATGTCAATAGCTCGGAAACTACTAGATCCTTTAACGAACATAACCGCGGTTTTCAGAACACGGACTTATCCTCAAAATTTCAAACTAAACGTCTTACTTTTTGTGTTACAGGTTGTGAAGTTTTCAAAAATTAATCATGCTTCATTTATATCTAAAATACCACTTCAGATATTTTAATAAAATTTGTCGTACATGTATTATGAATCAAGTGGCATTTTTCAATGGATCACTTTATTTTTAAATTCCACCAATGGCGTTCGTACGTTATTGATGGTACGCCACAGATTATTCCTGAAATGAAAATCATTTTTTGAAATTGTCAATCATTTCTCACCAAAGTTGATCTCTTGACTTTTTTCACTCCGATGCACGGTTTTCGCTTAAAAAATAAAAACCGTTTTTCTGTATGATCATAACTAGAGTCTAATCATGACAATATCGTTAATATATACATATTTGGGACTATGTAAATTGATTCGGCACTGGTTAATTTTAACCACCCTGTAACTCAAAAGTTGTACGTTTGGGACATATGTTCATATAAAGTTTTTTTCTTGAAAAGGGCCCAAAAATTACCCCCATAAATATTAACATTCAATTATATTTTCTGTACCCTCAGTTTGTTTCGCCGAAGTCTCATTTACACATTCAATAACTCCATTTTTCAAACCAAACTCAATGCTTTGTAGACAGGGTACATCTGGAAGATCTTATGTTAAGGAATTTATCCACATTCCAGTTCAATGATGGGTTTTAATTTAATTCGAATGAAGCATTCGTGGCATCTAGACAGGACGTAATATCCATACCGTATTGTAAGCAGTGCGACGAAATTAAAGCAATATTTAACCGAACTGAGGAACACAGTATTTGTTTTGAAGTTGTTATTGACATGTTTATTAATAGAAAAACTCCAATTTCCTCGACAGGTTTGATGACGCATAAGCAATGTTGTGTCGAACTGTTCCAAGACGAACTGCATAACAAGTTTTTTATGCACCGGAAAAAACGAATCATTAGAAACAGAGAAACCGCGAGAAAGTATTGAGTAATATAAATAAATATCTCTCTGTACCTAAAAATTACAGTCACCTTGGTACTTTCTGCTTCTACTTTACATCTGCTCTTCCACCAGGAGGGTTTATCTTACCGAGTCTGGTGATCTTTCAGAACCTCAGATGTTCATGAAACTGCCTGAAGGCCGATAAAGATAGATTCACATTTTTCCGTGACGTGACGGCAGCGTTGCTGTCAGTGCTGCACTACCTTCAGTGTAATGACAGCAACGTACGGTGTCATCCGTGTCAGTAATTTTTGGCCATTCCTGGGTCCGCTCTATGGGCTTTTTCTGTTTGGATCTGGTATCTGAAGTGAATATTATTGTCTGGCGAAATGAATTGCTGCTCTTGCTTTTGGACGAGGAAGAAGTAAAGAAAAGAAGACATTGGGTACATCCCATTTGACATTTGTCAAAATTGAAATATTCTCGTGAAACCCATGCATAGCGATCGCCGGAATATCACTGCATCGGGCATGTTTGAATACTTTCCCTTTTTCAAATAGACACTTGTATTTTCCTATATATTTTTTCTCTGAATGTCAATCTACGGCACGTCACGTCATTGAAATGTGTGGATCGACCTTAATACTAGGACAAGTAAGTAATGTGAACTCAAGAAAAACTGAGAATATCGCTACTGTAGTGTTGACGAATAAAATTTCATTAGGTTCACGTGAAAAATAATGTCTCAGCCAATGCTCTTCAACCGATTCCAGACCTTGAAGATATAATTCGTAGAGTTACCGAGAATAGAGTCGCGAATGTGAGAATTGGTCATGGAAAATTTTATTAAATAAATATTTATGGTGGTACAACCGTAGCCGTGGCTTATTTAGGTTTTCATTGTTGATGGCATACCTTCTTTTATACAATTAAATGAATAGCCATTGACATCTCTGAAAATACACACATGGTCAAAAGTCTTGTCCCCTTAGGATTCCCAAGAAATAAATAATCTGTCTGGAAATAAGATATATTTTTCCCCATTACAACTGCAATGTATATTCGGGAGTAATATCCCTATTGCATTTAATTTTTCATGTGGAAAAATTAGATGCAGGAAGGATATTTAGTGAGATTTTTTCCTGAGTTGAATAAACATTTTATTTCAATACAACATTTTTTTCATTAAATTAATAAAAACAATAATTCACACAGCATCGAAACCATCAACTTGTCAAAAATTTTTCGATTTTTTTTTCCGGAAAAACAGTTGTCAAGTAATTTTTCCACTTGAAGTTTATATCGGACATACCAATTTTTGAAAGCGATTGTTTGAAATTAATCGGAAGGAATTAATCGATAGAAAACATTTGTTGATCTTCGCTTCATAATCTTAATTATCGGTTATTTATTTTTTCCGCAAACTTCAAAATGAAAGGTTTACGAAAATGATCATTAATGACCCATTTCAATGTTCAACTTATGCTATTTTTATGTGCAATCCTCGTGGCAACCGTACACAAAGTATTCAGAAGCACTAAAGAAGAAATGTCGGAACTCTACTGGAACATAGAAGCATAGAAATTCTATTGTGTCAAATGTATGTCTTGTGTGAAATGAGAATGTATTTCAATCGAGAATTTATACACAATTAATTTTGAGATTTTCAGAAAAATCTTGTTATCAACTTGGTTATTATTCTAGCGACTAATGGTCTCGAACTATTAACGTGTTAAAATATCTTGACCATTAGTTGCTGTCTTTAATAACCTCTCTTTCTAGCTCTAGTCTGCCTGCGCCGTTCCATACTCTTTCTCGTCAAAGGTCTTCTTGCCCTTAAATTTGAGGAATGCAACTGTCTCCCTATGGTACGTGTTGATACTACCAATGCCATCTTGAAAACAGAGTTCTGTTTTCAAGATGGCATTGATACTACCCTCAGAGTAAAAAGTAAAGAGATGCCTTCGCGCATTTGTTATGCATCAGCCAACCACTCGCCTGACGGCTCGTGGTGCAAAATTCATCTGCGTGTGTTTTGACCTGCATTACCGCTCATCGAATAATATACTATTATGCACGCGAACAATATTCGGGCGTTGCAAACTCGTGCCGTATGTTTATTCCGTATTGGGATAATTGGTCTCCTGCTCCCCTATTCTGACACTAAGAGCTGCCTCTGTTACAGACAATTCTGTCAGTTTGGCAACATCGTCAGTTAGTGTTTAGGTCTCTATGTTTTTTTCTCACTATAAGAGACTACCCATATATTGGTCTTCAAAAATGACTTCGAAAGGCACCTAAAGATACCGTTCGATTCCAACGAGGAAAATTTGCGATTGTAATGGTCTTTCCCTTGCCGATGTCTTTGAGCAACGCTGCCTGTTCCCAGGAAAACGTCCATTAAGCGCCTTACGGAAGGCCGCGGAATATTGAAACTCTGCGAAATATAGTGAATCGACAAAGCTTCTTGATGTGGGGCTTTTATTATTTATCGGTTGAGCTGAGAAATTGGGTGTCCTGGCCCTGGCATTTTTCACGGAATATTCTCAATATTTGAACTCTCGTTATTGATTAACTTTGAATACAAGTACACGAGACACTTTTGCTGGTTTATTGTTTCAATTTATGTGATAAGATAATGAAGATTTCACATACAAAAATTGTTATATTACATTCAATAAGTTTATTAGGGGGAAGGTGGGCAAGACTTTTGACCATTTGTGTGTGTATTTTAGATCATTGAAAAAGTGATTCTCGACCCAGAAACCGAACTCTCAATAATGGGTCGATTAAGGGTCAAGTACACGGGGCGACTTTACAAGCTAAAAGCCGGCTTTTGAGCTTCCGAGCTTGTGAGTAGCCCCGAGTACTCGACGCAGTCGCTCCGTTAGCTGCTTGCAAATTCGCTCTTGAAAAAGTTGAACTGCCGGCGACTTTACACGCCACAAGCCGGCTTTTGGGCGAATTAGCTTGTAAATTCGCCCCGTGTACTTGAGCTTATTCTTGTTCACATGATTGTGTCTAGTGGTCGTGAAGATGTACGGCTGTTATTACGCTACTGAGCGACTGAGCGAGTGGAGAACTCCCTGTGTACTCGGCTAGAAGCCAATTCGCCAAATCGACGGCTTTTTACGAGCCGGCTTCTCAGCTTGTAAAGTAGCCCTGTGTACTTGATCCTTTACATTGAGATACTTTACAAGCTGCTACTGAGCGAATTTAGTAGCTCATTGTAAATTCGCTGAGTGTAATCGTGTTCACATTGTTCACAAGCCAACAATCTGATTGTGAAAAAGCTGCGACTAAAGGGTCAAGTACACGGGGCGACTTTATAAGCTAAAAAGCCGGCTTTTGAGCTTCTGAGCTTGTGAGTAGCCCCGTGTACTCGATGCAGTCGCTCCGTTAGCTGCTTGCAAATTCGCTCTGGAAAAAGTTGAACTGCCGGCGACTTTACACGCCACAAGCCGGCTTTTGAGCGAATTAGCTTGTAAATTCGCCCCGTGTACTTGAACTTATTCTTGTTCACATGATTGTGTCTAGTATACGGCTGTTATTACGCTACTGAGCGAGTGGAGAACTCCCTGTGTACTCGGCTAGAAGCTTGTAAAGTAGCCCTGTGTACTTGATCCTTAAAGTTGAAAGCGGAGCTACTTTAAACGCTAAATCGCTGGCGTTTTGGTTTGTTCGCATGTAAACAAGCCGTGTGTTATCACAGTTGCTACTGAGCAATCTGTGAGTTCTCATCTACTCGGTGGTTCCATGTTCTTAAATTTGATAACGTATTTGACATTCAATTCATCTTATATCCTTGACAACGATACAAACAAAAACCTCACTTGGATCGCTAGATTGTCGGCTACTCAACGAGTAGACAGTTTTGTGAGTAATCATAACAATTTCACAAGCTATATGTATATTTCTATGTAATCGACCCATAACTTTGTATTTTCCATTTTCCGTAAAGGGACCATCGACCGTGAGTATACTAAAGTACATCCACTTAAAAACTGTTATTTCTGTTACAACATAACTTTATTGTGAAAACACGGGAAAATCCCTCGAAACGATGAATTCTGCTGAAATAATGGAAAGATCGAATTTCATGGAAGAAAGCACAGATGGTTTCGTTTGGCTGACGCCGAAACACGATGAGATCGCGATTTTCGCAATTTTCCTCATTCTACGTCTGGCGAAATGATCTAAATATACATTCATTTCCTCGCAGTTTCGGATTTCGCGTAGTTTATTTCGGTGAAATATGACCGGTATGTTCGAGAAAGATATACATCTTATTTATGTTGCTTTTTGACGCTTTGATATGTTGCATTCTTCGGGAATATCGAATGAATTTATTTTGGGATAAGATGTCGTGCAATAATCGGCCTTTGATGAAGGATTGTTTGCACTTTTGGAGTGGTGCCGTAAATCTCTTTGACTTGGGATTTTGTATCTGTCTCAGTATGTTGAATGCGATAATATAACTTTACTGTGGTGTTGGTCTGCATTATCAACACAAATCTAATTCACAATACGCGTTTGATGATAAATATTCGAGAATGTGGCTGGGATATAAAGTGTTTTGCCCAAGTATGTCTGTCGATACTGTACAAGGGAGGAAGGGAGCCAGACTTTGCATAATTTCTGATTGTCAGATGACACTGAGGCAACACACACACTGGCGAGGTAAAGGAATGAGAGGTGTTATTTTGATATTCAAAGAAAAATGGCATTTTTCAATATAAATGATCGGATTTTCATTTCATTATGAAGAAAAGCTATGCCGTCGATAGTGGAAAATAACATCAGGCAAATGACCACCACGACCACGCTTACAGGACCATCATATCCTTTCAATGAAATTTTTCATAACCAAATCGCAAATTGGCTGCCCTATTTCCGCACTAGCCTCACGAATTCCATCTTTGAGGTCTTGAATCGACGGTGTGCTATTTAGGGCCACGTGAAAGAGAAGGTCTACATTTTCTCTTTCACGTGGCCCCAAAGGAAGAAGTCGCTAGGTGATAATCACAAAATCTCCGTGGCCAATTGTGATCACCTCTTCCAGTGATAACACGGTCCGGAAACTTTTCCCGCAAAAGATCAATGGTTTCGGTCCCTGTGTGGCACGTAGCGTCGTCTCGTTGAAAGTAAACGTTGTCCAGATCAATACTATCCAATTTCGGCCATAAAAAGTCATTAATCACCTCTCGATAGCGCAATCCATTCCCCGTTACTGTTGCTCCAGCTTCATTTTCGAAAAAGTAAGGTCCATGACTCCGCCGGACCATAAACGCACAAAACAGTCACACGTTGAGGATGGAGAGGCTTTTCAACAACAGCTCTTGGGTTTTCCGAGCCCCAGATGCGACAATTTTGCTTGTTGACGAAGCCACCGAGGTGGAAATGGGCATCATCACTCAAGATGATTTTTCGATAGAATTCCGGATCATTTTTATTCATTTCAACGACCCAATCAGCAAAGACACGACGTTGTTGATGATCGGCCGGCTTGAGTTCTTGTGTTAACTGAACTTTATAAGCCTTAATACCCAAATCTTTATGCAAACTATGGTGTAATGACGTTTGTGGAATGCCTATTTCCAAAGAACAACGAGGAATGGACAAACCTGGCTTTTCTTCAACACTTTCGGCTAAAACAGCAATATTCTCTGTTGTTCTAAAGCGATGAGCACGGGTTTCATTCTTCACATCACTAACTTGTCCCAACAGCTCGAATTTTTCCACCAATTTCTTTATTGCGGTCCGACAAGGTGCTTCACGAAGATCAAAAAAATGTTCAAGTTTTACGAACCGTCTCTGCCAAATTTTCACCATTTTTATAGTGAGTTGTCTTCAATTCAATAGAAATGGTCTCAGCTTTCTGTACTTACTTGATGGAGATAATATTTCAATATTTGTGGGCGGGTCAGTTGAAACGCAAAATGTGTAAAATATGTATATGAGACGAAATGATTCAAATTTAGTCATTCTCATTGTTCTGTTCTAATTTTCTCGCAAACTCTGAATCACTAATGGAATTCTCTCATTTCAATTGGAAATTCAAACAGTGACACATTATGTTGATGATTACAGTCGTTCATAGATATAGAGACATGGATATGATATCATGAGGTGTGATACAAATCTATATTACTAAAACTCAATTTACTCATAGTTTATCTCTGGTTTTCAGTAGATTGGCTTACTTTACTATTGGAATAGTTACCTGGGGCCTATTGCACCAAATACTTTGCAACTTTTCACTTTGCACTTTTACTTTTCCAATGAATATTGCACGAAACGCATTCATAATTGAAAAGTGCAATGTGTAAACGCAAGTGCAAAAAGAAAAACACTTGGCAGAAATTGAATCTTTGGGGAAATGTTGTGCAACATAATTAATTTTCACTTAACAAATCTGTCAGAATGCAAAGTGGCAAAATATTTTGGTGCAATAGGCCTCTGATCATTTTTTGCTCTCATTGAATTCCGTATTTTTTGAAGATTTATTTGAAAAGAAGACTTCAAAATGAAATCTGAGTTGAACGAATATGAAATTGATTAATAGTGACCATTTTATTTCAACATTTCTTCTATTTCAATGTGCAATTGTCATGGGCAAACGAACACAAAGTATTATAGAACAATACGAGTACGTTATGTTACAACTCTACTGAAACAGAAAGGACCCCGCACACTTACTTAGGAAAAGCGGGTCCAGTGAGTTTTCCTCATTTTCACATATTATATTTCTATCAACCTCAAGAACAATATATCAGATTTTTACAAAGGTCTTACATCCGGATTGTTCTATAGGGCGTTCAAAAGTTGCAGCTACGGAAAAATGAATCTTTAAATGTTGATGATAATTCTTCTAATTTCCAGAATTTCATCATGATACTTTGGGTTCTGAATAACAAGATGTCACAGATATCCAAACACCGCCCACCACGTTAAGTTTCGTTATACAGGCTGTTTCATGAAGCAGATTTTGAGATAGCGAAATGAGGAGATTAGTGGCACCGAATTATGTCCATTCTGTACATTCCTGAGAAAAACACCTTTGGACCGACCGTCAGTACCTATCATAATAATTATACTGAATGAAAACCTATATTCCTTGACAGTAATCTCAACTATAGTTGAGATTACTTATCTATAGATAAGTTTTAAAGAAAAATTGTATGAAATCCGAATTTAAACCTGAATAATTTTGCAACTATTCTTTGTACATTAATGAAACATCATACAGAAGTGGACATACATCATGGTATCATATTTTAAGAACTTAGGGTGGTCCCAAAGTCACTAACAAAGTTACATTCAGTTACTTATACAGCTTCATGGAACAGCCTGTATAACGAAACTTAACGTGGTGGGCGGTGTTTGGATATCTGAGATATCTTGTTATTCAGAACCCGAAGCATCATGATGAAATTCTGAAAATTAGAAGAATTATCATCAAAATTTAAAGATTCATTTTTCCGTAGCTGCAATTTTGGAACGGCTCTATAGAACAAACCGGATGTAGGACCTTCGTGAAAATCTGATATATTGTTCTTAAGGTTGATATAAATATAATACGTAGAAATGGGGAAAACTCACTGGACCCGCTTTTCCTAAGTAAGTGTGCGGGGTCCTTTATATAATGTCAACTGCATCTCTTATGCCAATTAAAAATGTATTTCAATCACTAATTTTCACTCAATTCATAATATGATTGACAGAAAAATCTCACAATCAACTCGTTTATTGATAATGCTATTAATGGTCTCGAAATATAAATGAGCTCTTAACTACTAGAACATGACTATTATTATTATTAAGACATTCGAAAAATAATATGGGAAATCATTGATTCTAATGCAACCCGAGTGTGATAATTCACTCTCTGTTATGCTTTGAATTAAATTATTGATGAATTAACTGGAGTGATAATGAAAAATAAACTGATTTTATATGAAAGTAACCACTTCAGTAAGAAAGTCATTTCAGAATCACAAAATAGAACTCGAATCAACTGATTTTGCATCTTTATGGAAGTGATGCAACGTCAAATAAAAAGCTACTTATGTCAGGTTCATGAATAAATCTATGATTCAAGAAACAAATCTGTCATAATCAATAAAATTGACGTTATTCTTTATCTTTGCTTGCAGAAGAGGCGCAGACGGTCAGCAGGGAGTTGGTACAACTAGCCAAACACAACGGATCGAGCGATAATATCTCGGTGATCGTGGTCTTCCTCAGGGATCCTCATCAGATAGCGGCGGGGCCAAGGTGGAACAATCGCCTCGTAAGCATGGACACTCTGGACAACGCGAATAATCCATTCGCCATACCGAACAAGACGAACAACGTGGTCGATAGCATCACTGCACAGACTGAAGATGGCCTACTCCTTAACTTCGCTGAAGGACTCAAGAAAAACGATGATCTGCCTAATAACGACCTAATTAAAGTAAGTGATGAGAACTTTTTGGTTGAATATTTGATGGGATGAGTTAGCACATTGTTACGGTATGAGTCGAGTTGTTTTCTGGTCCAACTCCTTATGAATATTTATGTTGGCTAGTTTCAAAGTTTGTTGAAACCCTTCAAACAATGCTTGTTCTTCTTGACTCTTTTCATCTACTTCTCACAATTAATGTTGAGCAGCTAAAAGCTGATCAGTTAACCAAAATTTCAAGATCAATACAATTTTTCATGGGTATATTCCAATTCTGAAGAGAATATACAAGGTGGGGTAGAGCAATTTCGAAATCAAACAAAAACTGATGCAAATATCGATAAAAGTACAACATTCGAAGTTTGTGTTTAGACAGTTTTCAATATGATATCTGGCAAAGGCTGTCCCCAAGATGCGTCGCTTACATTGAGATACTTTACAAGCTGCTACTGAGCGAACTTAGTAGCTGATTGTAAATTAGCTCAGTACAATCGTGTTCACAATCCAACAATCTAATTGTAAAAGAGATGCGACTAAAGTTGATAAAGTTGCTACTTTACACGCTAAATCGCTGGCGTTTTGGCTTGTTGGCATGTAAACAAACCGTGTGTAATCACAGTTGCTACTAAACATTCTGTGAGTTCTGACCTACTCGGTGGTTCCTGGTTCTTTTTGAAAATGTTTTTGACATTTATCTTAGATCCTTGACAACGATACAAACATAAACCTCACGTGGATCTCTAGATGTTTGTTGCTATTTCGAAATTTGATAGTTTAATATGAACAAAAGGCAGAATCGTGCTTTTTTAGGGGTACCTACTGAAACAAAATAAATATTGTAACTTCATTATAAACTGAGATCATTTTTTTCAAGACATAAGTCGCATCTAACTTATGGTTATAAGCGATGATTCATTATCTAACTTATTAAAGTTAAACATGGTAACAAAAACATGATAAAATGAATACCTACTACTTATAATCAACCTATGCTGCTGTAGGTACTCAGAGAAGAATGTTGGAGTTTTTAAACAATCATGTTTTTCACATGTATTGCTGATAAATCAGTATTTCGGCATTTTTTTGAATCGAAGTAAACGAATTTCAATACATCTGCAAAGCCCATTGAAACTGGCGCAGATATCTTCAATCATTTGAATACCCAAAGTTAGGTTGATGTTTATAAACAGCAGAGGGGGAATAAAAATATGGAGATCTTTGTCTAATTTTATCTCTGTTTACATCTGACAGGGCCTATCTAATGGCATTTTCGGAAACTTAGTCCATCTAGTGGTTTTTAACCCGGGTTGGTACCCGGGGAACAGTTGTATTGCTCTCAATTTGTAACCAGACAACCAGGGTTAATGATCGATTATTTTTCCGAAATGTCCATATGTTCTCTGTTGATCTGAGGCTATGACTATATGCTTTCTATGCAATTTGCCTGTTTATCGAATTTAAAGGTGAAATGAATAAATACATATATTTCTTAAAATGAAGCAACAGTAAGTTGTTTTCTGACGGTCAGATACATGCGCATTTACAATGATTTGGTGAGTGTCACAAACATGTTCGAGATTTGTTGTACGAAAAAACATATAACCTATACTCCGTTCACATATTATTGAGCGCAAAGTAGGCGTTTGTGTATTTATCTGAGGTTGGCAGTATTTGCTATCATAACGATGAACAAAGTCAAAGTTGCCGAATGTACCCGGTCTCATTCGACGAGCTTCCGAGTTATCAGAAAACTTTATGTTATATTAACAACACTGCGTATCAATCTGACAAGAAAATAAACAATATAACCTTATTTAATATACACAGTGGAATATGCCAAATTGTCATGGCCAACCGACAGCTCAAAGTTTCGTGAACGTGAACGAACTATATATGACCTTTGATCTGACAAATGCGAGCGAAAATGCTTTCGTTGAATACTTATCGATTGTAGAAAAAAATTTTACTCATAATATTTTATACTACTCAATTTTGAGTACTTGAAACCTACCTATGAACAATCTGAACATTCTAGCCCCCATTTAGCCCCTATTCCACCTCGAACTTTTCCAGATGTTAGAGAAATCGAACTGCGGCCGACTGTCCCCAGACTTCGACAAGGAGGAAAACCTCGGACCGGAGACGAACGTGGACAATCCGGACAGCGGTCCAGCTTCCCCCAATTTCGACTTGTCGAAGCGGCACCAGCGCGAAGCCATTAACAATAACCAGAACTGTAATCCGTTCAACGACATCGAAAAGTCGCTGGAATTGAACTTGAACCTGAAAGAGGGCACCTTCGAGGGGTTGCTGATGTCGCCCACTGAAGAGGAATGCGTCCAGCCTCCGACAACGAATTCCGGTGAGTGGAACCAGCATATGCTTTATTTTTTTGACAATTGACGTAATCCTAGGATATTTATTTATTTAGATAATTAGGAACACAAACAGGTGATAAACATAAAAAGTAATAAGATGAGATCACTTAAAGGGTTTTCCACAAATAAGTGTTATTTTGAATAGCTCGCTATTTCGGTACTTGACACGTTTGAAGCTGTCATTTTTTGACATTTGACAAGTAGAAACTATGCCATTAATCAAAATGGAACGATACACGCTTCAAGAACGCATTGAAGTTATTAAAATTCACTTTAAAAATGCTAAAAATTTGGCAGAAACGAGTTAGTGATGTGAAGTATAAAACCCGTGCACGTCGCTCAAGAACAGCCTAGAATATCGCTGCTGTAGCCGAAAGTGTTGAAGAAAACCCAGGTTTGTCAATTCCTCGTAATTATTTGGAATTTATGGCCGAAATTGGAAAGTAGTGTTCTAGACAACGTTCACTTCCAACATGACGGCGCTACGTGCCACACAAACAACGGAACCATTGATCTTTTGCGGGAAAAATTTCCGGACCGTGTTATCTCTCGAAGAGGTGATCACCGAGATCTTGTGATTTAATACCTTGCGACTTCTTGCTTTGGGGCCACGTGAAAGACAAGGTCTACGCCAATAGCCCATAGTCGATTCAAGACCTCAAAGATGGAATTCGTGAGGCTATGGAGGACATAGGGCAGCCACTTTGCGAATTGGTTATGGAAAATTTCATTAAAAGAATATGGTCCTGTAAGCGTGGTCGTGATGGTCATTTGCCTGATGTTATTTTGCACTATTAACGGCATAGCTTCTTCTCTATAATTAAATAAACATCCGATCTTTTATATTGAAAAATGATTTAACACCTTGCGACTTCTTCCTTTGGGGCCACGTGAAAGAGAAGGTCTACGCCAATAGCCTAGCGTCGACTAAAGACCTCAAATATGGAATTCGTGAGGCTATCGAGGACAAAGGGGAACTACTTTGCGATTTGGTTATGGAAAATTTCATTACAAGGATATGGTGCTGTAAGCGTGGTCGTGGTTGTCATTTGCCTGATATTATTTTCCACTATTAACGGCATAGCTTCTTCTTTATAATGAAATAAAAATCCGATCATTTATATTGAAAAATGGCATTTTTCTTTGAATATCAGAATAACACCTCTTATTGGAAAAACCTTTATTTGTTCTTGTTCTCCAATACCGTAATATGAAAGACAACCTTCGAAGTCATAAATTATGATTCCCTATATCCCTTCTAAATTGTTGCCTCTCACGTTACTAATAACTGAATATCGGTGGAAGGAAAATTATGTCAATGTGTATATCAATTTTTTCTCCAAGAATCGAGCAATAATACGAGTTTCTGCATATCCTTGAATTTGTTTGGCGAAATCCTATATGAAATGTTTAAAGTCGAAACAAAATGACATGAATCAAAGGTACCACACAACTTCTAAGGAAATTGCACCGTATCTATTCGTGCGTATAGCAGCTGTCCGTGCTGACATCATCTATCATAAACCATAGGCAACGAAAATATAACTTGTCTGTTTCCGTGGTCTACGAACCATAGAAAACGAGGATAACCTGAGATGTTTAAAAATACTGGTGGGTTCAATGTTGTGCTTTTGTTTCAGAAGGTACGACGATAAGATTTGAATTTTGCCGAAATAGCGGGCTATTCAAAATAACACCTCTTATTGGAAAACCCTTTATTAATAATCGAAAATTGCTTTGCTGTTTTTCAAAATATTCGCAGTGAAGATGTATACTCTGCATGCAAATGAACCAATTTTATTGTCGAAGCACATTTGCCACCCTGATATATTTTTTACGTATGACTAAAGTGTAGTTGTTTGAGTCCTTATATATGGGCTCGTATTATCGTCACCTGTTACGATGCTATAGACGTGTTTCGAAGCACCTCGATCAATTGCAAATTTTGTGTAAACCAAGGCGAACGAATTTTTTTGGCAAATTATTCTGCTGTATTAAATTTCACTTATTCCTAAGGATGTATCAATTCTACCAGAATTTCATATGATGATACATATTTCGATATCAGGTTGCGAACAGCATTATTGATTTTCATCAGAAATAATTAAGTTACTGAGTTAATACACATCGAAATGTGTGGAAAATAATCCCACGAAAATGTGGGATTACTTATTTAAGGTCAAACTTTGCGATATAGCTGTCAGTTGCCATGTTGTAACCCAATCCAATCTCAAATTACAAAAAGTAACCCTCTAAATTATCATAAAAGGGTTTTCGTTTCAGAAAACCATTTTGATTATCGAAATAGAGACAGTATGGTCAACTTTGATTTGCATGCCAGAAAAAATATTTTCCTGATACTCTTCCGTATTCGATACAACAACGCTGTATTCTTGGCAGTAGTCAAGTTCGTTGCTCCTTTCATAACATTGTTTATCTGGATATCCACGTGACCGGTATCAATAATAAGATAATGATGAGGTAGTCGACAATAATTAAACGTCTTACCTAACCGGCACGCTCGGTTTATTGTGTTTTTTTGTTTTTACCTCTTTAAAGTCCAAGTTTCCTCACCGATTGTTTACTCAATCTTGCATCTCGAGAACACCTTGTGACAGCATCGTCCTTGTGCAACACGGTGGTGAGTCATAGAATTGAGATCGTATCCGATTCACAGAAACCGTCGTTCTACAAGGTGTTTCAAAATAAGGTACCGTAAATTCAGAATCTTATTCCAAATATTAGTTCCTATGAACTATGTTGAAATAAAAAATTGGTTCTTCGAAAATATTTTCTACATCGTACACTATTTTTCTTTGCGTTTTAACAGGTCAAAATTTTTCTAAATTTTCACCAGTGGAGTCCGTACAGATTTCTGACCTAATAAATTTAGTGAAACAATTGGTACGGCGTTGCTTTCCTCAAAATCAAAATTTTTGTGATCACAGCATAATTCAAATTGGGAACGGTAACTTCATTTTTTACCCGCGAAGAATACTTTCTGAGAAACAGAAATTTATCTAAGAGAATTATGAAATTATTTGATTACTTTCAAAATCGTCTAGACACAGATTGAAGCAGCTCGGTTTTTTCATTTCCATTTTTTGAGCAGAGGATAATCCACGCAACACGCAAGATTGGAAAAACTTATTATCACAACCAATTGTCTGTTAATGTATGGATTGGAATAATTGGTGATTATTTGATTGGGGATTTCTTCTATCTCAAGTAGATTAAATGGAGAGTCATGCCACGTCTTTTCGGATGAGATTTCACCAATTTTGTTGGAAGATGGCCCCATTATAAAAAGGAACGCGATGTGGTTCATGCCCGACATATTTTAGGTAAATGAAGAGACCGAGCTGACTCAATATGTGTGTAGACTATTTTGAAAATAATCAAAGAATTTCATACCATAATTCTCTTAGATGAAAAAACATTCTATTTTTTTCTCGGAAAGTATTCGTCTCATGTAAAAAACTCAAGATACCATTTTCATTTTGAATTATGTGGTGATTACGAAAACAACCGCTACCGTTGAAAATTTAAAATAATTTTTAGTTGAAGAAATGTGTTTTGATGCGTACTTAAAGCCTGTCAAAACGGAACGAAAAATAGTGTATGGTTCCAAAAACATTTTCGAAAAATCAATTTTTTCTTCAAATTTCAACACCGTCTGTCTCAGGAACAGTGCGTCAGAGACCCATAGTCCATAGGAACTTCATGTCATAAAATCATCTGAGGATTGAAATCCCGAATTCACGGTACCTTATTCTGAAACACCCTGTATAACGAAAGTAGTACGACTGAAAATGCACGATACGCGATTTGCGATGCATATTAGCATATTCCTTCTCTATCATTTCTTAATTAGAACTATGCTCCGTGACGATTGCTAGGAGAAGAATAAACTTGAGTTTAATGGTTCGAAATTAGTGCTAATTACGAGATAAACTAATTACGGTTTTTTTCAATGACCGGTGTTGTGTATCTCTGTTTAACCTTGACTGTGAAAAGTTGGCGGTTTTTATCGTACGATATGATTTGATTGCTTAGAAAACTGAGGCTGATATGCGGTATGCCGCATAATTGTTATTTATTATGAAAGTTTTGAGTCTCTTGATCTAGGTAATGTCATTAGTAATGATCAGTCATCTAGATTCATTTTGCTATCAGATATTTTGAATGGTCGATGAAAATTCTAGATAAGTCTAACAATTTCTATTGGCAATACCTCCCAGAGTAACTTTATTGTAGATTATTAAGGAGGTTACATTCCACAACGACCTTAAGCTTTATTGTGCCCCCCACTGAACTATTTTTGGAACTGCCCTACAGCTCCAATTCTACAGGTGTTACATAATAGTATGTCACAACTTAAGGGGATGAATTTACGTATAATTTCAAGAAAAAAGTCCATTTAAACATGGGTCCGCAAAAGCTTCGTTAAGGAGTTACAGGGTGTTGAAATTCCCAAAAAAAAATTGTTTTTCTTCTGCGGTTTTTGAGATAAGCAGTCTAAATTTGGAATGCGAGTTTTTTCGTCAGTACCCATCATTTTACGCCCTGAATCGTAACTAGAATCTACAGGATGTTTTCTTTTAGGGAGCCATGTCTCCTTTTTCCCTCTCAAACTTTTTTGCGGTACACCACTGGTCAGCGTAAAATCAATTTTTGATATCTTCGTTCTATTTAGAATCATTTTTCACTCCTGCAATTTTTTCGTATTTCTAACCGTTTTCAAGTAAAAAAAAATTATTGAACGATTGTATGTTATTCGCTAAATAAAAAAAAATAAAAATACTCGATAGGTATGCCCAAAATTTGCTTTTATTTTGATAGCTCGTTATCTGAAACTCAACTTGAGCTTATTCAATATCAACACACAATCGTTTAATAATTCTTCACTCGAAAACGGTTAGAAATACGAAAAAAGTACAGGAGTCAAAAAAGTTTTTGAATTGAACGAAATATCAAAAATTGATTTTACGCTGATAAGTGGCGTACCGCAAAAAAGTTTGAGAGGGAAAAAAGGGACATGGCTCCGGAAAAGGAAACACCCTGTAGATTCTGGTTGAGATGCAGGAAGTTCAATGATGGAGACTGTTGAAAATAGCTCGCCTTCCAAATTTCGACTGAATATCTCAAAAACTGCAGGAGTTATGAAGAAAGAACCAATTTTTTTTGGAAATTTCAGCTCTCTGTAGCTCCGTAGCGAAGCTTTCACGGACCCATGTTCATAAAAACTTTTTTTCTTAAAATCATATTTAGATTCACCCTCTCAAGTTGGGACATACTATTATGTAACACCCTGTAGATCTGAAATTAACCCCGGTCCTTGAGAGGGTCATGAGATCTTTTTGGACCCTGCACCTTTGAAGTTCCGAAGAAAGATTCCTCCAGATTCTAGAGATATTCAACGCCAGAAACTCCAGACTCTCGAAAAAATGAAAAAAAAATCTAGTGACTTATTGTCACTATTGGGAAGCATTGGAAATTTCTGTCACGTTAGAAATACTCACCCTGTATATGTGTTTGTGAAAAAATTTTGGACTGAAAACTCTAAGGATAATTCTAGTAGGAGAGCTGGCACGAATTTTAGGGTAGGTATTTGAGGCAAGCTGAAAACTTGTCAGATACCTCTCCTATTATATCCCAACTCGGTATTGCAGACCTGGCTGGTGAGTAGCGGGGCTAAATCAACCCCTACATTTTCAAAAATATTCATTTTTTTTCAGATAGAAAGCCCTACCGAAATGATCTGTCTTTTTGGGAATCTTATTTTTAAGTTATAAATAACACTCCATAAAAATTTCAAGCTGCCTCAAAAACATTTTTTATAATTTTTTGCAAAATATTTTTGCACGCGTCTGGCAATGTTAAAACCCCGATTAAATTATCTGGCTTATTTTTTTTAGTATTTATAAAGCATTACACTGCAACATATATAAATTGCGTATTGCCTCAAATATATTTTTGGGAAAAAAAATAAAAAAAATGTAGGGGTTGATTTAGCCCCGCTACTCACCAGCCAGGTCTGCAATCCCGAGTTGGGATATAATAGGAGAGGTATCTGACAAGTTTTCAGCTTGCCTCAAATACCTACCCTAAAATTCGTGCCAGCTCTCGGACTATTCTAGCAATTATAATGATTCGAACTTCGGCACACCTAAGCGAATAAAGTGTTGAAGATACGAGTATGTTTAGGATAATGGAATTTTTAAGGAGTCAAACTATGACTATGTTGATTTTGACAGAAAATGGATTGTCCCAAATGAATTTCATTTATTTAATATTTAGATGAGAGGTGCGTTTACTTCAGTATTCTATTGAAAATATTCAAAATTGAAAAAACTGTAATGGCATTCATCACAACTCTTGGTACATGAATAACGAAAGGCAACGATCAATTTTAGTAAAGAAAATCTTTGTGACGTGATGAAATTTTAAAAAGGGGATATGATTCAGAAAAGCTCTTCTTCACATTGGTGACTTCAGCCTGGAATATTTTCAGTTTTAAAGTGCACCCTGTATATCAAATTTATGTTAATGGAACGGATCTAGATATATCTATCTAGATAATTCTTATTGACATTCATTGGTATTCACTAGTGTTATCTATTCAATACTTATTACTTATATGTAATACCTTAGTGGAAGTTTTTGGGAATGTAGTATATTTCACTCAATCGTTCACTAACTATCCCCTTGAATTTCAATAATTAAAAACATATCAAATAACTAAGTACATTCTGAGTACGAGTATGCAAGTTCTCTAAAACTATTATTACACCATGCGCATGCGCCTTGGACTATTTTGCGTCTATTTCATGCTTACAAATAAATAAATAGAACCGGTTCTTACTTTCACCCCTGAAACGAAGAAATGTCGAGTCGGGTACAATAACACAACATTTTTTTGTCCAATTTGACATCTTGGCGTAATCTAATATATTTTTTCTTCTGAATTGCTCAATAATAAATATGTTCATTACTTTTTATCCTTATTCAAAGATTTAATGAATGGGCAGATTATAATGAACAAATGAATGAAGCGACAAACCTTTTTTTACCTATATATGAATGATAGGTATAGACTCATGGCTTTTATTGCCTGATATTTAGTTCATCCAAGGCTTCACCTTCTATCTCCTGTGAAACCCTTTTTTTTGTTATTTTTCAGAATAGCAGTTACAGTAAGTTGCAATAATAGTTACCTATAAGTGATTTTTTCAAATTCAATTTTATCTTCTATGATTTGCATCATTATTTTTCATAACAAAACAGATATCAGGGTATTCTTTCGAAAATATTCCAACAAAATACAAGCCTGAGGTAAAATATCTATTTCTTCAATGTTTGCAATTTTGGAATTACTACCTGAAACCGACTCATTTGGGGAAATATACCTAACAATGTAACAATAGCCCTAAAAAAGGCTGGAATATAGACATGAAAAAAGGAATGGTGTAACAGGGGTATAAAGCTCTGAACTCCTACTTAATACCTCTCATTAATATTTTTCAATACAAGATATGATTGTATGTTATTCGCTAAATAAAAAAAATAATAAAAATACTCGATAGGTATGCCCAGAATTTGCTTTTATTTTGATAGCTCGTTATCTGAAACTCAATATTTTTCAATACAAGATATGTTTGGAAGAAAAAAGTAAACGGTGACATTACAAAATCACTTACATTTTCGATTCGATGAAAGGGTCCGTGACTTCTCATCGTCCGAATAATAATTTCATGGCCTCTAACTTGCTCCTTAATGTCCTTGACGAATGGGCAAAACCGGCTTATCTCCAAGTCAAATTGGATTCAGTATAATGGGGGACATATAACAAATAGCCCCGGCCCTTGCAAAAATAAATGGAGGGTTTTTCAAATTGTAATCAGCCAGTTTTATGAGTTATGTCAGCGCCTTGAGCACGCTATTATATGCGTTGCCCACGTTGAAATCGCCTCTAAACCTATAACTCCGTTTATAACTCATGCTTGAACGCATAATTCCAACTCGATTTTTTGACACAATTTTCTCTAAATGGTAATACAAAGAGGATACAGTTTATGTGAAGTGACTCATTGCGATTTTTTAGTAGTTCAGTTCGGTAGAACGGAGTAAATTGAAGTTTTCGGTTGTATTTCTTTGTGAAACAGCTTCGTTATCTTTTCGGAATATCGGTTGACGAATTGAAAACAGTACATATAGGGTTTTCTTTTTTAAGTTGGCCTATTAGACGTTTTTGGAGAACTAGTGAATATTTCGTTATGAAATTTCAGGTGGAGCCTTGAGGATGATGGAACTTTTCACCCAAAATATTTTCAAGTCGACAATGTTGCCATATCTATCTCAAACGCATATCTACTTTCTTATTTCAAATGAAACTACTGATATTTTTTTTCATGTATCGATTCAATACCAAATTCGCAGTATAACCTATTAAAAAAATTCGCCGCCATGCACTGTTGCCAAGTTATGCACACATTCTTGAAATTTTTGACATCTGCTTTGCAAGTTTGGAAATGCAATATCTCGATTATTTTGTTTGCGAACGGAACCAAACTCAGCAGTCTCATAGTAGAGAATCCATGCATTCATGTGGTATATTCAGTATTTTGATACATCGTCAGGTTCTTCGAAAATATTGATCCGAAAATGTGGAACTTACTATTGAAATAATTCAAAATTTTGAAACTGCAACCCCATATATAGGTATTTCAAAGTATTCGATTCTAAATGAAAAATGAATGGCAGTTTCCTTTTACACTAATTATTTATTTTGGATAGTTTCAGAAAAATACTGAAATTTTTCAGTAGAACTGATTTTTAATATTCACTAACAAACAAGAATCGAAAACAGAATAGGATGATTGATTCTGCGGACTGCGCCAATTATTCAATAAAAGCGTTCGACATTGCAGTAACGAATTTTGGATAATTCTGTTACATCCACCATGCTGCAATTGAATTAATGAATATATTTATAATTGATTGGATACATGCAGTGATTTAATCTCACTGCTTTTCCCGTATTTATATTGGGAAAATAATTCAAATGTCCATTCCATTCTGTGTATATAGTAAACATGAATTGAATTCGCAAATAAATGGAGTGAAATAAAAGGCTTTCTGGATGACACAACTAGCAATAAGAACAAGCGCAGAAAAGCTTCGGACTTCATGCCAGTTCTTTTTTGTATTTTTTGACAGATGCTCTGTTGAAAGTGAAACATCGGCTGAAAAATTCCAAAATTCCTGGTCTAGCAAAGAAAGCACTTTTTTCTGGGCAAAAATCATTTCATTCGTCATCGTAGATTGGTCGTGAACACTATAACAGCATATTTGTGCTGGATTTCGTCAGAAAAAAACTAAAATTCGGGCCAATACTGCTGACCTGCATATTCATAACCTTCGAAAGGAAAGAGCTCTCTTATGTTTCCAAGTATTTCTGAAACTGTTCTATCGGTCGATTTGAATTTTGATTGTATTTAGTTGTGAATTGGTGATGCGCTAATGTCTGCGAAATTTTATGGAAATTGTATAATTACGAGTTTTTCGAGAAAATTATTTATTCCGATATTTTCGAAACTAATAATAGTTTTCAAACACTCTGTGACAATGTTCTATGACTTTATATAACATAAACTAAACATATTCGAATTTTACGGAAATAAATGGTTTTCCAATAAGAGGTGTTATTTTGAATAGCCCGCTATTTCTACGCCATAATAATTATTTTTTTATTATTTCTACGCCATAAATAAAAATGGAACGATACACGCATTGAAATTATCAAAATTCACCTTAAAAATGGTGAAAGTTTGGCAGAGACGGTTCGTAAGACTCGAATATTTTTGGTTTGTCGTGAAGCACCTTGTCGGACCGCAATAAAGAAGTTGGTAGAAAAAATCGAGCTGTGTCGCTCAAGAACAGCCGAGAATATTGCTGCTGTTTGCAGGTTTGTCCATTCCTCGTCGTTCTTTGGAATTAGGCATTCCACAAACGTCATTACACCGTATTTTGCATAAAGATTTGGGTCTTAAGGCTTATAAAGTTCAGTTAACACAAGAACCATTGATCTTTTGCGGGAAACGTTTCCGGACCGTGTTATCTCTCGAAGAGGTGATCACAATTGGCCACCGAAATCTTGTGATTTAACACCATGCAACTTCTTCCTTTGGGGCCACGTGAAAGAGAAGGTCTACGCCAATAGCGCAGAGTCGATTCAAGACCTCAAAGATAAAATACGTGAGGCCATCGAAGACATAGGGCAGCCACTTTGCGATTTGGTTATGGAAATTTTCATTAAAAGGATATGGTCTTGTAAGAGTGGTCGTGGTGGTCATTTGCCTAATGTTATTTTCCACTATAAACGGCATATCTTCTTCTTTATAATGAAATAAACATCCGATCATTTATATTGAAAAATGACATTTTTTTTGAACATCAAAATAACAGCTCTTATTGGAAACCTTTCATTCTCAATTAAACTGCGATGGTATAAAAAAGTATGATTCGAAAATGAGTTTAGGAAGAGGATCAGATTAAAACTGTCAATTGACAGATTTTCATTTTATCGCGTGATACTTATACGCCGTCGTATATTTGCCAAATATCGATCACTGAGCTGGAAGTTCTTTTAATTCACAATAATTCCTAATGAAATGACTCTGACAATCTTCACACCACGTGGCCAATATAATATAGAGAACGGTTCACCCCCTCAGTGACATAATTCATTTCATGCCTCACGACCCGACAGAAGGGAAATATATGGCCCTTCCACCCCCCATATTTGTAGAGTGCCTCTCCCGGACACCAAAGATCTTAATCCGTTTTCCTTGCCCAACATTAATCTCTTTCGGATCTGATAATAAATCTGACCGGAGCGTTATGGCGAAGTATATCTACCGGCGGATCTTTTTATTCGCCTATTTTCCGACCGTTTTCACCGTATTAACTCCGATGGGGACGAGATACCATCGAAATCTCACTAAGCCGATTATTTTCACATAAAATTTTAAGGAAATCTTGGTTTATTATTGTTTATTTTTTATGGTCATACAACTCAATGAATTTTATTATTTTGAATCGTCATAAAGTAAATATTCAATATTGCTTTCCACTCGTTTCACTTGTGCGTGACAGTAAAAACTATTGAATCATGACACAAAAGTAATATGTTTCAATTGATGTTTTTGATTTTATATTGTTTGAAAAGAAATTATAATTTTAAAGTTTTAAAATTTTTTGGATAAGAAATCGGACTCATCATCCTATATCATTTACAAGGTGGCCCAGATCGAAACTAAGAAATTTTAACCACTTATTCTACATCAAAAATAAGCTTTAGTTTGTCATATAAACATATGTCGAGAAATGTTTCCTCTCTTAGATACGGGGTGTTAAAATTATAGGAAAAAAATATTTTTTATTAGCATTTCGGTCACTTGACTTTTTGCTGTACGAGGCACCGTTTACGGTTAATAAAATAAAAGACATTTTCATGCATGAAGAAATCGCCCGGATTTGATAACAATTGAAGTCTTATTCTTATTATGTACCTACCTTATCAAATTTTGGCGATTTCTTCATACATGAGAATGTGCTTTATTTTTTTAACTGTAAATGGTGTCTCGAACAGCAAAAAGTTAAGAAACCGAATTTGCTCCAAATTAAATGAGGATTTAAATAGCAATTTTTATTGTCGGAAAAACCAGTGGCGTATTCGGTCTCGCTGCAAGGACCAAAGGTCAATAGCTCATTGTCTTGGACAATAGAGAACATCCTCTCTCTATTTCAAGCAGTGTGAAAGTTATTAATAAAAACATTTTTTTTACTATAATTTTAACACATTTCTCGACATATTTTTATAGGACAAACTAAGGCTTATTTTTGATGTAGAATACGTGGTTAAAATTTCTTGGTTACGATCTGGACCACCCTGTATAACCCAATGTGGAGGCGAACCTAGGTATGACAACTAATAGAGATGCCTTGACACCAACTACGATAATAGTTATAAATATAATAGGAAATTGTTTTACTTAATTTCCTCAACAGCCTTTTAACCTAATTCATCTTTCACTATGGCTGAAATAAATTGAAACAAATTATGACACCCACCGTCTTCACAGAAAATGACATATAACATACACAGTAATACACTCGTTCACTATAGATTTATGAAATTTTGATATATTGTTTAAATCCAATTTTTAATGAAGCAGATATACACATAAAAAACACAACCAAATCCTGCCATGTCAATATTAATAGTTCTACGATGCCCGCAATGGCTCTGCATTCTTATTTTCAGCTGCCTATAGGTGATCGCCAAGTACCTAAGTGTAGAAAGTTCAGGTCGACGTCGTGAAAACCATCTCATCTGGTATGCATATAGGTCCCTTAGGGAGCAAGGAGCAGACACATAGGCATATAGACATAGGCTCAAAATGCAGGGAATAAGTCCCTGTGGGAAATCCAAAAACAACGTTCCAAACTGAAATTCTGGCCATAGAGAGATACGCCCAAGTTTGTCTGTCGAGAAAGTACAAGGGAGCCAGAATTTGCATTGTTACTGATAGTCAGATGGCACTAACGCAACTGATGTCCGTTGATTGCAAATTAAGGGCCATTTGGAGCTGAAAAATGAATGTTTCGTGTTTGATGTAATATTTGTGTTTTCAAATCACCCACTGCCAATACATTTCATTATTTGGAAGGACAGTGGGAGGATTTATTTCTAAAAGAGGGACAAGGCACAAATTTTGAGAAATGGAAACCGACAGAGCTGTCCGGAAAACTTGACCAGGTCAACTCAGAGTAACATCTGGTAGGAAGACCATATATTCCAAATTTCACTCGAAGGATTAGAAGGGTACCTTTTTCGAACGAGTCACGATTCGGTTTACAAAGTAATAGTTGACGAGAAAGTGTCCAGATAGACTAATGAAATGAAATGAAAAAGAGTTTACATTGCATCATAATAAAGTCTGTATTAAACCGTTCCCATACCGCAATTTGAGATTGGAAGAGATTGAGCAAAGGTAAAATGAATAATTGAACCAGAACGCACTGATTCTATGGTGAATGTGATCAGTAGATGTTTAGGAGAATGTTTTCGAAATTGTCTTTAATAGCTTTCAAACATTTCCTGCTGGACAAGTTTTTTATGGTTCAGATTAATTTTCAAAGCACAACTTTTTGAGAAATGTACTCTCGAAATAACAACAGTGAAGAAAAACTTTTGTTGCGTACTTTCTGGGCGAACTGATGTGTCATGTTGAAATCGAACGAACTGAAAAAATACAGTCTTCAACAAGGACTCAATACATATTAGAAAAAATGAGGCAGCTTAGGAAAAAATACCTGCAAGCCCAACCAGTAGTGAAAGAGTAACTGCAAATATTCATGAAAATTACAAAATGTTTTCATATTCTTGCAAAACTCGCAAGAACAATTTTAAACGGTTTTACGTTGAAGACAAGCACATCCTGCTTAATATATTGTCAATGCGCCACGTTTTCGAATTAGAGCACTTGCATCCGACACGGCAGGCGAGGAAGTATCGACCTTCTTCCGATCAGAGGGAAGGAAAGAAGATAACCATTTTCACCTGTATAAAGTTTCGACCGGTCGCTTGGCGTGAGATGAAGCCCCGCGTATATTCGATTAATCGGTCGCTGCAGTCGACGACGTTGCCAATTTTCGTGTACGGCTTCCCGGAAGTCGGCAGAGGGCTTCAATGACACGAGGAATTAAGACAAATCGTAGGAATTAGGAGGAGTTCCCCCGTTAGCCACGTAGCTCGAAACAAGTGCATTATCGAGTTTTATGTTTCACATCGACATGCTGAAAACCATCAAGTTCCATGTCGTCGCAATGAAACTAATTGAAGCGGAAAGACTTTGAGAAGTCTATAAGTCAAATTCATTTATGCTCTCTAAAGAAATGGGACCTAAATCCTTTTGTGTCAAACGGAAAATACATACCTCCAAACAGGAATTCACGAAAACGAGGGAGGCAGACAGTAAGGCTCTCTGAAGAGTCTTTCAGACCTAGAATCCAAAAAATGTCTCGAAATGTTTGATACGAGAAGATGTAACTCAAGAAAAGAAGGCTGCACCTCCGTATATGTCACTGCAACATCAGGAAATACCTATGTGATGAAATTGGGATAGCCGTAAACAATGAATACAGATTAGGGTGAGACGTCAGTTCCTTACACCCTTATAGTGAAGCACAGTGTGCACATACAGGGTGTCCCGGAAAATGTGGGAAATCTCTCGGATTCAGATAGAACATAAAAAAATAAGATGACAAGTTCCCATCATTTTTTTCCTAGCGGTCGTCCCTACGAAGATACGACCTCCTAAATGACGCCACTGGAAATCGAATTTAATGGAATAAGTTTCAAACTACCTACTCGATATAATTTGGTGAAAATTTGATATGACTAATAGTATTGAGGAACTGTTAAATCACCGCACTCAAATTTCAATTAGCTTGTTCAGTTTACCAGGGGCGGACTGTGTTGTACATTTTAATGCTTCCATTTTTAACACCCTGTATGATAAGGGGCTTAAAAAAACAAATTTGGATACCTTGAATATTAAGCTAAAGAAAAGGTACTCCTGTTCAGTGTCGATAAAATGAACTGTTTTCGAAAAAAAAAAGAAAAAAGAAGTAAGTATAATCCGTTTACGAAAGGTTGAGCCGTCGGTTGGCCATGGAAATTTGGCATATTCCACTGTGTATATTGAAATTTTAGATTATGTTTTTATTTTCTTGTCAGATCGATATGCAATGTTTTCAGTACTGCATAGAGTTCTCTGATATAGCCTATTAGTTTTAAGATATTTAGTGCTCCTGAGTAACTCAAAAGCTCGAAATACGGCTTGCCATTGGCTGCGCATAAGTACTGGAACAGCTCAGGAGCACGAAACTCCTCAAAACGAAAGCTCGTCGGACGAGGCCGGGTACATTCTGCAACGTTGACTTTATTTTACGTTATGACAGCAAATACTGCCAACTTCAGTTCAATAAACAAACGCCTACTATGCGCTCAAACTTTCGTGAACGGACTATAATTGAAATTTATTCCATCAAAATGAATTTTCAGTGGCGTCATTCAGAAGGTCGTATCTTCGTGGGGAGGGTCGTTAAGAAAAAAAAATAATGGGAACTTGTGATCTTATTTGTTTATGTTCTATCTGAATCCGGGGATTTCCCACATTTTCCGGGACACCCTGTATATGCCGATGTAATAAACTATTGGTGCTATCTAAGGTTTTTACAGTAAAAGAGTACAACATAACGAGTATGTTGTATGTCAATGGAAAATACAATGGCTTGGAGCGGAGGGGTGACTTAGGAATTCGTTTGAGACTATTACTGGCTCTAAATACGGGAAATTTGGGAAGAATTGCGAGTATAGTACGCTAGGAACAAGCGAGCAAAGATTAACAACGAAGTTCGTGTGCTCAGGAGTAGGACTACATAAAGTCAGCCCATTCAAATTCGAGTATAATTAGAATGTGGACATCCTGAAAGTTATTACTCGCGTTGCTTAATTCAATTACAGAGAACGTGACTTAACGATCATCGGATCAAGAACGGATGAAAGAAAGCAATTTTTTACTGCGAAATTATTGAACTCTAATTAAACTGCCATCAGAAATGTCACAATATCCGCTCTAAATAGCGATAGGCCGAGCAAAAATGCACCGATAACAGTTAAATACCTAACGGCTCGTTTGTTTATGTCGGGACCAATACTGTGGCATTTAACTCTTTTTCCCTTTCCACGAATAACCATGAGATCACGATAAGCCTTGGCGGAGTGGATTCATCATAAATCCTGGTAAAGCGAACAACTCGCGATATGACTCGTAAATCTGTCGCTAAAACTGTAATATTCCTCATGATATCGAAGTATAAACGACCTTTCGCCATAATAAATGAATTTTCATCGAGTGTCCATATTTTCTGTGATCGCGTAACAGCTGAACACACATCGTATATCCGTCAGGGGCCCAGACAATGTTGTTCTGTGGTACAGTATAGTCTACAAGTCATCGCATTAAAATCGTATCACGATTTTTCACCGTCTCCAAGATGGATATAAATCGTTCTTGGGCGCATTAACCGGAATTGTTATGACTTTCACGCTAATTTCGATCGCAAACTACTTAAATCCATTATTTTGATGGATAGATGTGTCGAGGGATATTTCTATGCCGATGCGCTTTATGGATATTCTGTGCAGATAGCGGTTTGTTAAGTTTCATGAAAGCTTTTCGGAAACTCACTCTGTAAAACTATATCGGTTTACCACTTGCACCTTTACTTTCTTTAAGAATTGAAAATTTTGTAATGCCGCACAATCATTGATGCAGTGCGATGATCGGAAATGTATTAAGCTCCGAATCAAATTTACTGAGAATGTTGTAATCGTCATTCTAAAACTTATCCATATTGCGGGTTTGGCTTCTATAGCCCCACTCTCATCCAAACTTTTCTTATGGTTAACTAGCGACCCGCCCCGGCTTCGCACGGACATCACATTAGAAACCACAAATATAACAGTACTTCTCCACCATTTAATGGATGTTATTATACATATAAACCTTCCTCTTGAATCACTCTATCTATTAAAAAACGCATCAAAATCCGTTGCGTAGTTTCAAAGATTTAAGCATACAAAGGGACATAGGGACAGAGAAAGCGACTTTGTTTTATACTATGTAGTGATGTAGTGATATAGAATTCGATTGCTTTCATTCTGCTTTTTACTTTATGAACCAGAGGAGAACTCACTCCAATAAAAAATCCAGGGAAAGCTAACAACTCGCGATAGGACTCTTAAATCTGTCGTTAAAACTGTAATGATATCGAATTATAAACGACCTTTCGACATAATAAATTAATTTTCATCGAATGTTCGTTCGTATTTTCTTTGATCGCGTAAAGGTTGAACACACACCTCGTATATACGTCAATTGCCCAGACAATGTTGTTCTGTGGTGTAGTATAGTCTACCAGTCCTCGCATTAATATCGTATCACAACTTTTCACCGTCTCCAAGATGGATATAAATCGTTCTTGAACGCATTAACTGGAATCGTTATTACTTTCACGCTAATTTCGATCGCAAACTACTCAAATCCATTATTACGATGGATGGATGTGACGAGGGATATTTCTATGGCGATGCGCTTTGATTATGTTCTGTGTTGAAAACGTTTTGTTTAGTTTCATGAAAGCTTTTCCTGAACTCACCTGGTAACCATATCAGGTTACCACTTGCACCTTTACTTTTTTTCAAGAATTGAATATTCTGTATTGCCGTGCAATCATTGATGCAGTGCGATGATTGGATATGAATTAAGCTCCCAATCAAATTTAATACGAAATGTTGTAATCGTCATTCGAAAACTTAATCATATTGAGGTTTGGCTCCTATAGTCCCTCTCTCATCCTAACTTTGCTTTCGGTTAATGTACAATTGGGTAGCTTTTATTATGCATATCACTTTATAAATCAGAGGAAAACTTACTTCAATAAAAAATCCTGGGAAAGCTAACAACTCCCGGTATGACTCGTAAATCTGCCGCTAAAACTGTATTATTCCCCATGATGTCGAAGAATTGATGATCTTTCGCCATAATAAATGAATTTTCATCGAGTGTCCATATTTTCTGTGATCGCGTAACAGCTGAACACACATCGTATATCCGTCAATTGCCAGACAATGTTGTTATGTGGTGCAGTATAGTCTACAAGTCATCGCATTAATATCGTATCACGATTTTTCACCGTCTCCAAGATGGATATAAATCGTTCTTGGGCGCATTAAACGGAATTGTTATGACTTTCACGCTAATTTCGATCGCAAACTACTTAAATCCATTATTTTGATGGATAGATGAATGTGTCGAGGGATATTTCTATGGCGATGCGCTTTGATGTTCTGTGTTGCTAACGGTTTGTTTAGTTTCATGAAAGCTTTTCGGAAACTCACCTGGTAACTATATCATTATGCAGGGTCTCTATAAATGATTACAACAGCGCAGTTGGCCTTGGACTATTATAGATATTAATATTCTGATGTAAATTTCAATTTAAAAAAACGATACTGTGAGATTATGCTGGTCATTGAGGAAGAAATTGAAAAATGTGACTGGAATTAAAAATTTGTAGAATTTGCATAAGAAACCATAAGATAGAAAAATTCCAGAGCAACCTACAATGTAACAATCATTATGAAGACCCCGTATATTATGCTTATCACTTTATAGATCAGGGGAAAACTTACTTCAATAAAAATCCTGGTAACGCCAACAATTCGCCTTAGGGCTCGTAAATCTGTAGCTAAAACTGTAATATTCTCCATGATATCGAAGTATAAACGACCTTTCGCCATAATAAATGAATTTTAATCGAGTGTCCATTTCTGTGATCGCGTAACAGCTGAACACACATCGTATATCCGTCAGGGGCCCAGATAATGTTGTTCTGTGGTGTGGTATAGTCTTATAGTCGACGCATTAATATCGTATCACGACTTTTCACCGTCTTTTATATCCGAGATGGATATAAATCGTTCTTGGGAGCATTGACTGGAATTGTTATGACTTTCACGCTAATTTCGATCACAAACTACTTAAATCCATTATTTTGATGGATAGATGAATGTGTCTAGGGATATTTCTATGGCGATGCGCCTCATGATATTTTGTGCCGATAACGGTTTGTTTAGTTTCATGAAAGCTTTTCGGAAACTCACTCGATAACTACACCGGTTAACCACTTATTTGTCCATATTGCGGTTTTGGCTTTCCTGGTCCCACTCTTACCCTAGATTGTATATTGCTAAGGGGGTTGCATTCCACTGCGACCTCAAAAGTTGCTACAGCTTGACTTCCACTTTGATAGCTTCTATGACCTCCAGACCCTCCAGCATTTGAAAGAGCTTCAAGGAGGTTAATCGGCGCTTCTATGACCTCCAGACCCTCCAGCATTTAAAAGAGCTTCAAGGAGGTTAATCGGCGCTTCGGCGCTTCCCCTAGCGCAGGCTCACAAAAGAGTGGGATTCTGTGACTAGTTGAACAGGAGTTTCCCCCTCTTCTCCACATAATCTGCACTCGTGGGTTTCTTTTGAGCCAATTCTCATCATATGCTCTCCAAGGTTAAGGTGACAATGTCCTGTTAGAAAGCCAGTGAGTAGGTGTAACTTATTCCTACTGCATTTTCTAAGTTCCAAAGGAACTCATCAGAATGATTCATTCGCGGAATATTCCCCAAAATGTTTTTCTTTCAGTTTCTCTAAAAACTCATTCTTATAGGTGCATTTGCATATACCACAGAAAGGTTCTGGACCAGTGAGTAGCTTTTGTGCTCCCTTTCTGACAAAGTTCGTTAGCCTCATAGTTTCCTTCGATTCCTTGATTACATCACCATGTCACATTCTTGATAGTTTCTTTCTAGGTTTTTATCTGTACATCTTTCTATCTATTGCATGTAATTCTGTCAGAAAAACACTTGAATAGGAGTGTAATGATAGTGTTCACTTGGTTCTTGGTCCGAATATTCAAGCTCAGGCACCTATAGTGGTTTCAGAACCATCTGTACAGGGTGGCCAGATTTGGTGATCCTTGAACTACAACTTTTTAATCCTAAGAGAAAGAGAAAAATGGATGGCACATTGCGGTGGTCTTTTTTCGAAAAACTCATTATGCCGTCAACCTCATTGCTCTATCTTCTTTTGCTTTTGAGTTACGAGTATAATAAGCCAAAATTGACTGTTTGTGCTATAAACTCGAAACAAAAACATTAAACAGAAACTTTTTTGATATGAATCCAGTGGTTGAATCTAATTTTTGATGAGGGGTTTCCTTCCAGATGTATTATTTGAAATTTCGTTTTTCTTATGGAAGCAATAATTAATTTTTGCGTAGAAATAATCACCGTTTTTTTATCGTTTCAAAAATATATAACATGTCATATATCGCTCTTAGATAAGTGGGGGGCATGTCAAACCCGGAATTTTCAGTGAAGGTTATAATGAATGAATTGGAATAATTTTGTTGAGCATAAGCCATAAAAATTTACTTTCGACAACCATTGTCCCCCAAGCGCGACCACTGTCTTATGAGCGATATATGACTTGTTATATATTTTTGAAACGAGAAAAAAAACGGTAATTATTTCTACTTAAAAATAAATTATTGCTTCCATGAGAAAAAACTAAATTTCTTGTAATACATCTGGAAGGAAACCCCGCAGCCGAAGTAAGATTTGGCCACTGGATTCCTGTCAAAAAGTGTCTGTATATATTTTTTTGTTTCAAGTTTACTTACTAACCTGCTAACACAACTATTTCGGTCAAGTTTCATCAAATTGCAACCCTCATTAATTCTGTGTCACGTATCAGGTTATCTTACCCATTGCTGAAATCAAAAAATCATTGTATACAGGGTGTCTACTTTTAAAGTGGACTAACTCCGAGGGGTGATTATACAAGTGTTTTGCAACAAAAAATGTCATATAACACATGACCGAAATGTTGACGGTTTTTCTTTACTTTAACATTTCTTGATTTCACGAAACAATTCAAGATTTTTCTCTAAAAAGATCATTATTCAGTTTTCCTTGCAGTCTCATCAAATTTGACCACATATTCGGAAAGTCCAATAAATTTGCTACAAGATGAGAGAGTCCGTGTGCAGAAAACACTCTTATTACAGGCGTGGAAGAATATCACGATTCTGAAGTTAACAAAATCAGTCCTATTGTTCGAATGGTTTTTTCGATAAAATATTAACAATTATGCATACGCTTTCTCTTCAGTAAAAAATACCCCATTTAGTGTACTTTCGAATGATGTATCAACTTCTGTGCTAGCTGCTCATTCTCCACTTAAATATCATGGCTAACCTGACAACAACGAAAAGTTTGGAAGCTCTTCTTATTGAGATTTCATCGAAAAAACCATTGGAAAAATAGGACTGATTTTGTTAACTTCAGAATCGTGATATTCTTCTTCTTACCACGCCTGCACTTTCTGAATATGTGGTCAAAATTGATGAGACTACAAGGAGAATTGAATAATGATCTTTTCAGAGAAAAAACTTGACATTTTTCGTGAAATCAAGAAATGTTAAATTGAAGAAAAACCGTCAACATTTCGACCATGTGTTATATGACATTTATTGTTGCAAATCACTTGTATAATCACCCCTCGAAGTTTGTCCACTTTAAAATTAGACACCCTGTATAAAATATGATAATCAATAATAGTGATGTTCTTTCGAACTGAACGAAGTGATTTATATAACTTCAATCAGAAAGATCAGTTGAAGCGATCGTTCTTTCGTTTTCAATCAGTTCCCCCTTCCACAACTCTAAAGTGATTGCAAGTGATTATTCTAATCGCGGAATAAGTTCCATCAGTTCAATCAGTACGAAAGAACACTACTAATGAATATGATAATATGCAACTCCCATTGACGATAGCCTTTCTAATACAGTCTCTTGACTGTACAGGGTGGGCATATTTCGATGTTTTAGCACTACAACTTTTAAACCAGAGGAGATAGACAAAATCTGATACCCACTTCTCGATCTCTTTTTCTTAGAAACTAACAACAGTAGTATTCATTTTTGGCTACCTTCTTTTGTTTTCGAATTATTAGCGAAAATTGGAAAAGTGGCAATATCGAAAAAAATTCATATCTCCGCTAATACTGATGATAGAGCTCTGAAATTAAAACATTATACTAGATTTTTGTGGCATTTTCTTAAAGCTTAATTTTTTCTGATTTCAAAAATATATAACATTGTATGGTTTGTATCAATATGAGTATAGAAAATGGTCAAAAACCTATTTTCATTTGAGTCTCAATATTTTCTACGGTTGACGAGCACAGAAAAATGGAGCTTCCTATAACAAGAGCAGTCTCCTTCCGTCAATCTCATTATTTCTATGCTTTCAACTAATTTCTCCAAAATTCGAACATGAGTATATTTCATAAAATCTTATATCTTGAAATGTGTTCAGTTTTAGTCGAATTACTGAACAGTAAAAAGACGAAATTTCTTAGTCAATTTTTTTGTCACTTACTGTCAACTATCTTATTTTTTCAATACAAACTTGATAAGACATGAATTTCAAAGGTAACTGAATTCTGAATTCCAACAAAATGGATTTGGAAATAACAAAAAGATCCACATGATGCTACGTTTCAATCGATATACTTAGTTATAATGAGATGGATGCAAGAGAATATTTTTATTGCACTCCAGAATAAATACGCACAAGTGCTTAGTAGTCTATTTCAAATCGCTTATGAAATAACGCAAATAGATATGATTGAAGTTATCAATTCAATCAGAAAGGTAATAAAGGAAAAATATTTTTCAATACCTTATAGTGATTACAATAAAAGGTCAGTAGGTTATAACTAAGATGTCTTATTTAAGACATCTTAGTTATAACTTAGAATGAGGGATCAAGTTTCACAGCAGTTCATCTTGGAGAAATTGAGCAAAGAGCATAGAAATGAAAAGAATACTGGAAAGATATTGTGGTAATTATACGATGCTAAATTTTTCTGTGCTCATCAACAGTTGAAACCATAGAAAATATTGAGACTCAGATGAAAATAGGTTTTTGATCATTTTCTATACTCATATTGAAACAAACCCTACAATGTTATATATTTTTGAAATCAGAAAAAATTAAGCTTTCAGAAAATGCCACAAAAATCTAGTATTTCCATTTAAAAAACATAACTTTGGGTCATAGCTCCGTAATTAGAAATGGTGCAAAAAAGGCGAGTACGCCACTGGATTCTACGTAAAAAAGTGCCTGTATAATGTTTTAATTTCAGAGCTCTATCATCTTATTAGCGGAGATATGAATTTTTTTCGATATTGCCACTTTTCCAATTTTCGCTTATTCCTCGAAAACAAAAGAAGGTAGCCAAAAATGAATACTACTCTCGTTAGTTTCTCAGAAAAAGAGATCGAGAAGTGGGTATCAGATTTTGTCTATCTCCTCTGGTTTAAAAGTTGTAGTGCTAAAACATCGAAATATGCCCACCCTGTACAAAGTCATTGCAATGCATTCCTCTGCGGTTGCTGTTGAAAATTCAGACATCACATCACAAGAATAAGACCAGACGAATCGCTGGATGCCATTTTTATTATAAGATAGAAAATTAAGTTTAATTGTGCAATATAAATAATGTCCCATTTCAATGAACATAGAAGTGAAACCGGTATCGTAGAGATCTGAAATTGCAATCGTTACACAATATGTATTTCCATATTGAGCTTTCGCTGTGCCATCATTCCCATTAACTGACCTATTCGATCAAATTGAATAAATCAATTCCTTATCCTGAGTGATGATGTTATGACAGTTGCTTCACCTCTAAAGTTATAAATTATATTTAAGTCGATTAAATAGGTGTGGTTAGTTCCCGCATAATGCTTCCATATCAATAAACGAATAAACATAATTCTTCGTCTGCATTGTGTGTGCATGATCGGTAATAAAAATAACCAGTTACGATGCGACCAAGATCTATTTTGCGGCCTCCGAAGCGAGATGATGGCGACTCTCCTGGAAGAGTCGGGGACATTTATTTTAGAAGTCCCGTCTTGTGTTAATGAACCCTCCTTTCGTTGGAATTCCTCAAATAACATATGTTTAACTCGTAGATTTATAGCCGGGCGCATCTTGCACATGTCGCAGGATATAAGCAGTTCTGCTTTCTATGTACAATATTCTTCATAATTTTACCTCATATCGTGTGAAAATTAACAGTTATTTGAACATTTTCCCTGGTACTTCATCCTTTCTGGTTGTAATCAGCTTAAGATTATTTGTGCTGATTTATTTCTATGCGTCGAATGGGGAGTTGCAGAACTCAGCCTTTATTATACCCCTATAATAGGGGTGAAAGATAGAACCGGTACTATTTATTTGAAAGCCTGAAATAGGCAAAATAGTCGAAGGCGCAATTTCAGGCATGGTGTAATTATTACACCATGCCTTTTTCGTGCCTTTTTGTCGGCCTGACCGATCCCGCCTGAAATTGCGCCTTCGACTATTTTGCCTATTTAAGGCTTGCAAATAAATAGTACCGGTTCTATCTTTCACCCCTGAAACGTGGGGATTTCGAGCCTTATCGTAGAAATGTCTAATCGGGTCCAATAACAAACAAATTTTCTGTCTAATTTGACTTTGACATCTTGGCGCAACCTTATATATTTTTCTTCTGATTTGCTCAATAATAAATATTATGTTCATTACTCTGTATCTTTATTCAAATTGGACATATTATAATAAACAAATAAATGAAGCGACATACCTTTTTACCTATATGTATATGAATAATTTAGACTCATGGCTTTCATTGCCAGATTTTAAGTTCATCCAAGGCTTTCACCTTCTATCTCTTGTAAAACCCTTTTTTGTTATTTTTCAGAATAACAGTTACAGTTGCGATAATAGTTGTAGTTCTTATTCAATTGCATCTTCTATTGTTTGCATAATTATTTTTTCATATCAATACCATGATATTCTTTCGAAAATATTCCAACAAAACACAAGCCTAAGATAAAATATCCATTTCTTCAATGTTTGCAATTTTGGAATTACTACCTGAAACAACCCTTGAAATATGGTGTAATAGTGCGACTCAACAAATAGCACTGAAAAAAAGACTCGAATATAGACATGAAAAAAGGGTATCAAGGGAACGCGCCAAATATTCGATGATCTTCAGTTACAAGTCTTCCGTTACATCGCCTGATAAGGTATTCAAATTCAATTCAAATGAAGAGTGAATAAAAGAGAATGATTGAAATCGAAAATATCACTTTTGGAAGGATATTTCATTGAACATAAACTACATTCCCTCGGAAATAATGGTTTAATTCAAGCTTCACGCTTATTCCTTCAGAACCTTCATCCTTTTTTCTTTCGTTATTATTCTCTCCGTCCAGAGTAGACCTGTGCCAAGTATTTCACGTGTAACAATTCGAAATGTATGAATGTAACACTGCGTAACTGTACAGTCCTGTTGACCTTGGATTATAGAAACAACGACCAACTGATTTTTGCTCGCTTGTTCCTAGAAGAACATCGTGATATCGTTTTGCCCAAATGTCTGCAATTTTGGAATTTTAAGCCGGGAGTGGTCTCCAACAAATCGGTTAGACTCACTGATGAAGAATACGAGGTCAAATGTGATTCTTTCTCTCTTCTCGAACGGCTTCGAAATTTTGAGGGTTGATACGGGGTCCGAATAATAATAATAATAATACCCTTATTAAACCATGCCTTTTTTCATGTCCATATTCGAGCCTTATTTTCAGGGCTATTTGTTGGGTAAATTTCCCCCAAATGAGTCGCACTATTATACCATGCCTTTTCGAAGGCTGTTTCAAGGGGTTTCAGGTAGTAATTCCAAAATTGAAAATAGTGATGAAATTGATATTTTACCTTGAGTTGAGCTTGTGTTTTGTTGTGTATTTTCGAAAGAATACCATGGTATCTGTATCGACATGAAAAAATAATGATGCAAACAATAGAAGATGAAATTGAATTAAAAAAATCACTAAGAACTATTATTGCAACTGTAACTGTAATTCTGAAAAATAACAAAAAAAGGGTTTTACAGGAGATACGAGATAGAACGTGAAGCCTTGGATGAACTTAAAATCAGGCAATAAAAGCCATGAGTCTAAATTATTCGTATATAGGTAAAGGATGTCGCTTCATTTATTTGTTTATTATAATATGCCCATTCATTGAATCTTTGAATAAAGATATGGAGTAATAAACATATTTATTATTGAACAATTCAAAAGAAAAAATATATTAGGTTAAGCCAAGATGCCAAATTAGACAGTAAAACTTTGTGTTATTGGACCCTACATTTCTACGAAAAGGCTCGAAATTTCCACGTTTCAGGAGTGAAAGATATAACCGGTTCTATTTATTTGCAAGCCTGCAAAAAAATCAAAATAGAAATAATGAACTGGAGGTAGTGAAAGATGAAATAAGATTTATTTTTATGAGTTTTTAACGGATACTTGTGAAGCTCAAGGGGGGTAACTATTCACCCCCTGCCCTCCCCTAGGGATGCCCATGTAAACTGAAAAATCGGCCAAACTTATATTATCGTAAATCGATAAATTAAACATCTTATTGATATTTCTGTAAACTTATCTAAGAACTGAACTTTGGATGGTTTTTCCACGTAAATGTCGCATTTCATCCAAAAAAAGTTCCATTTGAAAATGAATATTTAACCGTAACACCATCCCAAAACTGTAACACAATTGTAACATGAGAGAAATTCGTGTAGACCGTTCATCGAATCGAGACTCCAGAACACCGTTCGAGCCTGCGCGCCGAGCTCTTCCGACGCCGATTCGCTCATTCCATTCCGTGTTTAGCCGGCTTTGTGAAGTTTTGATTGACGTTGTGCTCTGTGTGTCTGAAAGTGCCTGTATTTTTTTAACGTGTTTTTATACTGTTTTTATACAATTTAAGTGTATTTTAGCATCTCGAGGACCACTAGACATAGTTAAGGTACGTTTTTCGATTGTTCACAATGTAATGTAACGTTGGGCAGCATGAATACTCCGGTTCGGTGGGTTTCAGTTATTCAACATCCATTTTAAATAGAAATAGCAAGTCCAGAAGAGCGAGTTACGAAAGAGGAAACGACCTCGAATATCCCATCTGCGAATTTCTATAATAACGACCGAAATTTTCGAGAATCACTGTATTTATTTAACATTGTTTCCTGTGAATCGAGAACGCAGATTCAGTTTTCGGTGTATTGGTGCATCTTATGTAGTTTATTTTCGTAACATTTCCTATTTTCGTAGGAGTTGAAATGGGATTATTGGAAAGGTGACTTGACATTGAACTATTTTGAAGTATACTTGCGTATTTGCCATGCTTCAGGTTCCTAAATTCCCAAATGTCTTTGTTCCTTTGTCATATCCCAATATAAAAGTGTTTGGGGTTAGTTTTGGGCTGTACATAAAATTTCATCATAATAGGAAAATTTTCATAATTATAAAATATTCCTTAATTCACATTGTTATACCTGCAGAGGCGGAGAACTCTTGGGAGAGAGAAAGAAATTGTGCAAGTTTGCAACAAGTGCTCTCCTACTGCAATATTGTCGGTCCAGACATTTTATCGATTCTATGAATGCAGATGCCCTTTTGTCCGGGCTCCTAGATCTGGTGCTAGAGATATAATTCAGGATTTCACCCCCTCTGACAGTTCACCTTGAGCTAGCCCTACGACCTACCTTAACATCTGCCTCGGTTGGTTTTAGATTTAAATTGTAACATTCGCTTTTCTCAGGAGTTTCGAGATAAATTTAAATTATGTGAAGTGTTGATAACTAATATTATTCATTCCTTATTGATAGATATCAACAACTTTTCTTAATTACTAGATATACTCTATACAAATGTGGGTATTATGTCGCCAACTCTTCCGTTGATACCTACTGCAGCAATAATATTGATAGTTTTTTCTCAATTTGAATCATGACTGTCATTTATGAAAGCCATCTGTAAAATGGTGATATCAATTTTATCATACTACGAGGCCGTCGTGTTTGAAGATTTTCATTATTCGTTGAGTGGGATTTTCTCGTAAAATCCTTGTGTATATAATTAAAATAATTTTAATCGGTGACACTTGCTGAATATGCAAAATATATTGCTTTCAAAATTTGATTATGTGTGGAACGTTTTGGCAAAGTTATTGTTTATCCATTTGTTTTGGGACTTTATTGTATCGCTGTCGAAGCCAACTTCTGATAACAGTAAGTTTTGACATTTTGAAAGGTATTAATGTATGAATGAATCACTATTTCGATGCGGAAATTCGATTTAGGAAGTTGATTATGAAGCTTCGCGTGAATTATCAATCTCATTGCATCCTCTTGATAAAAGTAGGTTTACGGTGAACCTATCAACGTCTTTCGAATAAATTGAACAGATTGCGACCACAGATTGCTTGCGCTAAGATCTTCTATCCATGAATAAAATGAGCCTAGATTTTATAATGAAAAATATACCTATAATCCGTTCACGAAAGTTTGAGCCGTTGGTGGCCATGGAAATTTTGACATATTCCACTGTGTATATAAAAAATGTAGGTTATGTTTATTTTCTTGTCATATTGATACGCAATGTCCGGCTAGCGCGTGGACGTTGTGTAAATGTCTTGGGGGGGATGTGTCGTCCGTACAGAGCAAGACTTTCAGAAAATTAACTGATATTGGGAAGACATAGCATAATTGCTGGGCCCATAGGTTTAGGAATGAAAAAAAATGTTGTCAATATTGCATAGAGTTCTCCGATAACTCGCAAGCTCGTCGGACGAAGCCGGGTACATTCGGCAATATTGACTTCATTTTACGTTATGACAGCAAATACTGCTAACTTCAGATAAATAAAGAAACGCCTACTATGCGCTCAAACCCTCATGAACGGACTATAGTAGTCCAGCCAAAAATAATTGACACCGAAGTGAGCTTTATATCGCCCGAAAAATAGTAACTAGAATTTTCGATGGCTTTTATAATAGATATAAATTATAACCTAGAGTCCTAGAATGTATTGGATTGCTAATTTCTTATTAATATATTAGTTAGTCGACAGAATTCTAACCGTATAACTCTAACTCAAGACAATATACACTGTGACTATTTTTAAAGTGGACAAACTGAGAGGGGTGATTATATATATCTGTTTTCCATTATTTTCTCTTCCAAGTCTTGCGTCGAAAAATCCAATCTTAATCTAACCAATTCGGATAAGAATGCAGCTCGTTCCAAGTTTGTCGGTCTTGTCGACATTGACATTTTTATTCTGGATTGGATCCTCGCGTTTCTCTCTGGAGAACTATTTTTAAGTTGCATTAATCTTTTGCTGGGTCGCTCATAAAGGTTAGCATCTAGGTTCTTCGTTTCTCCACGTCGACTGGCGTCACAAAGTTTCTCTATTATGTGAATTTCAGTAAACTCTTGTGAATTTCTTAAATTTTCCAGAAAATTACAAGAAATCACATAAAAATCCCAGTTCACATGTTACAATATGTGAAGTTATATGATCAATTGCGAATTTATTATATTATGATAAATTCACAATTGATCATATAACAATATTTTCTAGATCTGTCTTACTACGTTCAAAATATCACTTTATCCTAATATTGGCAAAAAGTGGACAATATTTTCTAGATCTGTCTTACTACGTTCAAAATATCACTTTATCCTAATATTGGCAAAAAGTGGACATACAATATTTATACTTTGAACCATCGATATGTGAATTTATCCCCATTTTTAACAATGTAGGGCTCTAGGCCATAGTGCCCTCCTTTTTGATTAATCCTCCCTCAAGAATTCTTCTTTATGCTACGAAAGGGTTCTGGCCCTATCAAATGAGTCGCCTTCTTGGTGAGATGGTCAGCCTTCTCGTTTTTTCCTGATTTACGATTGAAAATTGTGACGCCCACTATCAAAATATTTTCCTTTCAACACTTCACTTTTTTGGAATATATATGTATTTACATAATAACGGTGGGCCTCGCGGTGGGCTTACTGATTGGATTATTGTGGATGCGTAGAAAAGAGCTGCAAGTCTCGAATCCATTTCATCCCAGGTCCCTGGGGTAGAGAAGAGAAGCCTTATGCGATATCGATTTTATTTATTCAATTTCAACTCTCTGATCTCAGAATGTTCGCAAGATATTACTTTCATTTACATGTATGTTCGACCGTGTATTCAAGGGTAAGGTGAAAAGTTTCCGGCCTGACCAAGAGAAAAGATGTTTTAAAATTTTTTGTTTGTTTTATCTTTCAACATAATCTCCATGAACACTGATACATTTCTGATTCAGTTAAACCACTTTTCAAAGTAGATTCGTCAAGCTCCTCAAAATAATGATTTACATCCTCGATAACCTTTTCGCTGGTCTTGCGTCTTCTACCACAAGCCATTTTTTAAGGTAAAGAAAGATAATAGTGAATGGGTTAGGCCTGGAGAGTAGGGAGGATGCGGCATTGACTTGAATTCCTCGATTATGGGCATGGCAACAATCTACGAATACACTGGTGTTTTGTCGTGAGGGAATGAAATTTTTTCTTTGGCAAAGGGAATGGCTTAATTTGAACCTCGTGTTTCAAACGTTGCAATGACTCAAGTCCCATCAACAAGTATCAATGGGCGCCAAAATTCGTTTGGATTACGCCTATACAGCGCCGAATTGTCGGTAGAAATGTTTCTTTAGATCAGTTTTTGGTCGAGCCTTAGCAAACGCGGCAATCACTTTGCACACAGCTTTCTCATGCTCAAATGGTTGTTCAGAATATTTCGCGCACATTCTGCCCACATCCTACAGGTCTCGGCAATCTCATGCACTTTCAACCTGCGGTCTACCAACATTATTTGATGGATTTTCTTAATCATTCCTGAAGTTGTGACCTCAACTGGCTATTCTAAACGAGCTTCGTCAGAGATGCTCACACAACCCATTTTAAATTTAGAAAACTACTGCTTTGATAGTTGAATATTATGAGGTAGAGTTCAATAGTGTTGACTTCATCTCTTCTCTTATTTGTTTTGGTGTAAAACTTTCAAATAGAAGTATTTGATGCCAGCACGTTTTTCCATTTCCACAAAAACAACGGAAGCGTTTCGCTCTCAAACTCAAACTAACGTAGCGATTGGATTAAAATTCAACACAAACATTGAGGAGGGAAAGATTGAAAGTGCTTCTACAACTCTAGTACTGAAATCAGTCTACGTTTTTCGGTTAGTTGATTAATTCTGACAAATAGATGGCGCTGAAAATCATAAATTTTTCAATACAGCGAACTGTTATAATGAGCGCCAAATTCGAATTAAATTATTTCTACGTATTAGATTAAATTTAGACTTCTTGATCAGGATGTTATTTTCACCCCTACATTGTTTTAAATGAATTGATATTAATGAAATGCGATATTGTATTGCTATAATTTTATTAGAAATCATTACTCACATTTATTAATGAAATAAAATACAAATCAATAATTTTTTTGCAATTCAGTTATCGAATTATCAAAATAATTAAAAATAAACCACAATTCGAAGATGGAATTGAAAAACAATGGAAATTACAAAAGGATAGTGCTTCTCCATTTGTTTTCATTTCATCTGTAGAAAAATGCTCATTCCGCATTCCATAACAGCTGCTGAGATTAATATCTGTTCGCCAAGAAAACTATACATTTGAGAACACTGAAATTAAAAAGCAATGAGACACATATACACGAGACGAGTTTCAATAACTAAACTACATTTCCATTTTCTTTGGCTATGTAAAAAATGCAAGTTTAGGATTGGCTTTTTCATTTTTTTTACATTTCATCGCCATACAATATGCCATTTCGAATTTCAAAATATGCACACACAAAATAGATAAACACAATACGAAACACAACTAAAATGAAGCCACGAATAGATTACCCACGTGCAATCATGGCAATGTTTTCAAATGTCCTTGTTCTGCTGAAAATGGCCTTTACCATCTTTCATTTTACACATTCTCTTGAATTTAAGTACTTAATCCTGACACATAGATGGCGCTAACATCCTCGTAGTCGCCCCGTTTCCTATCTTTTCCTCCTTAATCTTAGATTCAACATACAAGCTCGGAAGAAATGGTACTTTGGATGCCTCTCTAAAAGCAGACCTTGGAGCCCAAATTCTTGTTCAGGCCGGAAACATTTCACCCCGCCCTGAAAATCCAGATTCATCAGTCTATCATTATAATATATGCGATATTTATTCGGTCTTGAAATAAAACCCATTCAGAATTCACGTTGACAACTGACGAGTGCTTATCAGTAGAATTGTTGGTGGCCAGCTGCAAAGGTACTCTCTAATTTTGTGGATTTATCATCTTTCGAAGAATTGTACAATTGTGGAGAACTTTCTATCTAATCTAATTAGGAATAATATTCTATATTCTATCGTTAAATGTCGAGAACAATAATTGATAACATCAGACATATATTCAAAAAAACATTTTCTATTGGGATATTCCTAATTTGATGTATCCTCACTGTCATCAATCGCTAAATTTAGGTTTTTAGATGATTATTTGTCCTGTTTTATGCATAGTCGAAATTATTTCACGCTTTGATCAAGAATATTTACTGGTGTACTTATTGCACCTACTTTAACGATTAAGGTATCTCGACTAGACTTAGATCGCAGTCAGCGACCCTGTTCCTTCTCATTTCCATTTTGATGAATAGGTTAGGTTAAGACGCGTGACCGAATTAAGTCAATTAACCGTCTAGTAGCCGGCGTTTTAATTGGCACCTACTGGTAAAATCCCAGACGGACAAGTTCCTTTTTCTACTGGCGATACTTGACAAGTGAAGTATGGACTTCTCACTTACGTCGAGTGTGGCGCCCGTAGTACAACCAAGTTTCCAATAACAAGTAGGCTATTAAACACGTTTCAAACCCGAAAGACGTACAAACAGTATATGAGGTTTTTATGAATTCAATCGAGAGCACGTATTTTTTCGTCGCAAGAAACCTGCTGAGTGCAGTTGTGTGGGTATTTGATTTGAGTGCTGTAAAAATCTTCAGGTTAGGTTAGTCGCCTCATTTCGTTGCGAATAACGACCTGAAATAGTTATTTTTGTATTAAGTGCGTAAAATGAGTGTTTTTTTCATGGCACATGAGAGTGTCAATTTTGGCCGAGACCGCAGGTCGAGGACAAAAATTCACTCGAATGTGCCATGAAAACACGAATTTTACACGCACGAAATACAAACAACATTTTTTGTACAACTGTGAATGTGAATTTACATCGTCTGATGTACGTATAATTATTGAAGATAATGCTTCCAGTACAATATTTAAATGAATCCAGTGATCTTTCTGTGTCGTAACTATAGAAACAGTTTGTTGAAACTGTTTGAATCTTTGACAGTATTTGCTCGTAGTTGCTTCAACTTCGAATTATTTTAAAGAAGATGGATGTTGAACATGATAGTGGTGGTGATACCCCCGCAGATATGGCTGAAGAAGCAAATACAATTGTATCTAATACGTTACCAGCCAAATCAAAGCTAATATATGAGAAAACATATAACCAATTTCGAGAATGGTGCAACAAGAACAACGTGAAAAAGGATTCTGAAAATGTGCTCACATGCTATTTCGAGGAAAAATAAAAAATTTTGAAACCTTCCACGTTATGGAGCTCAATGTCCCGCTTATTAAGAACAAAAGCGTTGAATACCGAGGAAAGAAATCTAAAGTGTTATCGAGGGATGATATCAATAAATTTCTTAGAGATGCTGATGACGAAACTGATTCACTTTTAAGGTACAGATACAATCATAATTTTGTGAAATTAGTTGGAATTAAAATATTCATTATTTGTGGGTTGTCCTAATATTGGGTATCAGCAGTGAAAAAAAGACTTTTTTTCACGGTGAAAAAAAGACTTTTTTTAACGGTGAAAAAAAGTAATATTTTACGCATCCATAGTGATGAAGAAAAGTCAAGTTTTTTTGACAGTTGTACAAAAACATATTTTATTGAAGAGAATTACTTAAAAAAAACTAACGCCCCTGACATCTAGAGAATTATCCTCAAACCTCACCTTCGAAATAAATATGACAACAAACAAACGAAAAGTAACCAAATCTCATCAAACACCCGAACCGGTAGTAGTTATTGATGTATCAAGCAGCTTACTTCCTTTATTACACTATGCAGGTGTTATTTTATTGATATTCTGATGGTGAAATTCTTGGGAATGATTAATTTCTTTGTAGTCACTGTGAACAATTCTCTTGAAGTGCACATAATCATGTCAAACTATATTTCTACATTCTTGTTCAGCTGGGTAATTCATGAAGAATCGTTTAACGTCAAATCGACGCGAATTGTTTGATTTTTCATTGCAACAATAAATCTTTGCCCCAAGTTCATAGGACACTTCGTCCATTCAACAGTTGAAATCGGTTAGAAGCATAAAATCAGCTGTTCATACACATATTTCGAACTGTTATCTAAAAGTCCGGTTTCAACATCATAAATGTAAGAAAAGTCCTGAGCAGGAGCTTTTGAGCGATCGTTCATTGCTGGGGCAATAAGACTGTTACCTTAAAATTTAATATGGTACTTGAGATCGATACTTTATATATAAATGCAGTATCTCAGCACAATCGGAATTATATTCTGGAAATTATTCAGATAATGAAATATGTGAAAAATATAAATTGACAAATTAAATTCGATGGTTCTGATAATACGATCTTCTTGAAATTTTGTATGAACATTCAGTATATCAGTTTTCATTCACAAAATAAGTTCCACATGAATCGGATATTCTGTTATGGAAATATAAAGATTCTTCTTCCAATATTCCAATTAAATTTTCTATGATTCTGTTTACACTATGGTCAAGAAATTTCGAATTAACATTCAGTATATCGATCTCCATTCACAAAATAAATATCACTGAAATCGAATATCTTCTTAAGGAAATATCGAGTTTTTTCTTTTCAATATTCCAATTGAATTTTTTATGATTCTGTTCACACTATGGCCACAAAATTTTGCATGAGGCTTGTTATGAGCATCTTGCATTTGGCTGTAACATTTCATTTCGATTAGTTCCGTTTTTTCTGAGATATAGAGGAACAAAAATTTCGAATGGCCATATTTTATGGAAGACCCTGTACGATTTGACTGGTTAACGAACTTAATCGAGCCATTTGGGACCTGAAAACTTCAAGTCTCTAGGGCAATCCCTCGGAAAGTTATTGTGCTAACGGACGACCGGACGGCCCCACGGACAGAATTGAATTTGACCACGAATTCGCCATCGGTAGAACCCTATCGTTTGAGACCATTTTCAGCTCGAAATCGGAAAATTGCAGACATTTGGGCAAAACTATATAGCACTCGTATAAGTAGTACGAGCGCTCAAAAAGGGAAGTGATTTTTGGTGTATTTTGATCAGTTGACCACTCTTATGGTACTCTATCTTTCCGCATTTGTGTTCGCCATAGCAGACATTTCGACTTTCACCCACAGTGCTCTGTGCTTTTCCGAGCATTATACTAAGCAATGTTCCCTCTGATCTTCTCTCGCCAAATTAATTTCAATGAATAGGTTATTGTAGTTGATCTGATAGTGGAGAGGACGGTCGGAAGGTAATGTAATAATATTCAAATTCGCAAGGATCTGGGTCCTTGGCGACAGACGCCAGTCGTTAACCCTCCCAGAATTAGCTCATGAATAGTTATTTTATAAACCTCACTTGACAGTTGCTGGATAAAACATGGCAGCATGGAATCCATCATGCCACAGTTTCCAAGTCCTTGTTATGTTGAATTTGTGATTATGATTGTCTGGAATGAAACTACATATATTTCTTGAATATATTAGTAACTCGTGCAACTTGAACGTACTAGTGGAACATAACTGGGAAGTCATTTTCGTCCAAATCTATTTTGTGAACTATACACAGTTGAATATTACTATAATCATAAAATTCCCATCTCGCCAGTTTTATCGCGGAAAACAGGCAATTGAAAGTCATTGAGTAGATTGTTTGAACAGAATAAAATAGTTTTTATTACCTTTGATATTTTAAAATTGAATGTTAAAATGTGTACAGTCGAATTTCCTGGTGCAATTGTGCTGGAAGGTTCGCAGTTAGTTGTAGGTCATTAAGTTTTAATGTTGTGAGCGCTGTGTAGTGGCATTTACGACCAAAATAAAATCCGCAATTCGCGACAGATGTTTCGCCAGGTCCCTATCGACGGGATGAATTGCATTTTCATAAAAAGACGTCCGCCTAATAGGTGTTCGTTTGATGAATCAACTATGGTTACTATTCGGTGTTCCTTTTACTTTGTTGATGCTTTACTACTGAGCTCAATAGGGGAGTACCATAAGAGTGTCAACCTGCTCAAAAAATACCCTTTTTATGCAATAAATCAACTTTTATTCGAAAGCTTGAAACTCAAAAAGTTTCCTAGAAATATTAGATGTCACGGAGGCCTGTGAAGATTTTTCAATGAATTATTTTATTCTTACGTTTTCATGAAGTCAAGAAAAGCCCTGAGCAGGAGCTTTTGATCGCTTATTCTTTGGTGGAGCAATGAGACTATAACCTCAAAATTTTATATGGGATTTGAGATTGATACCAAATACATAAATAAATGCAGAATCTCAGCACAATCGGAATTATATTCGGCAAATAATTCAAAAAATGAAACATGAAAAAAATAAATAATTACAAAAAATTTTGCAGTTTAATGCAATTCCCCTATAAATGAAACAATAAACACCAATTTAAATGCCTTCTTTCTGCATCATTCAAACTAGCCAATGAAAATATTTTTGAGAATTATATATTCCAATGCTTCGAAATCCGAACAAATCTACCTGAACTTTTCTGAAAACTGGATCAAAATTTCGTACAAAAACGGATTAATTTAGACCAATTTAAAAAACACAAACTATTTACTTGAAATTATAGCAAATTTGGAGAAAACAATATCTATTTGGACGGATGGTTTAATAAATTTTATGGATACTGTGAATTATCAAAATAATAAGATTTCTCATTTTGATCACAATGGGAAATCCTTGAGATAGTCTCAAAAAGCTCGTTATGTAGAGGTCCCTGGGATATTAGCATAAATTGGAGGTATATAGGATATTCCCAAAAAGCTCACAATGCGGAGGTTGTTGGGAAGTTTTCATACTTGTTACAATAGGAGGTTTATGCGAATATCGAATATCTGCAAATCTCCGTGAGGCAGAAATTTGGAGGAGATATAGAGCTCCTAGCAACCTCGCAGGACAACGCAGAAGTAATCTCAATCTCGCTGGGATATCTATGCGACGTCTATGTGTTGACTGGGTTCCGTATTGACAAACGCGTTATTTAGATCCACCATGCTATCAAACTCAATAGTATTCACCGGGCTCAAATAACAGTTATTGATAAAATCATCCATAAATGGATTAGAATAAACATAAAACACGCTGCAGGTCGCTGACGGTAAGAAATATAAAAAAGTGATATTCAGAAGAAACATTCAGAATTAAATTATCTTTCGAATGACGTAATACAAAAGGTATTCTCCTGGAGAAAAAATTTATAGTGCCGCGACTCCTGGCGTCTTAATTCTTTTCTCCGACTTTCACGCAAATGTCAAATCAACATTGACTTGTACCAAATACCGTCAACAGAATAAAAAAATATTCATCCTTTTTTGAGAAAAATTAGGTTACCTAGATACGTGAATCACCCTGTACTGTCTCGACAAACAGGCTACAAACAGATTCATCTCTCTAGGGTCAGAATTTCAGTTTGGAGCGTTCTTATTGATTTCCTCAAAGGCACTGATTTCCTGTATTTTGGGCCGTATATGCCTATACCTGCTCTTTGCTGCCCTGAGGCACTGATTGTATGTCAAGCACAAAGAGTATTTGTGTATTTCGATCATGCAGATGGCGTTCTTGTATTCATCGGTCAATCGATAGATTTCTGAGAACTAATCGAATCCATTTTACTGGAAAGCCGATCGACTGATCAGGTCAAAATTTCTTAACAACATTAATAACGATTCAGAAAGCTAGTCCAAAATTTCGTGGAAAAGCCAAACAAAACTCAGACCCAACAGCTCGTTCACAGAAACTCAGAAATGCTACAAAATATTAAATTTTTTAGTTGGAAATTTCGATTCTGCCACACGATACCCTGTGGACTGTATAGCAGAAGAAAATTTTCTCAAGAAACGTTGTCACTGAAATCATTATTTCCAAAACTGAAACAAACATGCCAAACATTTCAAGACACTGGTATTAATATAAAACACTTGAGCATATAATAGATACCATTCTATTACTGACTACACCGTAATAGATTGTGGTAACGCGATATTGCAAACACAAATCTATATATAGTATAACAACTATCGGCATTTTCATCTATGAATAAGGAGAAAATGCCGGTTAACCGCGAATAATTAATGTGATGACTCACTTGATCTCCCATGGACGGCGTGATTACGAGACCTTTCCGCGAGCGACGACGCGCGTTCGCATCAAGAGCGCCGGCAAAAAAATTAGCTTACGAAACACGTCAGACTACCGGATTCGCCGGTTTTATCGATGTGGACCGATCCTCCGGTTGTATATTTCCTCATTTCTGGGTCTTGAGTAACTTGAGGTGCATTGGAAATGTCGACATGAGAAAGCAGTAAAAAGCGCATTTCTCTTTCCGCGTTTCACGAAATTCGTCAGAACGACGCCGACTCAACGCCAGTCTTGTATTTACCAGAAATTAACAGGAACGCAGAAGCTTGAAAACTAAAGATCTAAGAAACTGAGAAACTATAGAACTAAGAGACTTGAGCCGGGTATCACAACACTCCAATGACCTTGATTATTGAAATGTCATCATTTCTGTGCAATTTTGAGTTCATTTTTGACTTAAACCATCGACTTAAACCAAAACGATTTGATTGCCCATTCAAGCTTTGTGAAACCCACGATGAGGAACGCAAAAAGTACGAAACTGAGGAAATAGGAAAATTAAAAAACTAAGAAACTGAAACTCTTAAGTATAGTCCGTTCACGAATCTTTGAGCTGACGGTTGACCATGACAATTTGGCATATTCCACTGTGTTTATTAAAATTTCAGGTTATATTGTTTATTTTCTTGTCAGATTGATACGCAATGTTGTCAATATAACATTGAGTTCTCTGATAACTCGAGAGCTCTTCGGGCGAGGCCGGGTACATTCGGCAACGTTGACTTTTTTTACGTTAGACAGCAAATACTTTCAATCTCAGATAAATAATCAAACGGCTACTTTGCGCTCAATAATATGTGAACGGAGTAAAACCAACTTAGAAAACAAAAAACCAGTAAACAAAGTAACTAACAACCTCAGTAACTGATGAATTTATTAAAAGCCCTGATCAGGTGCTTTTGAGCGTTCTTTCATTGGTGGAACAATAAGGCTATTTTGTATAGGACTTGAAATTGATGCTAAATAAATGAATGCAACTATCGGAATTATATTTTAGCAATTATAAATTCTAAGGTTTAATTTTATGGTCCTGATTATGCGATCCCCTTAAAATTTCGCATGACAGAATTGAATTTGACCTCGGTTTCGTGAACAGTGAGTCGAACTCGTTTGGGACCATTTTCTACTCAAAATTCGATAATTACAGTCATTTGGCAAAACGATATAGCACTCGTTTAAGTATAAAGAGCACTCAGAAATTGAAAGCCTTGTTATACTAAGGAACAGAGAAGCTCAAGATCGAAGAAGCAGAGAAAATAAGAAATTGAAAAACTAAGAATCCAAGAAAATAAGGAGCTATACCCCTATTAGACTATGCCTTTCTGTCGAAATTTCGGTGCCTATTTCAGGCTTGCAATTAAAAAGAACCGGTTCTATCTTTCACCCCTGGAAAGTGTGGGAGTCAGGTTCAATAACACAGAATTTTTCTGCCTAATTTGACATCTTGGCATAACCTAATACATATACTTTTTCTTTTGAATTGCTCAATAATGAATATGTTTATTACTCTTATCTTTATTCAAAAATTTTATGAATGGGCATATTATAATGAACAAATAAATGAAGGGACATCCTTTTTTTAATCTATATTTGAATAATTAAGACTCATGGCTTTTATTGCCTGATTGTTAGTTCATCCAAGGCTTCACCTTTCATCTGGTGTAAAACCCTTTTTTTGTTATTTTTCGGAATAACAGTTACAGTTGCAATAATAGTTATAAGTTATTTTTTCTAATTCAATTTCATCTTCTATTGTTTGCATCATTATTTTTCATATCAATACAGATACTATGGTATTCTTTCGAAAATATTCCAACAATACACAAGCTTTATGGTATATAATTTCAATTTCTTCAATGTTTGCAATTTTAGAATTACTACCTGAAACCCCTTGAAACCGAGCTTGAAACAGCCCTTGAAAAGGCTTGGTGTAATAGTGCGACTAATTCGGGAGCCCTGAAAAAAGGCTCGAATATAGACATGAAAAAAGGCATGGTGTAATAATAAGGGTATTAGAAACTGAGAAATTAGGAAACCAATGTCAACCTATACTCCGGCTGTAAAATTCCTCATGTCTGGGCTGTTAGGTAACATAAGGTGCATTGGGAATGTCGAAAGAGAGCAATAAAAACCGCATTTCTCTTTCGCGTTTCGCGAAATTCGCCAGAACGCGACGCGAGACTCGTTTTCACCAGAAATCGATTTTTACGCGGCGACAAAACTTGTTTGAGGGAATTTTAATGCGTTGGTATGAGTCATGTTATTTTTTCTATGGGTCGTTACGTGTATGAAAGTTGCGTGGATGGCGAATGCACTTATCTTGACTAATTATGTGATTCAGCCTATTAGCAATTTATCCTACAGCTTCGCCGTATATGAGGTATGTTTATATCTCGGTGTTTTGATCGGACTGTTTACACTAATATATTACCAATCGAAGTAGGCGCAGCTTCAATTCTGATTCCAAAAATTTTATTGTGGTTTTATGATAGATATAAAAATATAACCTAGAAATGCTGAGTTATAGATGGTTTTGATTATTTGGCAAAATTCTAACCGTGTAACTCTTCGCATACTATTTCATCTCACGAATCAAGAATCATTTTGCAATACTACATTAACTGATGAACACAAATAGAAAAATCTTGTTGATTCTACGAAGAATTCAGCCAAATGAATGGATCGGGATAATCGTCATGATGAGACAGAAAGAAAACTTCCAAGATCCAATCAAAACACCAACAATTATGACATATCAATTGAACTGTAACTCAATATATTATGAACCATTTCATGAAATGGAAAAAATTATGAAAAGTCACAATTCCATGTTGTGAATGAATGATGAAACTTTTTTTCACTCAAGATAACAATTTATTGACATACTTCGAAAGAAAATGCTCCCCTTGCGCTGTTCTTGAATATTTGAAGATCTTTTCATTAAATAATCGAAATCGCAAAAAAGTTTTCATCGCATTAAGATACTAAATGCAAAAAAATGTAATCCTTCGAAAATATACACTATCTATTCACAATGTTGTTATCGCTTATCAGAATTGTTTTCCTTGAGATTTTGGACAATTGTATGTTTTCTCCCTATCTCGAAGAAAAATCAAATTCGTTTCGCTCCAAAACTACACTTTTTCAATTGCCTAATGTTTTTTATAAACAATCAACAGAATGTTTATGGATTTGAAGATGGAATCAATCTCCATTCAGGTATCAGTTTTTCGAAATGGAGTGACAAAATTTGTATTCTCCTTCCTATTCATTAATGTCAATTGTGCAAACTCAAATTATGAAGAATTCTGAATAAACGACGAAACACTACGCTTGCGGAATATGCATCTCATTAAGAATTCGATTATGAAAAGAACGTTAGTAATTAAATCAACTAGTTCATTAATGGCATTGATTGATGGTATCAAAATATTAACCATCAATCGCTAGGATGGCAAGCGAGATGATTACAAGATTTTTAGTCGGTCGCATAATGAATGGAATATAAATTCTTGTTTGAAATACATACATACATTCTTATTTTGTACAAGAGATGCGTTTGACATAATACAGGGTGTCCCATTACTCGACGTCAACCCGGAACCGGGTGAAAAGGCATGTAATGCTGGTTGTCAGAAAAATATAAAAAAAAATCTAAGTTGCATGATTTTAAAATAATGCGCATTTAAAAAAACACGCAAAATTCCACACCCTGTGACAGTCTTTTCACTCCTGTTGCCACAAATATCAACTTTTTCCAACTTTTTTCTTTGCTGTGTAACCTTGAATAATGCTTGTTTAAACTGTAATCATAATTTTGATACCAGCTGCTCTAGGTTTCATAAAAATAGGGCTTACTTCTCGGAAAAAAAATTCGAAATAAACAATTGCCTAGTTTCAACTGACTGTATTGAAAAAAAAATGTACTACGTAGGTTTGGCAAGTTTTTTCAAAAGTTGGCGCATTTAGTGAGGATTCCAAAAAAAAAAAATAACAGTTTTTCCCGGAAGATGGATCGGACTTTCTGGTCCAATCTCGTGGCCGGCCCGTTCACCGGACTTGAATCCATTGGACTCTATTACTGGGAAGCAGTTAACGAAAAAGTGTATTCAAAGGCAATCGAAAATAAATTTGAACTACGGCAGCTACAATTAAACAAGTATTATCCTCACTAAATGCGCCAACTTTTGAAAAAACTTGCCAAACCTACGTAGTACATTTTTTTTTCAATACAGTCAGTTGAAACTAGGCAATTGTTTATTTCGATTTTTTTTTTCCGAGAAGTAAGCCCTATTTTTATGAAACCTAGAGCAGCTGGTATCAAAATTTTGATTACAGTTTAGACAAGCATTATTCAAGGTTACACAGCAAAGAAAAAAGTTGGAAAAAGTTGATATTTGTGGCAACAGGAGCGAAAAGACTGTCACAGGGTGTGGAATTTTGCGTGTTTTTTAAATGCGCATTATTTTAAAATCATGCAACTTAGATTTTTTTTTATATTTTTCTGACAACCAGCATTACTTGCCTTTTCACCCGGTTCCGGGTTGACGTCGAGTAATGGGACACCCTGTATAAATTTCTATTTAACTGTAGAATTGTGACATTTCTCGTATTGCTTCTAAATACTTTGTGTTCGGTTGCCCATGACAATTGAACATTTAAATGAGTCATTATTGCCCAGTTTTGTATGCGTTAAAGCCACTTTTTATTTTGAGGTCGACGGAAGAAATGTTATATTCAATTAATTTGATCATATCTGTTCACTGTTCAGCAAAGTATATCGTGTTTGAAATAGGTATAGTCCGTTCACGGAAGTTTGAGCGCATAGTAGGCGTTTGTTTATTTATCTGGATTTGGCAATATTTGCTGTCATAACGTAAAATAAAGTCAACGTTGCCGAATATACCTGGCCTTGCGAGTTATCAAAGAACTCTATGCAATATTGACAACATTGCGTATCAATCTGACAAGAAAATAAACAACATAAACTAAAATTTTAACATACACAGTGAAATATGCTAAATTTCCACCGACGGCTCAACCTTTCGTGAACGGACTATACATGCATATTTGAATGATTAATTCTGCGAATGAACAACTTATAATCAGGGGCGGCTTTTCAGGTGAAGGGAGTGAAGTGGCTCTTCACCTAAAAATTCCTAGGGTCAGGGTCACCTAAAATGTTCATTGAGGATGATAATTATTATTCATTATTTATACAATAATTTAATCGTTTCATTAGCTCCATGTCAGAACTCAGGAGACGTTTATTATCGAATCACGAAACTCATTATAAATATCTTGTCGCTGGCCGCATCGAGAGAAGAGGTTTGTCACGGAACTTGCACCTCGATCGCTCAAGTAGACTGCGTTACTATGGTAACGGGTGACGTCACCGGGGCTTTCTATTACGTTTTCTCGCTGTATTGAAGAGCTCCAGTAAAGCATACATTAAAACGGACAAAATTTTCGGACACGATCGATGATTCGGGTATATTCGTAAATCGGCTACTCCGAGTTCTGTAGAAACTGCAACTGAGAGATCATCATCTGTTTACATTTTCGTCAGCGTCAGATGTCAACTTCACATTTGAAAACATTTCGGGTTTTACTCATTTTAAACGCTATTTAGAGCTCGAAATTATGGAATTCTCAATTAAAATTCAAGTAAGAGGAGATTATTGTACGCATTTGCGTTAGATGGAATCATTTCATTCTCGATGATGATGAAAATCGGCAATGATGACTTTGCTACTTGAAGGTAACTTTATCCCTAATTTTCATTATTGAGAATCTCTTCGAGTATTGATATTATTTCAGGTTTCATCTTTTCCAGCAAACCAGGAAAATGTGCCATCAATAAAGAGCCTGAGTAATGGCTCTCAAAAAGAAACGAACATGCACATAAATAAATTGATAGTTTTCTATCTGTCTACACAACATAGTCTTCCTTCAGCATCTATTATCACAATTGTTTCAATTTTATCTTCCATTTTTCAGTTAGTTATTAAAAAAATTAAGATCAAGCGAAGTTACTCTACTACAGATCTACTGACAAAAAAATATTATGCCATGAATTGTGATCTATATTTCCTCCTGCTTTGTGAAGATTTCATCAATAATTACTAGTTTTGTTCTATATCAGTTTACCCTGTTTTATTTTCTGTTTGTTTCAGTGAATTCCTTCAGCATAATATGTACAATAGTACCTTTAATCGTAAACACATTGTACTTGCCAACATTAATATTTTCAACAATTGAGGACACTGAAAGATTATACCAATATTACCAATATTAATATTGAATTATATATAAATCAACTTCGACTAATCAAAGCATGGTTAGTACCCAACTTAAGTTCCATGTAAAACGTAGACTCTGAATCAGGTTTATAGAATTCACACGTTTCTGAAACAATCAACTTATTTGTTGTGGGTTAAAATGAAAATATTGTTATCGACTTCGATCCACTTTCCGAAAAGAATATCAAAATATCTAGTACCTGTTCATCAAGATACCAGGCCAAAATCAATATGAACAATAGATTCCGAATGTTCATTTTTCAGGACAAGAAGGTGAAACTGTTCTTTCTTTTTAAATAAATATTAGATAGTGATTCAAATAATGTTTTTTCGTTTTCATACATCAGTTTTCTCATTCATTCATTTCAATTACGCCCCATAGAAATTGTATGCAGTAACACTTTCAATCGTGATCAGCAATCGTTCACTTATCCTATGAAAATAAAACTTGAGGTGCTTTATTCACATTCATACTTTCCAGTCATCTGAAGACACAAACAAAGTGCTGATATTATACCCAATTCTGTAAAAATAAACCACAAACAAATCCATCGTAACAACTTATTCATTTATATCTTGTAAGATCAGAACATGATTGGATATCACAAGTTAAGTAATTACTCTTTATTCTAGACAATGTAAAAATCAAGTTAATTCAATTTCCACCGTATTATTCTTTTACACATACTTAAGAAAAACCAGACATATCAAATGCCGAGTCAAATGACTATACACCGAAGTTCTTCAGCTCTCATCGAACTATTTTCTCTATTTGTGAATCATGTAGATATAGGTCCATCAATTAAATTTTGTCTTGATACATGGATTTCTCTCATTCTTTATTGGCAATTGGAATAAAAGAATACATTTTTGGAACCAATTTGATGGCTCAAACAAGTTCCAAAGTACATCATTCCTTTATTTTAAATTTGTATTGATGGCACTTTTTTCCTGACATACTGGACAAATAAGATGAAATCTGAAAATGAAATCAACACTTGAAAAAATAATCAATAATTGATATTAGGGATAGTTACCTTTCAAAAGCAAAGTCATCCTTGCCCATTTTCAATATATTCATACCATAATCGAAAGCGATATAATAACTACGACAAATGGGTACAACAATCTCCTTTTACTTGAGTTTTAATTGGAAATCCCATAATTTCAAGCTACAAATAACTGTAAAATAAGCGAAAACCCATGTTTCGAAATGTGAATCTGATATCTGACGAAAATGTAAACAGATTCTGTCTGTCAAAATCCCGCTCCTTTCAATGTAGTCTGGGCGTACTGTAACATATCAGCTTCGGGTCCGAAAATTTTGTCCGTTTTAATGTATGCTCTCCAGTAACCCTCTGCAGTCTGCACATGTTACGTCGTCGGTTACTGTCCGCTTTACTGTCCGTGCGTCGCCTATAACTGTTGTTTACTTTAAGTGCTTCGGCTTCGATATTAAAAATGAACCCCATTAATGACATTGTGTGCAGTTTAATAGAAACTCCGTTTCATCGTTGGAAAGACGAAGACAAAAAGGACATCTTAAATGAAGGTCGGCCTACTGTTGACTTGAAAATTTCTACAAGAAAAAAAATGAAAAATGGCAAATCATATAATATTGCCTCAAGAGAATAAAAACTTATTTAAGAAATTCTGTATCTCAACACAGGCTTTCCTCTTTGGCCAATATTTCCATTCAAAAAGAACTTTTAATTCAACTAACAAACAAACAACCATTTTATGAAGAGATTACGGACAAATTTGCTAGTTTAAAGGACCGAAGGTTAGATCTGATATACAAAAAATAGGTGAGTTTACATAAAAAAGATGTTATTCTAGATTTTTCTGCTTGTTTAGCTCTTCACCTCTTTTTTCACCCACGAGCCGCCACTGCTTATAATGTTTTCGATTTCTCGCAACTACTCCACTCATTTTTTGCCGGTATCGTGTCTATTCGCCATTGCCCTAGGAATAACAAATTGACCTTTAAAACAATAAGGTTATTTGTCACACGTCTCGCCAGTGATGATTAAACCGGTATCACCGAGACAATGAATGTATTTGGTGGATTCGCGCTGGACTCGATCTGAATGTTTACAAATATTGGTCGGCTAATAATAGCTCATTGATAAAATTGTTGGCAATGAACTTAAGGAATCGCGGTGAAATGGAAAACGCCTGTGGACGCGCTTTCAGCATTATTATTCATTCCATACTGATAGTTATTCAATATCCGCAGATATCTTATGCTAATCTGTACGTACCGTTGTTATACAGGGTGTAGAGGTAAACAAATACGAGGGACTTCGGGACATGATTCCTCGATGAAAATAAGTAGGGGTAGTTTATACTTCTTTTTTTTAAATTGAGCCCCTTCCAAAGTACACCCTTTGGAAGGCGATGACCAGTTGAAAGTTTTTTATTTCTTTTTACGGCTTCTTGAAAACACTGAGTCATAAAACTATACATAATATAAAGCACAATTATTTTAGATCTCATAACTTTCTAATGTTTGAAAATAACAACCCCCCTAGGATCTTCGTTCAAAAATTGTTTTCGCGGGATAGATTATCAAAAAATAAATCTCTCTTATGGTTTCCCTGTTCCCATTCAATTCTGGAGAAAAAAAGTCTGCAAAATTTCGGTACAGCCGATAATTTTCTCCGAAAAAATAAAAAACTTACTCTTCTGAAACTGAAAATTGTAGGAAGAATCAAAGAAAATCTGTTTCCTTCTGTCAAAACCATCTTTGAGCATAAACAATATCTTAGAATATTAATTCTATGGAACATACGATGAAATGGATCATAACAGCTTGTAAATTTTTATTTTTTTCCGAAAAAAGTATCGACTGTATCGGAATTTTGCGAGAAACTTTTTTCCCCAGAATTGAATGGGAAACCATAACAGAATTATTTTATTTTCTCGAAAATCAATGCACGACAACAATTCTTGAATCAAGCTAGATTCATAACAACGGTAGATTAACTAATGACTGTATCACAACATAATAAAGACAATGCTATTATTATTATTTCATATTATCATGTGTAAATTAAATATTTCTATTACTCTGTTTTATTTCCATTTTCCGATAAAAAGGATTTAAATTCAACACTTTAAATAACCATAATGAATATACCCCGAATCTTTGAAGTCTGTTCCATTTTAAAATGAATACTGAGTAAACGATTCCATTCGACTAACTCAAAATGCGAATTTTTATTCAGCGGCTCATTGCGGGAACGAACGAAATGGTAGAAAAAATGGAATTATATAACGAAGCTCATTTCCTCACACAATCCTGATGAAAATTTCTCATATTACCAACCAAAAGATTTTTCTGTCGATAACTAAAATCTTGATTCGTTTTCACATTCGTTTTTCCGCAAAGATACGGATCTGCTGCGTTGTCGATTCATTTCTTCTTTTGTTACGCCCCGAAAGCTCTCCTGTATCCCGTTTTTCCCTCGTGTCGTCTGGGAACCGCGTCAGCTTCGATAAATTCCACTTTTGAAACCGTATCTTTGGAATGTTGAATGTCACACTAATCCACTACTAGCCATCCATATACGTGAAATTGTAAATCCCCCTTTTGTTTGCAGTCCACAATGTGTCTCAGCTAATTGATGCCGGGGCAGAGAGCGATTCAGAGGAGGACGAAGAAGAGTGGAATTACGTCAGGGGTGAAGAGGCGAACAAAGAGAACGCCAAACCGTTGCCACTGAGCTCACAGGTGAGATAGACTGATTGTTTTTAGGGCTTTGTAATTTGAGGTGTGAAGATTGTGTGGTTTTTCGTATTATAGGGATCGAAAGCCTCAGGACAGACTTGTTGCCAAAAAATCCATATACACCATACCTACCACTGGGTTTTTCCCATAAAACCTGGGACCTGTAACACAAGCACTACAAGTCCTACAATTGTAAGAATATATTCTACACTTGTAACTGTTTCATAACACAAACCATCTTGTAATTACAAGTACGGACTAGTAATTACGTCAAAATCTCTACATATGTAAACTTTTTCTGTAACATAAAGTTCACACTTGTATAATCGTGTCACGGAATTTTCTACAAGTGTAGATAATGTTTTACATATCTCCAACTCTAGGTAGATACAACACATTTTAATGTATTTGCAAAAATTAACAAAAATCACAACTGAGTAATTATATGTTCCTTATAAAGGGATTGTACCCAACTACGATCACAAATTTAAAAAGGAGCAGCCATTTTCATCTTCTTTATATTGTGGTAACGATGCCGTGAACTCTGACATGGGCAGTTGGAGCTCTTGTTCTAATTTTACAATTTCCAGTTCAGTTTTATGGTTCTTCAACCTTAGATATTCTACTTGCAAAGCAAGCTCTTCTTGTTTTATCTGAGCAACTTTTTCCGAATCGGAAATATTGACTCTATCTCGCTTTCTTTTTCCTGTATAAAAATGCATTTTTCTATTATTATTTTGCTTCGAAAAGAATTAGGTACCATTGAATTGCTTTGGAATAGATGGGGTTTCGTGAGCACTGATTGGTCCACTTTTATTGGCAATCTTCAGCATTATTATTCTCTACGTCAGTTTACCAGCTTGGTTGCTTGAGTTTTTCGAAAGACTCAGCTACTCCAAGACCGCATATTACAGGAGAGTCTTTCCCAATTATTTCCAGTACAATTTTTTCCACTTCCGTTAGATTCCCCATTCCACCAGAGCCAGTTTTCTTCGCATTATCAATTTTAATCTATAAATATGTACCATATGTCGATAACAATAACCTTGCAAGTTCCAAGTTTTGCTGACCATAGCAATTCTCTTCAAATTCTGCCATATCTAATGTATCCTTTACATAAGTCCAATCTTTATCCGATGGTACTTAACAATTACTTTGAGCCAAATTGGCCATTCCTTTCCACTTTTCTACTTTATCTTGCTTTCTCAGTTCATCCTAGAAAGCTCCGAAAAATATGTGTCTGTTTTCTCTTATCTTAATTAAAAATTGCATTTTACGTTCGAAAACAATTTGTTTTGAAGACATAATGCAAACAGAAGACCCGCAATACAACTTATATTGACAAGTCTTGTCATATAGTAGGAATCAAATAATAATTAATTCTATGATATTTGCATTATATGTGTAGCTACACATGTACAAAATTATTTAATTTCTACAATTGTAGCCATTCGCATTGTGACATCGAATTGGGTTGGACTTGTAGTTACAGGCAAATTATTTGTAACTTGTAGACTTGTTACACTTGTAAGGTTTGTGTTACAGGCCCCTGGTCGGAAAACCGAACAGATAACAGACTTTTTTATGCCATCCAGATATCCCGCTCTCCCCTACTTCACGAGTGAATTAGAAAATGTATTGTGTAAGACTTTAGCGGTCAACATAGGAAATTGTGTTGTCGGGTTTTTAGGTCGTCGTTGGGTTTTGGAGTTAGACGGAGTGTCCGACATCCTCAGGAGCTATTCTTTCTATACAGACTCAGTAGTCCTTTAAATATCAACGAAAGAATAGCTCCTGAGGATGCCGGACACTCCGTCGTCTAACTCCTAAAAACGACGTTCTAAAAACCCGATAGGCCACATGAATTAGAAGATACGAGTATCTGAATCATTCGGAAAAGTCGGTTACCTATTAAGTTTTCCGGGCATAGTTTTTGATTGCATGAAGAAATTATTGACGTTGTACCTTTTTGAAAAGCTAACGAAGCATTGAAGTTTTTCCTTAGATTACTACACCAACTTCATTGTACTTTTCTCGAGTAATTCTGAATTCATTAATCAAAATTTTATGACGAAAACAGGTGCAGCTGTTTAGAACCCTGTATATCTCGGGTTATCAGAAATTTTAGTGAATACTTATTCACAAGGAATGAGTGCCATATTCTCAGTTTAAAAAAAAATATTCATTGAATATCATCTAATTTAGAGTCAAGTAGTTTTCATAAAACTAATTACATATTTTCGATAACGTAGCAGAAAAGTTGAAAAATCGTATCTTCGTAACCATAGATTTTCTACAAGACGCATATTGCTGCAAATATCTCCTTTGAAAGATCACGTCGAATTACCAGACTCCCCGTATATATCTTTTACATTAAACCTAGTTAAACGAATTATCCCAAGCTCTTGCAACATCTTCAAAGATATACACACAAAGATATACTTTATCCCAACCCTGTAATTCATACATATAGTCCGTTCACAAAAGGTTGAGCCGTCGGTTGGCCATGATAATTTGGCATAATCCACTGTGTATATTGAAATTTTAGGTTGTGTTGTTTATTTTCTTATCAGGTTGATACGCAATGTTGTCAATATAACAGAGTTCTCTGATAACTTGGAAGCTCGTCGGACGAGACCTGATACATTCGGCAACGTTGGTTTTATTTTACGTTATGACAGAAAATACTGCCAATTTCAGATAAATAAACAAACTCCTACTATGCGTTCAAACTTCGTGAACGGACTATATATTATTCACACAATTGATCTTTTCAACTTTTTTAGTTTGATGTGAAAGCACCTGCAATCGCTTAGGGAGACTAACTATGATATTCAAAGGTACTGGTGAGATCAGGAGAAAAACTGTAATATCTGACTGGCTTTAAATTGATCAATGAAACAACTGAGATATTGCCCGATTTAAAAAACCATGGGTCAGACTGTAGTTTATCACCGCTAGTTTTCGTATGTCGCTCATACAGTTTTTATATCAAATAATAGAGAGAATATTTTGACATAAGAGGAATAGAATACAAATTTTGCTGTCAGATATATTCTTGCACAGCGCTCTCTATGCCAGGAATATGAAAAATAGCCAATCGCGAATTCATTCGCCGTAATGTCTGAAACAGAAGCCACCAATAGTTTCGAATATCTCAGTTAACAGTGACACCGATACCAGAAGATATTATGTTATCTTTGAGAAGGATGCGAGAAATTTTGTTTCGGAACCATGCCTATAGTCCGTTCACGAAAGTTTAAGCGCATGGTAGGCGTTTGTTTATTTATCTGAAGTTGGCAGTAATTGCCATATTGTCCTAACGACAAGCTTGCTGGTTATCAAAGAACTCTATGCAATATTGACAACATTGCGTATCAATCTGACAAGAAAATAAACAACATAACCTAAAATTTAATATACACAGTGGAAAATGACAAATTGTCATGGCCAACCGACGGCTCAAACTTTTGTGAACGGACTATAGCGCATAAGTGCACTTATTGATAACTGATACCTATGACTGTAGCTGTAACGAACATAATGAGCTTTGATCGGCAACAGTTCAATCTGCTGAATCATAAGCGTTTAAAAAATTATTTTTCTTCCAGGTTGCTGAAGAGGAGGAGGAGGACGACATAGAAAACGACGCAATGTCCCAGTTAAATCCGAACGCGGCAGAGTTCATCCCGTCGCCTGCGCGCGCTGTAGCGTCCCCGTTGGGCAGGCTGTTGGATGAAGATCAAGTACTTTCCAGATCGCCCAAGAAACCGCCACCGACAGAGGTCGACTTGAACGTCCCCGATATTTGCGATTTCGAAAAGGACATATCGCAAAAGCCACGCGAGATAGAGGCGGCATTCGGCATAAACGCAGCCGAACAGGACAGTACGAATAAACCCCACGAAAACGGCCATCAGGTGAGTCCCCATGGGTCGGCATTGAGTCCACAATTTTCATTTTGATCGGGCAAATATACACACCACATCGTCATAAGTCTATTATATAAACTCTCAACTTGTTGAAGGTAACCACCAATACTGGCCTTTACCTTAATGGCATTACGTACCCTTTTCTTATGATTCGGTTCACGAAGTGATAGTCGACGAGAAAGGGTTTGGAGATGTCTAAGCAGCCTAGAGCGACTAAATTTCGCCTAGGAAATTGTGACCTTTCAAGGCGGATCAAAACCCCACACAAAGGGTTAAAAACATTCTTCAAGTGAACAATATCCAGCAGATAAACTGGTCAGCAAACTCACCAGACATGAATCGAATTCAAGCGGATGACCTGGTCATCATTGGTCAAGACCAACAATGACCAACTGCATTTAAGCGCTTTTGGTCATTGCTGGTCTTTATCATATGACGTCATGAATTGCCCTTCAACGTCATCGATTAAGACCGCAGATGACCTAAGGTGAACATACTCGAAAGCCGAGTCAAGCTTCTGGTCATTAGAGAAATAAGGTTAAATTCTATGTTTATATCTTATGAGAACACATGAATGTCAGGTTCAAATAAACATTCACTTGCAATTACAACAGATGCTATGAAATCTTCTAAACTGGACATGACTCAATTGTAGCGTAAATCTGAAATAGAAATGTTGAACAACATTCAGCTAGCAAAAATAAGAATAAATCATTTAATTAACTTATGTGGTTGTACGGATGTGGTATGGAAAATATTATTCAAATTTTTGTCCAGGGAGTAATACAGTATGTTTTGGGGATTTTTCTAGGTTCTCATCAAATATAACTATGTAATGGTAATTTCCAAAACAAACAATATTCAGTCCCATTGCATTTTTACTGAAACGAAACTCTAATTCAGAAAATCGTTGGTTATGTGTTTGTTTTCATTCTCTCTAACCTACATTAACGAAAATGGCGAAGATGACCAGAACTGCATTTGAGCGGAAGCTGGTCATTCGCGGTCATTCTTCAAGTGCCAAGACCAAGGGCAGGACCAACAATGACCACAGTCATTACTGGTCATTCGCTTGAATTTGATTATGAATTGATAAGCAATGCTGTCAATATTGCATAGTTATCTGATAACTCGCAAGCTCGTCGGCAAGGCCGGGTACATTCGGCAACGTTGACTTTATTTTACGTTATGATAGTAAATACTGCCAACTTCAGATAAATAAACAAACTTTCGTGGACGGGCTATACGTGCTAGAGAGAGTATTATCATTTCGCCAAAATCCACCTCCAGCATTTCAGGAATTGAAAAAAAGCTGCTTATCATCGAAGTAGTTGAAGGATCTTGCTCAATTAAAATGACTAGGGAACCCCAACAACTCACTATAGTCCGTTCACGAAAGGTTGAGCACATAGTAGGCGTTATTTTATTTATCTGAAGTTGGCAGTATTTACTGTCATAAAGTAAAATAAAGTCAACGTAGCCGAATGTACTCGGCCTCGTCCGCCTAGCTTGCGAGTGATCAGAGAACTCTATGCAATATTGACTACATTGCGTATCAATCTGACAAGAAAATAAAGAACATAACCTAAAATTTTAATATACACAGTGGAATATGCCAAATTTCCATGGCCAACCGACGGCTCAACCTTTCGTGAACGGACTATACATAATCCTACCAACCAACTTCTTCATCAGCCTACGAAAGTACAACCAAAATTCGAAAGACTACAGTAGTCCGGCAAAATATTCATCAATAACCGAAACTACGTAGATATAATAGATCCACTGGTACACCACTACAATGTATCACCCAGAACGAAGAAGGGTGGCATGCTGGAATCCTTGCCACTCTTCGAACACTTGTAGTCTTTAAAAACAATTCAAATGCATATCTTTTATATAGGTCGATGGCCATTTGCTCTGCAATTAATGACTGTTATGCCCGATTGCACCGTTCGTCTAAGCAACGTTTAAGCCCTGAAATGACGTTTCATCAATGGAATAAACGTCACTTAAGGGCTTAAACGTTGCTTAGACGAACGGTGCAATCGGGCATTATTATTATTATTATTAATAATAATGTCAAAGTGACAATTTCAAGTTAGAACGTTTATTTTTTCTCCAAAATTGTTTCGTATTTTTAATGGGGGTAAAGCTGTTCGCGTCCGTGATATAATATCACACGTGCCTCCGGGGTAATGCTGAATGAACAGCAATAAAGAATACCAGACTGTCTTCGGATCTCCTGGTGAACACACTGCCATTTCAAAAATGCCTAACACGACCAACTCAAGGCTCTTCTAACACAAGAGCCACTCAATAATCGGACCTATGGGTATGCCAGATCAACATTGAAAGTGTATGAGCTGCAGTAAAAGTGAATACAATATTGGAAAACTCCTTATAAATATATGAAACTCACACAGCAGACTCAAGTGGTACAATTAGATCCTTATTGTAAGAATATGGCAATGTGTAAATTCGTACGAATATATATATATATTATTATTATTATTATAGGTTTGAAAATTCACATCAGATATTTTTCCGTCAAGTTGAACAGTTGTATATTCGGGAGATTTACGTGCTATGTGACGGTCTGAATAAATAACTGATTGCAATAATGTAGTGTTGTCTCTCGCTTACCTTTGGGAGTGGCTTTATTCAAGCAGTATGGTAGGCAACCAAAAGTACTTGAATCGAGTATTATGGGTAGCCTGACACATTAATAATTCTATTCAAGTACTTCAGGTTTCCTACTATACTGCTTGAATTAAGCCTTGTTCCAATGATAAGAGAAAGACAACACTACATTATTGCAACCGGTCATTTATTCAGACCGCAAATCTCTCGAATATACAACTGTTTAACTGGATGGCAAAATTATCTGTCTGATGCATTGAATATTGTATGTTTCCCATGTTCCAAATCTTTATTATGCTTAGAATTTTACTGTTCCTGTGTGCCTCACTCAACTCCACCTAAACAGCTGCACCGATTTGAGTGCATTTTTTGTATGAGTTGCACCCTGGATGGTTTATATTCGCAAATCCAACAGGCAGATGGCGGCCCTGGATATCTAAATTATAAACCTATACCTCATCTAAACGGCTGGATTGACTTGAATTCTTTTTTGTATATGAAGGACAACGTCTGTAGGGTTCCTTAGTACAATTCAAAACTTTATATAACCGTCTTAAAAACTGCGGTCGATATCTATTTGATTGTATAATGAATAAAAAAACTAATTTCCATCTATCTATTAATTTCAGGATAATTTCAACAACGATACAAACGCCATCAACGCGTTAAATAGCAGACTCGATGAATTCCACTTCGGACCTAACGCGGCTCCATTCACGCCCTCCAAACTGTTGGATCAGTCAGAAGCCTCGTCCACCAGAGCGAACTTTGGTGACGAGTCCGCGATGACGTTGGGCACCTCTTTCAACGACTCGATGTTGAGCCAGGATCAAAACGATTTCGTACAAAAGGACGATCCCATGTCCATGTCCTTCCATCAGGATAGAGCGGACGATTCCAATCTCTTCGATTTGAACAAGGTGCACATGTTACCAGAGAACGTGGATGAATTTATTGCCAACAAAGAGGAAAATACGAACTCGTTGTTCGATGACACAATTTCCGATTTGACGGAACATTATCCATTAGGTAGGTGAATAAAGTTTCAATAAGACATTTTAAAGAATGACAATAGGTGAAAATTTTTGTACTATAATTTTTCTTTCGTTGTAGGTAAACCTGAAGAACCCAAACAATCTGGAATTGAAATTACAACAGATTTAGACCATGAAGATCAAAAGATTGATCATCTCCAAATAAATAAGTCGAGTACACCAATAGACGAAAGATCAAAGTCTCCTTCAGGATTACAGACTCCGATCGAAGATGACAGAGCAATTTCTCCAAGAGATGAGACACAAACACCAATCGAAGAAGCCAGTGTTGCATCATCAATCGGAGAATGTGCAATACCAAAGGTAGAAGATCGCTTGGAAGCACTCCCAGAAACAGAAAACAGATTACAATCGCCATTCGAACAAAACAAACCGAGTTCGCCATTTGAAGAACGCTTGATATCACCAGTTGTGGAACATAAGTTGTCATCCCCTTACGAAGAGAAAGAAATGTACTCCACGGAGGAAGAGAAAGATATATGTTCTCCCGTAGAAGAGAAAGATATATGTTGTTTGATGAGGAAACAGAACGAGCCACAAAATGAAGAAAAGGAAGTGTTTGAAGAAAAAGATCTATTGAGCGAAAAGGACATAATTCAAGAGGAAAAATACTTGATTGAAGGAAAACAATTCATAGAAGACAAAGTATCTTTGAGTGAAAAAGAAGTGATAGAAGAGAAGGATATATTTGAAAAAAAATATGATGCTATCTCTCCAGAACCCCAAAGAGATATTTTATCTCCAAATGATGCTAATGAAGTTTCAGTAGTTCAAGAAAGACAGATCACATCTCCACAACAGGAAGAAAGACTAGTATATTCACCAGTCGAGGAGAAAGAGATTGTACAAGCAGTTCTCGAAATGGAGGCAGCTATTCCTAAATCTGAAGAAATTGTGTCCTCGGTACAACAAGAAATCATATCCTTTACAGAGGAAAGACAGAATATTTCTCCTATCCAAGACAGAGAAATCTCTTCTCCAGTTTTAGAAGAAAGGGATGTTTATTCTCCAATTGAAGAGAAGGTGATTGCTTCACCTGTTCAAGATGAAGAAATCACTTCTATGGTCCAAGAGGTAGAATTGGCTTCTACTCAAGAAGAATGTTCTCTAGTCGATGAAGGAAAAGCAGAAAGTCCATCTTTGGAACAGGAAATTTCCACTGCCGAACTCAAAGAAGATGATTTCGTGCCTATCAATACTTCAGAGTCTTTAGATGAACTAAAAATTGAACCGTCTGAAGTAACTACCAACTGTGATAATTTGGAAAGTTCCCAACAGAAGCAGGAACCTGTTGAGTTGGAACCATCCATGAATAATGAAGAATTCCTCAAGTTCGAAACTGAAAAGTCTGATGAAGAAAAGGCCAAAGAAAATTTAGAAAGCGAATTCCAGTTAGAAAACTCAAACATAGGTGAGTGGATAAAAATAATTCCAAAATTTTGCAGTAACATATGAACATCACAAAGTATTGTCTGTAAGAGTATACTTTATAATTTCTAAAACATTTTATGAAGAAAATTAGCTTTTTGCCTGATATGTTATAGATATTCTCCAAAACTATAGTACCAAAACCCCTGTATATTTTAGGTCCAAACGGCAAACAGTGTTATGATACTGAATAGTTGCTGAATTGAAAATGAAAAATATTTTTTTTAAGAAAACTTCCTCTCCTTAAATGTTGGAAAAACTTTGACCCTCTGTTTTCACAATTTTTTTTCTCGTAAAAATCTCAATAACAAACTGTTGAGTTTTTACCGAAGATTAGTTGCAGAGGTCTTGAAATATTTAAAGGAGGAAGTTCCTTGTCAAAAACCCCTAAATGGAAATTTTCAGCTCTGAATTATAATTAGTTATCCAAAAGTTTCAAATAGGCAATCACCCTATATAAAAGTTGAAAAACTCAATGCTAATGGTATATCAAGAAATTAATTATTCACATAAAGGGTATAGCCGGGTTTCAATAGTAAATCTGCCCCCGCGGCTTTTTTGATTCATATTGAGGGTATCGATTAGGCATTGAATGATGAGAATTCAGCCAACTTTTCAGTTTTTTATCTCTAGCCATTTTTGAGATTTCTGTGAAAAACACTTTTTTCGTTTTTATTTTTTTCTCTTGTGATATCCAAAATTTTCGAATGGTGATTTTTTTCTGTTGATTCTTTGCTATTAAAGGAATAGACGTATAATTTTTTTATGAATTTCAGCTGAAAAATCTATTTTTAGAAAAAGAAATAAAGTTATTGTCATTTGTTTTTCGGTGTTCTTAAAAAGTTTCCACCGCCATTTTTTGACATAAAATTTCTTTTTTGGCCCTTGGAATTTTCTCACATTTTTAAAATTGGTGGAACACTTTGAAAAAAAATTCAAACTGTTTGAATTTTAGGATTCAACAGATATCCATCAAATTTCAGTGCTGTTGTATTCATATTGGCTCCCTGAACAATATTAGTGAAAAAAACAATTGGCGATCTGTTTTAGTTTGGGAGATATGGGCCCCCAAAGTCTGAAAAATGTTGAAATGAATTACCGCTCTATTAAGTTTAAAGCCCTTCTACACATTTTAACATGAAGATTTGATTCATTTTATTTCAGATATATTCAATAATTATTGCAAAAACATCGAAAACATTCGAGGGAAAGCCCGCCGTTTCTTTTGGTAAGTTTGGCACTACCGCGAATTATTTTGCGCGAATATGACACGATGCATACAGGTAAATCCCGCTATCATTTCCTAATGCCACTCGCTGAAAGACGCGGCAGTGCCAAACTTACCATAAGAAACGGCTGGCTTTCCCTCGAATGTATTCGATGTTTTTGCAGTAATTATTGAATATATCTGAAATAAAATGAATCAAATCTTCATGTTAAAATGTGTAGACTTTAATAGCAAAGAATCAACAAAAAATCACCTTTCGAAAATTTTGGATATCACAAGAGAAAAAAAATAAAAACAAAAAAGTGTTTTTCACAGAAATCTCAAAAATGGCTAGAGACAAAAAGCTGAAAAGTTGGCTGAATTATTTTCATTTAATGCCTAAGGTAGCGGGGGCAGATTTACCATTGAAACCCGGCTATACCCTTTTATGATTCATGTTGGAAAAACCAATAGAGTATTGCAAGATAATTTTTTGGCAATATTTTTCTTTTAGTTCAAAATATCTTTTTTTTTTTCAGTTTTATCACCGGTCGAGAAATCTGCTGAAATAATTGTTGATGATAGTGTATATAAGAATGAATCTCTATGTGATATCAGTACAGAACCAGAAAAATCTGCAGATTCTCAGTTAGTACAAGTTGAAGAATCCCTTTTGAAAGAAGTAGCTTCCCTCAGTTTAGCAGAACAAATTGAGGTGCCTTCATCTCTAGCTATCGATACTAGTGTAGATGTACACTCCCAACCAACTCCGGAGGCTGATCAATTATTGATAAGTGATTCCAATCTCCAATGTTCTTTCAACAAATCTGTGAATGAAACGTCTTCAGTTAATACAACAGACGTACAATCTGCCCTTGATCAATCTCTTCTTGGAGAAGTGCAATGTCTTATTAGTCCAAACTTGTCTGGCGCTCTAGCAGATATAACCTCTGAAGTTGTTACTTCAAGCGGTAAGTTCTTTAACTTTATTGACTGAAGAAGCAAAGGGCCAAATGGTTTAGCATTTCTTAAGTTAGAAATTTCAGACAGGTTCACGATTTAAACAGGAAAATTGAATAGATAAATAGATACACATATCTTCAAAAGTCTTGAACCGCCTTGTCAACTCTCAACTTGTTGAATGTAACATGATAATTTTTTGTAAGTGGAATTATCACACTCTAATCACTCGAAAGAAAACAATAAACCAGCAAAAATATGTTTCTTGCTTGGGAGAATACAGGTGTTTTCAGCAAATAACAAGAGTTATACTATTGAGGATATCCAATATCTCAATTTGACCAGGCAAGAATAGAAGCCCTCTCAGAGTAAGAAGTAAACATAGAGATGCCCGTATGCGTGAACAGTACTACATTGTAATCAACCAAGCATTAGAGTGAGAATACGACGTATCGAGAAAATAAACACTAATAGTAGTGTTGGGATCACTCGAGTACTCGATTATTCAAATAATCGACACTGCTCGATTATCAAAAAAACCGCTCGTCACTCGATAATCGAAATGAGTCATGTGTTCTTCAATTCGATTTTTCGAGCGACGGGTGATATCTTAATAATCGGGCTGTGTCGGTTATTTGAATGGTTGAGTACAAGCCCTATATTCGGTGTTTTCGCCCGGCATTAACCATAGATAATCGCGATCTTTGAGTGAATTCTCATCCGATAGTTCTTATTATCATTTTCACCAAACTTGCATCAATTTTCGCAATTTTTATATCTGAAAGAACATTTCCAGAAGTAGACACAGAAAGTTTCAATTGTTTGGCTGGTCTTTTGAACGGTACAGCATTTCCGGAAGTTCCAGGATAAGCTAAATTTTGTGCATTTACATTGCTACCTGAAGAAACAGTTTCACATGTTATTGTTTGTTGTAAGTTTAATGTCGGATGAAGACGGTTTAAATGCTGCTTTAAATTTGAAGTACTGCCATAATAAGCCAAAACTTTTCTACAAATAATATTGCAAGTCGCAAATTTCTTATCGTTATTTTTATGGAAATAATTTCATACAGCGGACTTCTGTTTTGATCCCATGATAATCATACAATACGACACACGCGAGCTTCAATTTCGATGGCAGTAGGTATAAACAAAGTCGCAAGTCACAACGCAACGAACGTACAGCGCTGAATGAGCGACAAGCGGTTAGCATGATCGCTTGCAACTGGGGCGATTACGAGGGTGGGGATCAGGCGAAAAATCGCTCGATTATCACTCGGTTATTTGGATCGCTCGATCATCGAGTACTCGGTTATTGAAAGTACTCGATTATTCCCAACACTAACTAATAGACAACTGACACAATTGTCTGTAACAGACGCTAGCCGTTAGTATCAGAGTAGGGGAGCGGTAGACCAATTATCCCAATACGGTATAAAGATACGGCTCAAGTTCGCAATGCCGGAATGTTGTTCGCGTGCATAAACAGATTCTACTTGGCTGCATAACAAATGCGTGAAGGCATCTCCAGGTTTACTTTGAGGTAGCACTACATCAAGAAGCTTTGTCGAACCACCAGATTGCGCAACGTTAGAGGGCAAGTCTATTGATGATGTGTGAATTCAATTTGTGAGAGAATTAGTCAGTCCAAATGTCGAATTTTATCATTAAATAATAGTAATAATAACAATAATATTATTAAGTAATATTTCAATCATCTGGAAGTAGGCGAACGTCTTTTTTAATAAGTAAAAATTTCTGTCATAAATATTAAAAGCAGTAGAAATAAGCTGTAATCACCAGTTGTAATTAGTGATTTTTTCGACATTTCAGGAAAAGTTGAAAACGAACTTCTTAAAGCTGAGGAATCTGCAGAAATTTTACTATCTTCTCCAGTGAGGGAACAACAACAAGACTTCTCTCAAAATACTTCCACGCCACTGGCGAATAAATTGGAAGTTGCACCATTATCTACACAGGAGAAATCACCGGTTCAAGACAAAACACCTAAGGCTAAAGAAGCAGACAAAAAGACAACAAAGGGCAAGGTAACCCCCTCTACTACTGCTAAGAAGACACCGACCAGTAGAACTTCGTTAGGGGCTGCCAAAACTACTGCAACTCCTAGCCCGAAACCAAGTATGTATTATTAATATCTATTCTGTTTGATGAACACAAAGTATGGGACATGGAAGAATTCGAAAATCACTTGATTCTTTTAGTACGGAGAATTTCCATGCCAATTGAATATTATCTAGAAAGCGTGGAAAGGTTAGATCGACCATCTACTCTGGTTTATAGATGGCTAAGGGATAAACATCTTGGTACTCTGTTCAAGGTTCATGCATCGGAGGTAGGTGTTCGTAAGGATCCCAGGAGGTGGCGTTTTGTTTTTGTTTATACTCGGAAATAAGCGACATTTTGTCAAATAAGGGAACCTAGAATCAGGCAGAGCCCCTCCATACTGAAGAGCCTCAAATAGGGCGAAATAGCTATCTATGGATGCTCTGTTTGATATTACCACCATCCTGATCTGACAACCGATAGATTGAAAAATTCTAACACTTTTATTCTTCTGTTTTCATTTATTCATTAAAAACTTAATTATTTTATTAAAATTTTTCGATATAGCTATCGTAGTTATGAATGGACAGGGGGAGATATTGTTTTCTCGTTTCTTTTTCGTGTAATTAATTAATTAATTAGGATCTTTCGGTACAACTATCGCCGTATTGAACGACCAGTAGGGGATATTGCATTCCTTGTTTCCTTTGCATTCAGTGCCTTTGCACCTAATTATTTAATTGAGATTTTACTGAAGAGCTACGAAAAGAGTGAAGGTATCGTTAAAAGATGAACATATTTCCCAAAATAGTGGTCTTTGAAATCTCATAATCTATAAAAGTAGAACAGAGCATTATGTTCTGTGGCAGTACTCTGTACCGTTCGTTTATTCCCAGATATTACAAATGAATCTGTACGATCTGTGGTCACGTGACTAAAAAATCCGTCTGCTCGCGGAGGTCAATGCCGAACGGGTTTATTGTTTATATTATACATGCGTTACCCTTAAACGTGTGGATTTTTATTTTGTATTGATAACAAAATAACAAATTTCTAGCCATAAAGAGTCGCAACAGAGTGTGTCTGTCGGCACAGTTTAAAGAGGCCAAAATTTGCTTTGTCTGTGATAGTCATACGACTATGAGTACGGGCATAAGGCAAACACTTCCTTTACCGGACCCTTGCCCTCATGTTGGGTATCACTCATACAGATTAGTTAGTCTGTTCACGAAAGTTTGACCGCATAGTAGGCGTTTGTTTATTTATCTGAAGTTGGCAGTATTTGCTCTCATAACGTAAAATAGAGTCAACGTTGCCGAATGTACTCGGCCTATTTCGACGAGCTTGCGATTTATCATAGAATTCTATGCAATATTGACAACATTGCGCATCAATCTGACAAGAAAATAAACAACATAACCTAAAATTTTAGTATACACAGTGGAATATGCCAAATTTCCATGCCCAACCGACAGCTCAACCTTTCGTGAACGGACTATATTTGCTCAAACCAGACTTACCCTACTGGGAGGCGCGACATTGAGGCCAACTGTCCCATAAGAGAAGTCTCCCAGAAATATAATAAACTAGCGACCCGCCCCGGCTTCGCACGGTAATTCGATCCAAGTAAAACTGTTAAATAAAGACAGTTGCATCAAAATTTTATCATAAATTCCCTAAATTATGGCGCCTACCGACCCTCTAAGTTAGAAAAGTGATCAAATACTAACTTGAAGTCTTAGTAACACTCAGTTAAAAAAAAACATCAGAATCATTTCAGTAGCTATGGGGTCATGCGCTTCTTGACACGATCACGCTAGATTTATTAACCAAGTCTTATAAAAATCCGTTCAGACGTTAAGGCGCGATAAAGCAAAACTCCCAGCAAAAACCATAAAACAATCATGAACTCAATTCAGTTTTCTACCTACTTCCTACCCTCTAAGTACGATGACGTGTTCATTTTGATCTTATATCCGTTTATAGGTAAATATCTATTACCTTACTAAATTTCATCAAAATCTGTTCAGCCGTTTAGACGTGAAAGAGCAAGAGTCCCAACAAAAACGACTAAAAATCACTAACTCAATTTAGTTTTCTGCCTACTGCCTACCCCCTAAGAACGATGGCGTGATTATTTATAGCATATGACCATTTCTAGGTTATCATCAATCACCATACCAAATTTCATCAAAATCCGTTCAGCCGTTTAGGCGTGAAAGAGTAACAGACAGACAGAGTTACTTTCGCATTTATAATATTAGTATGGATTTTGCAAAGGAAGTTACATACATTCCTGGAAAAATGTAGGTCTAGTATTCGTGACAATATAGAATAAACCACAATCTAATCTTAATCAAGAAGACTTCCCATATTTCTATGACAGTCCCAGAGCAACTATTTTTCTCTAAATTTAGGTATTATTACAGCTGCAAGAGTACCTTCTAAGACAACTACTGCTACTTCAAAGTTGAATTCCACTGCAAAGACTGAAAGTGCAACTTCAAAGGTTGCCAGCAAACCGCTGTCATCTAAACCTAGCACCACCTCTGCTGCACCAAAACCAAATTCCACAGCTGCTAAGGTACCTCCGTCCTCTAGAACTAGCTTAAGGACAGCTTTGCCAAAATCGACAGGAACGAATGGCACTGCCAAGCCAACTACAAAACCAGCCACGGGAGCGATTAAGAAAACCGAAGGTGGGTTAAAAATTATAATGATTTCCTACACTTGCAAGTTTTTTCAAATTCATAAATAATCATAGACAATTCACAAATTTTAACTTTGTAGTGGAATGAGATGGAGATTTTAAATTGTCAGGGTACGTGTATGGTTGGGACAATTTGGCTGGGTTCGTTTATGGGCCAAATGTTCTTGAGTTACTAAGTGTTAACATTTTATTTCCCAAATATTATCGAAACTAGAAACTCCATTGGGTCAACTTTGTGTTTTGTTTTCTGGTAATTTTCATGTTCCCTGTTGCAAAGGTTGATGTTGTGCTAGTAACGCAATTTCTGAAGAAGCTGCAATGAATATGTTATATACATATAAAATGATCAAAATATGAACATATGAAAGCTTCAAATAAATTTAACAAATAAGTGCTATTATTAAATTTTCAGTATCGAGCAATCGAAGTGTAACTTCCACTGGTACAAGCAAACCTGCTTCTGCAACTGCCAGGACGAATGTTACATCTGCAAGAAGCACAACAACAACAACAGCTGCTCCTAAACCTCGACCAAATACTCTGAAACCAGCTCCAACTAGAACTGTAGCCGCCCCAAAGGTAAATATCATTCATACTGAAACCTAATCGATACATCCTTGCATAATGAATAAAAATGATGGATTTCCTGAATTTTTAGCCTACATCCACGTCGGCAAAACCAGCCACAACTGCTGCGCCCAGAGTACCACTTACATCAAGGCCTACAGCGACAAAAACTTCATCCTCGTTGGCCACCAAGGAAGTTTCGAAGACATTGTCCAAGCCAAGATCAGTAACAGATAAGCAAGTTAAGGAGAATGCAAACAAACTAACTGCTGCTTCAAGAACAGTTTCGAAAACGACTAGTACCATGCAATCTTTGGCGAAGAGTACAACTGTAACAAAGAAAACAGAGGTAATCAATTTTTTTACTTTTTCATCACAGTTATATCTGAACAAATAGTTACTAATTGCTTTTTAATGTGGCGAACACAAATTTTGACTAAATGCAACTAATAGAGACAATGCTACTGTAATCTCAGTGTAAGAAGTAAAAATAGAGATGCCTCTGCGCGTGAATAGTACTGCATTGTAATCAACCAAGTTCTAAAATACGATGGAAAGCATTTCACTGCCGCACTGGGGTGATTAGATTTTCATTTTTACAATTCCTGAATATATTACGACATTTTCGTAATTTTGACTTGGCTATAATTACCGAAATACCCTTAAGCAATAATAACTGCCACCAAATCAGTAAAATAATTCAGTTTATGAACGTCAAATCGAAACGAAAATGTAAATTCGACGCAACAAGTAACTCAACATGTAACGAAGCAAAATAATTTCTATCATTATTTGGTTTCGTTCAATTCAAGTTGACGGAAATCGGGAATTGTTATCTCCGCGCTGAAGATGTACGGCAAATTAGATCGCGATTTCTCGATACCGCACACGTGGGGCGGAGTCAACTGTTACCGGCCACACGTGTCCAAAATGTTTAAAATGCGGGATTTTCCGCTGAATAAATCAGTCGAATCAAACATAACGTCCTGACCACTACTCCAGAAGTACTAGCCGACCAGACCGTCCAGAAGTAAGTGCCACCAGAGGGTTCTGCAGGGGCAAGTTCAGTTTAGGTATGATTGTTTTAATTCTTATTTGCTGGCTTTGATATTTATAATGTATTTCTCCTGTTGTATTTTCCCGTCCTTCCGCCGCTCGAATTCGCAGAGGTTGTGTAGTAGCTTCAAACGGCCTGCATGACTTGTGAGAATTCTGAGATTGCGAGATGGTGTATGCTAGCTTGAAACGGCGCCTATATTGTCTTGTATTATCCTCTCTAGTGTTACTCGAGTTCCTGGACGTTGTGTAGTAGCTTGAAAAGGCCTGCATGAAGTTCTGAAACTCTGAGTCGACAAGAGGGTGTATGTTAGCTTGAAACGGCACATACGCTGTCTTGTTGTGCCCTTCCGACACCGTTCGAGTTTCTGGGGGTTGTGTATTAGCTTGAAACGGCCTGCATGATACCCTGAAATTCTGAACCTGCAAGAGGTTGTATGTTAGCTTGAAACGGCCCATACACCGTCTTGTTATGCCCTTCTGGCATCATTTGAACCCCCGGAGGTTGTGTAGTAGCTTGAAACGGCCTGCATGACATCCCGGAGTTCTGATGTGCAAGGACGCGTATGTTAGCTTGAAACGGCCCATATGCAGTCTTGTAAATGCCTCCCTTTATCCTCCCCCACCGTGTGCCGCTCCGGAATATCGAGGTGCATGCCCTAGCTTCAAAAGGCGTGCATGGGCCTCGTGGTTCAGAGCATTAGGGTGGGTGTATGATAGCTTGAAACGGCGCATATGCTTTCCCTGGGACCGCACTAATTTCCTTTCACCGCCTGTCCGTAAACCCTGGTATGGTTAATATAGCCTGTAGATGTGAACCGAGGTATGCCAGTAAATGAGGATGTCATTTTTGGGAATTTGATTGTTAGGAACTTGCTCATGTTAGAACCTTCGCTTCCGTACCGTTATTTACCACTGCTTGATTAATTTTCCGCTTGCACTCTCATTCGACTATCATTACCGCTTTTTAATACCGCTTGTAGATATTGCATTGATTATTTTTCTGAGAGCTCTCACCGCCGACATAATGCTGCATGTTACATCCCGCTTCAACCTTCTCACCGCCCGCTCACCCTCTTTCCTCACATTGTATTTATATTATGGTTTATTTTGATGACTGCCGTTATTTACCGTTTACCGAATAAAGATGTAATTATAATTGTGTGTTTTCTTTTCCTAAGAAATATTTGAGTATTTTTCAGAGTTAGGGAATATTTAGTTAGGTACAAACAACTGACCCCTGGACATAACCTTCTCTGGCTAGTAGCTCCCGGACCCCATGGGACACCGCCTATGGGTACCCTAGTGTCCTCAACACTTTAAACTAGAGGTGGCGCCCGAGATCTCTACTTCCGAAGGTAAACGATAGCAACGCAGTTTGGTGGAGTCGGGGGCAACGTCACAAAATGGCGCCGAGCAGGGACCGTTGTTTGAAGACGTTGCAATGACAGGACGAGGAAATGGACCATTGTTGAGCAGCGACCGTCGTTGGAAGACCGTTATGGGAGAACCATTGTTGGAGGAATGTTGCCGAATTCACCGAGACTTTTCCATGACAGGGTGAGGAAGAAGAGAGCCATATTGGAGTAAGGAACCCCGTGTGAGGATACCACCGCAGCAATAATAGGTACAGGACGAGTACAAAAGCCACAAGCGGAGTGAGTATAAACCATTACCGACCGACCGTATCTTTTACCGACCGACCGTATTTCTTACCGACCGACCGTATTTCCTACCGACCGACCGAACCCTTTACCGTCCGAAACCCCGTTTACCGCCCCATATACCGTATGTTTATAGGTACTGACTGATCACCATACCACTTCGTGATGAACCCCAGGAGATGCTTTTCAACCGATTCAAGGAATTTGATGGAGAAACTTGAAGAATGTCTAAATGGTGACAGTGGCGAGAGACTGCATACCGGAATTATTATGAGGATCGAGAATACTAGTTCGAGGATCCTGTCACACTTCGTATTCCTGATATATTCCGCCAAAGGGGCGTCTGCCTGGGATGGTAAGACGTTTGTCGTGGCTTCACTTGGTACCGGATTTTGTTTTAGTGAGCATGACGTTGGAGGGGGTCCGAGCCCTTCCTGAATGCCTTTTGGATGTTGGGGGTATGGATATACGAAGCAACTTGGCAGACCGAAGGGGACCGTATTGATCCAGCATCGGTGGAGTGAACATCGAGCAGCAGTGCAGTGTTGAGCCAGCATAAGTGGAATTTCGAACCACTGTCAAGAGTAAGTCTTGGAAGAAGATTGGCGATTATTTGACTAAGTCCGAAACCGTTATACACCGTGAACTGTGGGGAAGCAGTTACCGTCAGTTAATTTCGGAAGAAGAGTCAACGTCTGAAGCCAGCGACCAAGAAGACCGACAACTTCGAGTACCGACTAATCCGTATCCGATAGTTTGCAGTGCACAGCCGACGAGATGAACAGCGACAACGAAACTGTACCGAATACCGTTACCAGCGATCTACGTACCAGTTGGATTTACAAGTTAAAAAAGGAGGAATTGGACGTAGAATTGGACAAGTTTCATTATACCGAGAAGGAACCGTCGAGGAGAAGAGGAAAAGATTATCCAAGTTCATCAAGAGTGGTCAGTCCTCACCGAATCCGACAGCCCAGCTGATACCGCCCGTTTTTGTTCCGATAAATCCGCCTACAACCAGTACCCTGGATCCAACCCGTTCCAACCCAGTGGACTTATATAAATATGGAGTGAAGTTCGATGGATCACAAGACCCAGCCGCATATTTAGAACAGTTGGAGGAGATAAGATGCCAACTGAACGTGAACCCTGAAAGAATCCTCGCCAGCCTACCGCAGACCTTAGCCGGCGACGCCTCATTGTGGTTTAGAAATCATAAACACACCCTGTCGACCTGGGCCAACTTCACCGAGGCATTTAAAACCTTCTACTTTCCGACCGATTATTATGTCACCTTGGAGGAAGAAATCCGAAAACGCCGTCAGAAACCTGAGGAAGCCATCACCAAATATATAACCGATTTACAGACCATGATGAGAAGACATGGAGGCTATGACCAGGTGCAAGAATTGGCAACGTTGCAGCGTAACCTATTACCAGAGTACCGTCAGATGCTGTGGCAGCAAGACATTAAGAATATGCATTCTTTTCTGCAGAAAGTACGAGAACTTGAGACTCTGCAGGCCGAAATCCAACGGCACCGACACCCCCCTAGAACACCGACACCAGCACCGACACCGACTCCATCACCGTCGTCCAGAACTCTACCCAGTCCCTACAGGGGTAACCAAAGAACATCCCTAACGTGTTGGAGATGTGGACAAAGTGGACACATTAGAGAAAGGTGCAAAAATCCGCCAGTATTATTCTGTTCAAGATGTGGCCGCCAGGGAGTAATGAGTAAAGACTGCAGGTGTCCGCGGCCGGAAAACTAAATAGGGAAAGGTTTGCTACGAGGACATTCCAGACCCATGCTCCATCCGCCTCGTGTGCCGCTACCGATACCCACCAGGACCGCCGCCCCCACATCACCGTTGGATTATTTGGTAGAACATTCCAAGCATTACTCGACACCGGCGCATGCAGATCGTACTTTGGCGATACCATAAGGAATCTATGTGTTTCTATGGGAGTTACCCAAACAAAAGAGGTGCAATCCGAAGCCAGGCTCGCCGATGGAACCGTAATAAAAATACCGTTTTCCTGCAAGTTACCACTGTGGATACAGGACAAAGAAATTGTGATGCCGTTAATGTATTTACCGAACCTGAATCACGATATTCTATTGGGTATAGATTTCTTGATATCGAACAACGTAATGCTGCACCCAGCTATGGGAGAAGTCCGATTAAATGAAAAGATGCCCTACCAATACCAGAATTCCGTCGAAAATATAGAAATACCCAAACGACCTGTCTTGGAATTGAATGACGACGAACAACGAAGACTTGATGAGTTTCTGGCCACAGAACTCCCGAAATTTGAGGGCATAAAAGGAACAACACCATTAATCGAACACCAGATACATTTATTGAAGAAAGAACCGATAAAACAACGTTACCGACCGCAAAACCCAAAGATGCAGGAGATCATCAACGAAGAAGTAGACCGCATGTTAGCCGAGGGTATCATCGAGCCCTCAAATAGTCCGTGGAGCAGCCCCATCGTAATTGTGAAGAAAAAGGATGGAAAACCCAGATTTTGCATCGATTTCCGCCAAGTCAATGATGTTAGCCGTAAAGATGCATATCCGTTACCGTATATCTCCGCCATATTAGACCGTTTGCGAACTGCGAAATACATATCCAGTATTGACTTGAAACAAGGATATTGGCAAATCCCGCTCGCAAAGGAATCACGACCGATAACAGCTTTCACCGTACCATCCCGAGGATTGTTCCAGTTCAAAGTCATGCCGTTTGGACTACACTCAGCAGCCGCAAAGTTTCAACGATTATTGGATCGTGTCATCGGACCGGAAATGGAACCTCGGGCATTCGCCTATTTAGATGATATAATCGTCATTGGAGAAACCTTCGAAGAACATCTGGATAACCTGAAAGAAGTTTTTCGCCGTCTTCGAGAAGCTAATTTACAACTCAACCCAGAAAAATGTGAATTTGGGAAACGTTCACTCAAGTACCTAGGCCATGAAGTCACTTCCGACGGCATCCGTACCGATCCCGATAAGATAAAGGCTATCCGAGAGATGAAAGAACCGACGACCGTACGTGCCTTGAGGAGATTTCTAGGAGTTTGTTCCTGGTACCGGAGGTTCATAGCCAACTTTTCACAAGTCGCCGCCCCACTAACGAACCTTTTGAAAAAGGGAAAGCGATGGTCTTGGAGCGAAACACAACAACAATCTTTCGACGCCTTGAAACGTCATCTCACCGAGGCTCCAGTACTCGCATGTCCGGACTTCAGCCGACCGTTCCAATTACAAACCGATGCGTCAGAAAATGGTTTGGGAGCCGCCCTATTACAAAATCTAGAGGGACACGACCGTATTATTGCGTATGCTAGCCGTACTCTCCAACCAGCTGAACGCAACTATTCCGTTACCGAAAAAGAATGCCTGGCCATTGTTTGGGGTATAGAGAAGATGAGGCCATACTTAGAAGGATACCGATTTACCGTAATTACCGACCACCAGAGTTTGAGATGGTTACATTCGATCAAGAGTCCAACCGGCCGTATTGCTCGATGGAGCATATTTCTACAACAATATGACTTTGACATCAAATACCGAAAAGGGGTTTTGAACAAGGTTGCTGATGCCCTATCTCGAGAACCGATCTCCGAGTGCATCGCTCAAATTGGAGATGGGAAAACCGAAGAAACTGAAGACAAACCATCATGCAACTGGTACGACCAGAAAATAGAAGAGGTTCGTCAGAATCCCGAGAAATTTCCCGACTACTCCATCCAGAATGGAAAATTATTCCGTCATATTTGGGACCTAACCGATTTAAAAGAAGAAGTTGATGCTGAACCGTGGAAATTATGTATTCCGAGCCACCAACGAAAAAGAGTGCTGAAAGAGAATCATGATCTACCGACCGCCGGACACTTGGGAATCGCCAAAACCGCCGCTCGTGTTGCTCGTCATTACTATTGGCCGAATATGTATCGAGAGATCAGCCAGTACGTACGTAATTGTATGGTTTGTCAATCCTACAAGCCGTCGCAACAACAACCACCAGGAAAAATGCAACCAAGTCCGGTCCATCAACCATGGGAATGTGTTAGCACAGATTTAGTAGGACCACTTCCCAGATCTTCTAAAGGAAACAGCTATCTTGTAATGTTTCATGACCGTTTCACAAAATGGACCGCCTGCCGGCCAATTCGAAGAGCCACCGCTGCCGCTGTGACCAAAGCACTCTACGAAGAAATCATCACCCGTTTTGGTTGCCCGAAAACCGTAGTCTCGGACAATGGGTCTCAATATGACAGCAAAATATTCCGAGGCATGATGGAAGAACTAGGTATAAACCACCGAACCACACCTGTGTATACCCCCCAGTGTAATCCAGTCGAAAGGGCTAATAGGACGATTAAAACGATGATCGCACAATTTTGTGAGAACAACCACAAACGATGGGATCAAAATCTGTCCGACCTAACTTTTGCCATCAATAGTGCCCGACATGAATCAACCGGATTTTCACCAGCTTTTCTCAACTTTGGCAGAGAGCTAGAAATGCCGAACACGCTCTACCGCAACGCCACCAAGACCGACCATGAAACCGAAGATACCGAACCGAATCCAGAAGCTCTTCGAAACCGTACCGACCGATTGGAAAGATTACGAGAGATATTTGGATTGGTACGTCGGAATTTATCACAGGCTTTCAGCAAACAAAAGAAGTATTACGATCTTCGTCGCAGAGCCTGGAGGTGTTATGTTGGTGACAAGGTGATGAAGCGTGAACATCATCTTTCCAGCGCTATCAACGATTTCACAGCTAAGCTCGCCCCCAAATTTTCCGGACCATATACCGTATGCCGAATAATATCACCCGTAGTTTATGATTTACGTGATGAGAAAGGAAAATTGGTCAAACAGATTCACGTGAAAGATTTAAAACCGTGGAATGAACAAAATGATCTTTCTTATGTGGAAGCAATGCCGAAAATCCACCGCTGGTCTGAAAAGAGACTCGCATCACGCAGAGCCAGGAGTTCCAGAGTCCAAGTACAAGAGCCCATCTACCTGCCGGTAGGTGAATATGAGTTGTGCTGGCGATGTGGATATCCCGGACATGACCGCCGCAAATGTACCGCACCGTTCCGCCTGTTTTGTTCCCGGTGTGGACGAGTGGGAGTTCGCTCCGACCGATGCGAGTGCCGACCAAAAACCTCCAGCCAAAACACCGTCCAAAATCGCCGTCCCGAGGAGTCCAGTGTGACCTTCCGATAGTGACCACGCCAGTGACCCCAGTGTGGAAAATGGACCCATAAGTAATTGAAGTGAATTTTTCTTTGTTAATTTTTTTTGTTAATTAGTAAAGTTTTGTTTCAGAACTGTAACTGTAAAGAAAAGAGAAAGCTTAGCTTCCTCTTTTCTACCCGAAGAAGGAGGGGGATGTAACGAAGCAAAATAATTTCTATCATTATTTGGTTTCGTTCAATTCAAGTTGACGGAAATCGGGAATTGTTATCTCCGCGCTGAAGATGTACGGCAAATTAGATCGCGATTTCTCGATACCGCACACGTGGGGCGGAGTCAACTGTTACCGGCCACACGTGTCCAAAATTTAAAATGCGGGATTTTCCGCTGAATAAATCAGTCGAATTAAACATAACGTCCTGACCACTACTCCAGAAGTACTAGCCGACCAGACCGTCCAGAAGTAAGTGCCACCAGAGGGTTCTGCAGGGGCAAGTTCAGTTTAGGTATGATTGTTTTAATTCTTATTTGCTGGCTTTGATATTTATAATGTATTTCTCCTGTTGTATTTTCCCGTCCTTCCGCCGCTCGAATTCGCAGAGGTTGTGTAGTAGCTTCAAACGGCCTGCATGACTTGTGAGAATTCCGAGATTGCGAGATGGTGTATGCTAGCTTGAAACGGCGCATATATTGTCTTGTATTGTCCTCTCTAGTGTTACTCGAGTTCCTGGACGTTGTGTAGTAGCTTCAAAAGGCCTGCATGAAGTTCTGAAACTCTGAGTCGACAAGAGGGTGTATGTTAGCTTGAAACGGCACATACGCTGTCTTGTTGTGCCCTTCCGACACCGTTCGAGTTTCTGGGGGTTGTGTAGTAGCTTGAAACGGCCTGCATGACACCCTGAAATTCTGAACCTGCAAGAGGTTGTATGTTAGCTTGAAACGGCCCATACACCGTCTTGTTATGCCCTTCTGGCATCATTTGAACCCCCGGAGGTTGTGTAGTAGCTTGAAACGGCCTGCATGACATCCCGGAGTTCTGATGTGCAAGAACGCGTATGTTAGCTTGAAACGGCCCATATGCAGTCTTGTAAATGCCTCCCTTTATCCTCCCCCACCGTGTGCCGCTCCGGAATATCGAGGTGCATGCCCTAGCTTCAAAAGGCGTGCATGGGCCTCGTGGTTCAGAGCATTAGGGTGGGTGTATGCTAGCTTGAAACGGCGCATATGCTTTCCCTGGGACCGCACTAATTTCCTTTCACCGCCTGTCCGTAAACCCTGGTATGGTTAATATAGCCTGTAGATGTGAACCGAGGTATGCCAGTAAATAAGGATGTCATTTTTGGGAATTTGTTTGTTAGGAACTTGCTCATGTTAGAACCTTCGCTTCCGTACCGTTATTTACCATGCTTGATTAATTTTCCGCTTGCACTCTCATTCGACTATCATTACCGCTTTTTAATACCGCTTGTAAATATTGCATTGCTTATTTTTCTGAGAGCTCTCACCGCCGATATAATGCTGCATGTTACATCCCGCTTCAACCTTCTCACCGCCCGCTCACCCTCTTTCCTCACATTGTATTTATATTATGGTTTATTTTGATGACTGCCGTTATTTACCGTTTACCGAATAAAGATGTATTATAATTGTGTGTTTTCTTTTCCTAAGAATATTTGAGTATTTTTCAGAGTTAGGGAATATTTAGTTAGGTACAAACAACTGACCCCTGGACATAACCTTCTCTGGCTAGTAGCTCCCGGACCCCATAGGACACCGCCTATGGGTACCCTAGTGTCCTCAACACTTTAAACTAGAGGTGGCGCCCGAGATCTCTACTTCCGAAGGTAAACGATAGCAACGCAGTTTGGTGGAGTCGGGGGCAACGTCACAAACACTAACAGAAAATGCCAAACTGACACAATTGTCTGTAACAGACGCTAGCTGTGTATCAGAGTAGGGGAGAGGTAAACCAATTATCCCAATACGGAATAAAGATACGGCGCAAGTTCGCAACGCCGGAATGTTGCATAAACAGATTCTACTTGGTTGCGTCAACAAATGCGTGAAGGCATATCAACGTTTACTTTTTACTCTGAGACTGTAAAGGTATAATTATTGTAATTGAATTTCTCTAACTGCGGGATCCAATTTTACATCTTGTTCCCTGGGTTAACTATAGTCCGTTCACGAAAGGTTGAGCGCATGCCGCATAGTAGGCGTTTCTTTATTTATCTGAAGTTGGCAGTATTTACTGTCATAAAGTAAAATAAAGTCAACGTTGCCGAATGTACTCGGCCTTGTCCGACGAGCTTGCGAGTTATCAGAGAACTCTATGTAATATTGACAACATTGCGTATCAATCCGACAAGAAAATAAAGAACATTACCTAAAATTTTAATATACACAGTGGAATAATGTCAAATTTGCATGGCCAACCGACGGCTCAAGGAAAGGTTGAGCCGTCGGTTGGCCATGGAATTTTGACATATTCCACTGTGTATTTTAAAATTTTAGGTTATGTTAAATGTTTTCTTGTCGGATTGATTCGCCATGTTGTCAATATTGCATAGAGTTCTCTGATAACTCGAAAGCTCGTCGGACGAGGCCGGGTACATTCGGCAACGTTGACATTATTTTTCTTTATGACAGTAAATACTACCAACTTCAGATAAATAAAGAAACGCCTACTATGTGCTCAACCTTTCGTGAACGGACTATAGTTAATATTTAAATGTAGTGTAGCTAGTCATGTGAGAACAATGATGATAAACCAAAACCTAAATTTTCTTTTATGAGATCTTCAATATTTTTCTTTCATTTTCCAGGTAACTGGAACAAAAACGACAACGAGCCGAACGACCACCACGACTACTAGAGCACCTATCAAAAGACCAGCAGATACAAGTAAAACAGCTACCACCAAACTAGCCGGCAAACCTAAGCAGAATGGAGTGGCGCCAGTAGTCACCGAGAAAATAATAGTCAGCAACGGTACTAAGGAATTAGATAGTATGATCGATCAGTTTGTTAAAGATAACTCTCCAGTAGACAACAAACTTATCACTGATAAATTATCGGAATCGGCAGCGAATTGAACGCATTTCCCCCCACTATTAGAATACTATTTATTTTCACCTTAAAGTTTAAGTTTATTATGTATGCATGATAAACTTGCATGTGGAACAGAACTGACAGTGTGACATCATGGAAGATATGACGATTGAACCTGAATGGAAGTTACATTTTTTGTTTCCATTTCAAGACAACTAGTTGCCACCATCATTTTCGTTCAATTCAAGAAATCTGTGCAATTATCAACTTTCTCACTGTCTGTTTAAATTACATGCATTTTGAATATTTTCTCAACGAAATACGTAAATTTAGGGAATAGTCCATTTGGCCAAATTTTCTTAAGACTAATTTGAATCTTCGAAAGTTATTAAGGAATTTTTTACATTGTTGATAGTGTGTAGAAATGACTGAAATTAGGATGTCGTTTCAAAGATAGAGTTGTGAAAAAATTATAGGATATATGGTTAGAATAACAGTTTCCCTATCATGAAATTTATAAGATTTCCCAGAAGTTTTTGTTTTGTTTTTCATTTGTTCGTTGAAAATATGGTGTTGCACCTGAGTGAGGTTTCATTCGAAGGCGACTATTCCGATTAATCAATTTATGTCATTTATGTATACTTAACCATTACAATGTATAAAGCTGTGGTAAAAACTGTGTTTATTAAGTGGTGTGGATAATAAAGACTTCCTACTGTATCAGGTATTCTAGAAATTCTATAGTTAATATTTCCAAAAGATTATTCTTATGCGTTTTTTTACTCAATATACCATGTTTGCTTGCTTGGTGTGCTGCCTTATTCATCACTTTTAAATATTTTTTCACCGTTGAAATTTCAAATTGGGTGCTAACAGCCAAGTTTTTTCCTTTTATAAATCTGAATGTTGGATTAAATACTTAATAAGTAACTGTACTTTCTGCTTGACATGTTTTTTTTACATTATACCAATATTTTTTCTAACTTAAGGTTTTAGACTATATAGGTTGTTTTAATATGTTAAAGTTTTATCAAAGTTTGTACTTTTTTTTAGTCTTCGGCTATATGATTATTTATTGAAAATGTAATACAGCACAAATAAAATTTTATAGACCATTTCGGTAATTGGTTATATTCATTATGTAGCTTATAGCCATGGGAAAATTCCCATACTAGAATTCAATCGTCAAATAAAGGTACAATATATCATAAGGTTGCAATGCACAGTCCTCAATCGAATCTAGGTATTTTGTTAGCACAGAGGTTGTTTCAACAGATATTGTTGAAGAATAAAAAAATATGAGGCACATGAATGGGAACTATCAAAACAATGGTGGGAACGAACAGCATGACTACTATGAATATTCTTAACAATTTTGCAACTTGGATAATCAGGAATATTCGATGGACATTTTTAGTATATTGAAATATAGGTTTTTTTCATGTTCGACTCCCTGATGACGAATCCGTGCTCAAATTCAATTCTGTCTGACCGGCCGTGAGCATGATAACTTTCAAAGGCATTGTCCTAGATACTAGAGATTTTCAGGGTGAATTCAGTTCCCAAATGCCGCGGTTAAGTTTGTTAACCAGCCAAATCGAACAGGGTGTTCCATAAAATATGGCCATTCAGAATTCTTGTTCCTCAATATCACAGACAAAACGAAACAAATGGAAATGAAATTATGCGGCCACATTTAAGATGCTCACAATATGTCTCATGCAAAAGTTTGTGACCATAGTGTTTACAAAACAGCTGGTTTGGTTTAAGTGGGAAAAATTTCGCAAATGAAATTATTTCATTTGAACTAAAATTCATGATTCATACCTCAATCTTCCCTATTTATATTCCTTTTTCAAACTGTAAATCCCATATCGAATTAAATAAGGGTATGAAACATTGTACTACTAAAAGTATGTTCAACCATTCATCCAGCAGGTAGAATGATCACGCAATATGCACATTTCACACTGCTTCTTGAGAATATCTATGCTTAAAGAATCTGTATAGTTTATTAAGCAAAATACACTGCACATGATGAATCTAGCAAGTTATTCAAAGGATTATAAATATTTTGAAATAACTGGTTTTGATAGACACTTACGTAATGGTATATTGATTAGTAAATTGAACTTGAGAAAGTGAGTTAAAGAATTTTATTTGAACATGAATTCTATTCAGCAGCTAAGTTGAGTTACAAAAAGTTGCCATAAGAAGTTATAAAAATATATTTTTATAGTGAATCTTAAAAAAATGATGGTTCATTCTAAATTGGTGAATATTTGTCACATCAAAATAGTGGGATATTAAAACTTGGTCCATTCTTGTTTACAATAAATATGAAGGTAAATATATACAAAACTACTATAATACACATTTCAGAGAATTTCCACATTATTTAATGAGAAGAAGTGCAGTATAAGTTTTTATAGATAATAATTCTATAGTAGTATGAAAATTAATTATTCCTATACATAAATATTTTGCTCCTAGGGAAATAGTTATGGTAAATGGCGATATTTGCAAAAAATGATCATCTATAACTACATACATATTAGGTCATATCTAAGAAAAGGTGCATTGGTTACAACTTATATATGCAATCATTCCATTCAGATTTGAATTGGTGAGTTGACCCATCTAAAGTACAAAGCTGAAAAAGAAAATAATAAAAATATCGAGGGATTGAAATAAAATTCAATAGATTGAATAACCATGAATTTCTCTGTACAAAGATATTCAGAAAAAATCTAATCCGCAGAATAATAAAAATTAAGTGATACCAACCTTAAAGCACCTACAAAATTCAAATTAACAGAGGATTACATTCTACTAGTCTTCAAAGATCTCTTTGCATAGTCCATACAACTTCAGTCTCTCCTGTAGTTCCGATCACCCTATACCCCAATAAACCCAAGGAATTTACAATTTGCATAGGTGGGACCTTTAAGGAGATGCCATTTATAACCGATTTTTGGCAATCTCCAAATCTTTTAGACAGAGCTGTTATTTCATCTTTGTTCAGTCCAAAAACAGCAGTTTCAGAAGCATGAAGTGATGCTTTGACACAAACATAAGCATACGATCCAGAGGTCATCAAGAGACTGGCTGGTATTTCCATTTTGAGTAAATATGGATTAAAGCTGAAACTGATTAATATATAATTAAGTAAATTATTGATTCAAATAATTATTGTTTAAAAAGTGAACTCACTATAGTTATGATCTTAAGAACAGTCTTCTTTGGTAGCAGGTTCTTCAGAAGGTTCAGGCTCAGCAAACTCCTTTCTCATAGTCCACATATACTCATTGTAATCTTGCTTCACTGAAGTAGAAGATGAAGCTACTACTTTGTAACCCAGTACTTCTAGCGCCGACAAAATAACACAAGGATGGTGCATATAAACAATAGTGCAATCGTCACAATACCCTCCAGAAGCAAACCTTTTAAGTTGTTCAATATCTGCTGTTTTCAAACCTGAAACTAAAACTCTCCAAGGATACCGCTGGCCATACGCGGCTAAATTACCACGTACAATAACGTAGGGCATTGACTATCCTTATCGATACTAAATATTGATATTATCTAAGAGATAATATTGTTCAAGCTATGGAGCTTTTATGTTCATGAATTAATCACTATTGATATCTTGCAGATCAGTTTACACGTATCACATGATCAAGAACGTATGGGAGTATTTCAAATATCAATGAGTATTGAATAAAACATAAATACTGTTTACTCAAAAAATCTATCACAAGTTAGTAAATAATAAATATGTACATAATTTGTTTTGACTTTTGACATTCAAACATGTCAACCACAGAACCAAGAAAAATAAGATCTAATTTCTTATTCTATGATTCTGCCATAGAAATATATTCATCATTTTGAGGTAAATATTTTGAATTCGTAAACGGTTCAAATCTGTCCGATCTGTTTTTGGGATTCAAACTATTTTGTGTTGAAAATCAAATTTTAGTTTAGCACATGCTAAATTTTGTAAGGATTACACAATAAGAACAATTTTTGAACATATATTGTATTCGGGTTCAATTTTGATAAGAAAATTACTTTAGAATTAGTAATGTTTTTCCCCGAGCTCTGTCGTCATACATACCTTTGAATAAAGAATCCTTTTTCTTAGATACATACAATAATGGTACCCCGTTGTGTACTAACCTCAGCTAGGGATTTTTTTATTAAATATATTGTTGGTTCTTGATTCAAAAGAATTTTTATAGTAAATACGTATTATTTTTCGATAATCATTATGATTATCGCCTTAAATTATAAATGGAATGGTTTGGAAACCTCTTAGATATTTCCTTCCAATTTGGTTGATATTGAGAAAGATAGGTGTTAAGAAATACTCTTCAAATCATTTAGCTTGAATATTGTATTGATAACAAAAAATACAATGAATAATTGATTCATTTTCATTGAATGAATCAATATTTTTCAATAACATTACTTCGTAACTTCTTTTTTCATTTTCTTCACTGCCTTCTTTTCATTTGCAACTTGTTCATCATGTAGCCGCCTTTTCTTTCTTAATAGCCAAATTTCCTTCTTGCGGTCTCGTTTGCCTTCCATCATGCTCTTGTATAATCGCTTGTGCTTATTCTTCACCATCTTTTCACGTAAACGATACTCCTGTCTTTCTTCTTTACTCTTTTGCAAAGGATCTTCTTTGTACACCTGACCAGGAGTTACAGATAATTTTTTCTGTGAAAAAAGAGAAAAATTAATACATAATATGATACAAAAGAGTTAAATCATAAAAATAAGTGTCCAAGTTCATTGGCATTATAGGACAGTAGTGATTAAAACACTTTAAATTGTGTGGATAAATTAACACTTCTTTGGGGCACTGTTTTTAATTAGTGCCTACCACTAGATATCGTGATATTCATGGTAAATTTGGATTTTAAACTGTGGTTTAGAAGTTGACATAAATATGTTCTTTCTCAACAATAAAAATTCTGAAACCACAGTTAAAAATCAGAAAATCACCATGAATATCACAAATCTAGTGGTAGACACCAAATAATAACAGTGCCGTGAAGGAGTGGAAATAAATCCACTAAACATTGACTACTTTACAAAGTGTTCAAATCACATACCATGATGTGAAATATCTAATTATAGAAATATTCACCTTTTTAGGAGCATTTTCGTCTTCCATATTGTCAGCTTCAACAGTATCGAGGTTTGATTCATCTTTATTATCATCTTCTTCTGAACTGCTTTCATTATCCTGGTTATCCTTATTATGTAATTTTTCTAATAGAGTAGAGTCATATAAAGCTTTTTCCTCTGGTGGCATGTAGACATCATTATATCCTTTGTTGATAAACGGTGAGAGGTGAGGAGGTAATGTTTCTCCCATAAAGTATTTATTAACAGGCATCAACTGTCGACTATTAATACTATCAAAAATCCATTGAGGTTGCACATAATATCTAGATATGTACTGTTTGTCCATCGAAGGTCTATCAACGATCTGATGAGTAATAGATTCATCATTTTCGTCAAAAGATGCTCCAACAAATAGTAATTTATCCCAAGACACTTCACCACCAAAACATCTTATCATAAACACTAATGGTTCCCTTGGTACCTCTCTATTTAAGAATATTTTCAGTCCTTTAAATAAGGTTTTCAGATTTTTCAAACTTTCAGCTTCCTTTTTGATTTCTGACAATTTCTCTGGGTCTTCTTCATCTGGGAACTCGTCAATATCAACTTCTTCTTCAACCACTTCATTTGATATTTTTGCAATGCTACAATTTAAAGCAGCAACTCTTTCTGCCACAAAAACATCTTCATCAACGAGCTGTTTCTCCACATTATTTTGGGCAACTGAGGGAAATTTAGGAGGATAGTGTAAATTCAATGTGTGATATAGGCGGAAGTTCACGAAACCTAACATGACTGTATAAAATTCAACAAATATCGACATTAATTTGAAATCTACCTCCGATTTATTTTGAGGTTCAAAAGAAAAATGATGTGGAACAATCCATGTTATAGTTTGTCCTTTGATTTCAGCCTGGAAATAATATCCTTTAATAGATACAAAAACCTTTCTTAATGCTTTCGCTTCAATAACATAGTGCATAAATTCTGTTGTTAACCTCTGGCACAGCTGAGATTGATCTCTTGGTATATGTGGCATAGATGGGAATGTGCTGAATAGAAAACATAATGTTAAACAATCATCCAAATCTCTCAAGGCATCAATGAATGTAGGATATCTCTCTTTCACAATATGGTCCAATTTCAAGGTGGGATAAGTGTTATTGAATCTATGAATCTTTTCATAATCTTTCAATGCCTTTGCTTTAGCAATTTTTCTGCTACTTGTTTTAATATCTCTCAATTTCCATACTATCGGTTCATGAAGTAAAAATTGTATGTCTTTTAAACTGTACAAGGTCTTTATGCCAGTGTCGCCTTTTTGTGCCTTCTTGCGGTTTCTTGGTTCCCTAGGATAAATACCTTTCAAAATGCACAGTCGTCGAAACTCTCTCAATGACACTTGCAATTTACGTAGTGCTGCTCTTCTTGATATGTATTTAGCTCCTTCTCCAGTGGAATACTGAAAAAAATATAAAATGATCAAAAATTTTCCAAATTGGATTTCAATACAATAGATATTAGTTTTAAAGATCAAGTGCCTACCTTCTTCCTTTTCTTCGACACCATTGTGATGCAACTTATTAATTTACTTTATTATTTCTTAGTTTTCGAAAATACACACACAACGTGAAAACACGGCAGAATTTAAGGTTAAGTCACAGAACACACAAATTATTAGGTTAAGTCACAGACTACGACATCACAGAGGTTAACCACAGAACTCCAACAACCATAGAATGATAACAAACTCTGAAATAAGAATGCAGCGCAACGGTGGGCATTCGTAGAACTATTAATATTGATTAACATTTGAATTTTTCATCCATATAGTAAACTTTCAGACATCTACAGTGAACGAGTGTGGCCGGTGGGTCTTTCTTTGTTTAGACTTCTTCATCTCAACCTTTCAGTTTAATACCTAGAACTTTAACATTAGAAACTGGGATCTGTAAACGATTAACGTCTTGAATCTTATTTAACCTACAAGTTTTGTGTAATCCGTACTTACCTTCTAAAAATAATCGTCATCGGTCATCTACAAAATGCAAGAAGCAAACTATCATATTTCCTGTGCCACGGGGTAGATTCTTGAATTATGTTCGTGTTCGCGAATCGACTAAAGTCGATCAACTTGGCAGGGAAGTTGAAGTTGGTCGACAATTGTCGAATCGCGAACACGACATAATTCAAGAATCGACCCCCTGGTTACCGATTTCAAGTTTCAATTGAAAGGCTTTTCGTCGATCCATCTACACTTTACTCCCCCTATTTCCCTTCTACCCAAACATGAAATTCATACCCATACCCAGCTTGAGGAAATGAATGAAAATGTATATTTGGATTTCTTTTTACCTAGGAAAAAACTGAGGTTTGAATGGATTAATACTTGCAAAATGATAAGTAATGATAAGTAATGATAAATATTCACATAACTCTCGACAACACAATGCAAAATAAGATTATCATGTCAATATTAATGGTTACTCAGATCGTCACCATCGCTTAGCTTGATTTGCCTTTAATCCAGAAAAGTAGTATATTAGGAGTACATAAATATTAAAGTCAAGTTTTATCTTCGTTAAAAGATCACATGCAACTGTCTTAAGACTGGTACCAGAGATAAGGCAATGCAAAAAGAGCATGCAGACAAGTAATTTTCGGGAATGAGTAAATTTTTTGATACAATTGATATTATAGCTATTATTATCCTAGTTACATACTGCCGGGCTTCGCCCTCGGGATGTATAGACAACCGTGGGAAACGTATTTATATTTCACGTGTTGTAATCAATAGTTTTTTTTTGATCGAAACAACATCGTTCTTAAAATGTAAAAATTATTATTATATTGTAAATTTTTGATTTAATTGGATTTTTAACGTTGCTATGGGCCGTGTTTGTGAGAATCATGGTTGACTGGTTTTATTTTGACGTCTTGTCAGAAATAACATTATCGAAATAATTTCGAACTATAGTCCGTTCACGAAAGGTTGAGCACATAGTAGGCGTTTCTTTATATATTTGAAGTTGGCAGTATTTGCTGACATAAAGTAAAATAAAGTCAACGTTGCCGAATGTACTCGGCCTCGTCTGACGAGCTTGCGAGTTATTAGACAACTCTATGCAATATTGACACATTGCGTATCAATCTGACAAGAAAATAAAAAACAACCTAAAATTTTGATATACACAGTGGAATATGCCAAATTTCCATCCATGGCCAACCGACGCGACGGCTCAACCTTTCGTGAACGGACTATACGTCGAAACTCAAGCGGCGTGAATTTTTGATTCCGGCCAAATCTAACTGCCTAAAGTAAAGAGTATGAAGGCTTTCGGGAGTGGAAAAGTTTGATGGACGGTGTCAGCCAAAATATTTTGCTAGCATATTCTGAAAATTTGGTATGATGCTCTGATTCTTGTTCTTTTCAATGTATGATTAATTCATTCCATCTCCAGTTGCAGGAATATTCACCAAACACGTTATGGCCAAAATTATCTATTTTAAGATCCATGCTACATTTGAAAGAAAAAACGAATGTCAAATTATTTGATGAAATGGAAGTATTTGTTAAGAACAAAAATAAAGGATGCGTTCTCAAAAAATCAGCAGTGTTGTCCCGAGAGCAGATCAAGAAATTTTTGATAGAAGCTCCAAATGACTTTTTTCTGATGTATGAGGTTGCATGTTATACGATTTTTAGTAAAATGTGACTTGACGTTTCATATTTCCCTTGGGACAATAATACTTGACGTTTCATATTTCCCTTGGGAAATATGAGTGTGTTATGACATATGATAACTGAGGCGATATGTCTCAATATTGATTCGATCAGAAAAAAAATCTTTTTCATTATAAGAATTCATCATAATAAAACAAAGTGATTGTTAACTATTACGGTGTTTTTGAAAAACTTGAACATTTCTCCTTATATATCGTCTTATTGTAGTCTCTTCTTTTTTTCCACATAAAAAAATGTGATTCATGCAAAATGGTCACTCATCAAATGCTTGAAACTTGAATTTCCTCTAGTTCTCCTAGCAATTTATAAAACAAAATAATCGTGGTCTAAAGATGCCTTTGAATTAGCCCCATTTCTCTCGCTGATCTTTTTCTCTCATGTCAGGCGCAGCCTTAGACAAAGGCTGTCTAAGGGCGCAGCCATGAAAATTTTTCATAAATAAATATGAAACCACACCGAGATTTGATCCCCAGCCTGCGCACTACGACGAGCCAACATCTTAAGCTACGGTTTCCTCGGACAGATCGTCGACCGTCGCGTCCAGGCCGCCAGTCGCTGCGTTGTGACGGCTTTATCTAACCAATGCATTTCAGTAGTACCGCTTTTCTACTTTTCTAGCAATCGCATAGCTGGACGGCGTCTGAACGTTGAAGTTGGACGTCGCGACTCGACGGTTCTGATCAGCTGAGTTTAGATTCGAGCGGTGAAGTGCAGTTCAACTTCCAATGTTGAAGAAAGTAAAATTATTGTTTACGTCAGTTAATTCGGAAACGGAACCTATCTCAATGTTCTACAAAGCTTCTCTTCAGCAGAAATTGGACATTTTATCCTATCGGTACCTTTCTTGGTGCTGCCGCATTTAATATATATACAGGGTGAATCCTGTTGAACTGTACATACTTCACACAGAGATAAAGGACACTTTGCTGGTTTCAAAAAGACCCCACATGAAAGGTCTCAAACTATTCGTTTGAATTATACAGGGTGATTTCCAGTTTTGGGTCATATTTTCAAAAGGCTCTATTGGACGAACGAATAATCACCAATTCATCAAATTTGGTACGTAGGAGGAATGTATCAATCTCCATACAGCTGAGTTAACAGATTATCAGTTTCCAGGACCGGACTCTATTTTTCTGATATTATCGGAATTTATGAAAAAAAAACACCCTGTAGATGAAAAAGTCAATAAACCTGTCATGACAGTTCAAACTACACTGAAAACTCGTCAATGAAGAGTAAAAAAATCACGTGGCACACCTACAAATTTAGAGAAAAAAAATATTGAATATGCGTACTCGGAGATAAATTTTTTGGACGGCCTAATTCACATGGAAAACCATACCCAAATGTATCAAAAGTTGAAGACAGGAGAATATTATCAGTTTAAATCCTCTCGAAATTCAAATATTCCAATATTCAGGGAATTTTTCGTCAGTTTCCAGGACCGGACTCTATTTTTCTGATATTATCGGATTTAAAGATTATCACCCTGTAGATGAAAAAGTCATAAACATCTCATGGCAGTTCAAACTAAACTAAATACTCTTCAATAAAGAGTAATAAAATCACGTGGCACCCTATAGATTCAGAAAAAAAAAGAATATGTGTGTTGCCGTAATTTTAAATATAGTTTAATTTTAAATAATTTTCAAATACTCATGTCATGTGCACTGGACTACTCCGAAGATCGCCAGTTACAAGGCAGATTCAAGATGTCAAGTGAACACATTGTGATTGTGATTTTCAATCAATCAGTTAGTAAGAAAATTTATGGAATATTGTGGAAAACGCATAAAACGCTACTTTCGCTTGTTGATCGATTTATTTCGAAAACGCCTATTTTTATCTCGTCTTATTTTGACGAGAAAAGACTTCTGGTGATAGAAGAAAGAAGATTCCGCTGCAGGAAAATTCCCACCAACACGAGAGCTCTCAGGTGTGTGGAAGAAGGCCTCCCGGTGAGTTTTCTAGTGCACATTGTTTTTTTTTTGTTTCTTTCTTATTTTGATCACCAATTTCATTAATTCATTTTTATTATAAATACAGTCCATTTCTCTCTCCAAATTCAGAGTTACCGCAACATTTTTTGGTCCTTCGGGCCGGATTTTTGGATCGAATTTCTTTATTTGAAATATCGCTACTTTTGAAGTTTTGCATATTTGTGCAGAGGAATATTTGAGAAACGAAATTCATTCATTATTCATTATTTCGTTTCAGCCAATATTTCGGAAACACATTTCTTGTTCTCGATAGTTTTTTGTCCGCTCCGATAATTATTTTTGAACATACGTTCAACGTTTCAATACATTGTAGGAGTATTGGTAGCGCGCTCTGTAACGGACGATCTTCAGCATTTGATTGTTTGATTCTGAAACCATGTCGAAAATTAAACGAGCTAGGGCATATCGTACTACGGCAATCGGTGAGATTGAGTCACTTTTAAATTTCGCAGAAAAGACAAGATTGGATAACAGTCTTTTGAATTTGTTCAAGGCTAGGTATTCCGACCTTGACAGAATACGAAATGAATTTCTTTCAGAACACAAAATAGTTGTCGATATTTTGCTTCAGGAGGAAAGTGCTGATTTAAAGGGAGAGGAAAACATTCGAGAACAATTTTTCGCTTGTTTTTATGAAATAAAATCCATTTATGATGTTTTAACTGCCGGTGGTTCGGGAAATTTTGGAGGTTTGGATCTCAAACCGAAAACTAATACGAATATTAAACTACCAAAATTGGAATTGAAAAGATTCGCAGGCGATGTAACCCAATTTTCAACATTCATTGGATTGTTTAATTCACTGGTACATAGCAACGATTCATTGAGCAATGATGAAAAATTTAATTACTTAGTTTCAGCCCTTGAGGGACAACCGCTTAAGTTAGTTCAACATTATGAATTTAATGGTAGAAATTATCAATCCGCGTATGATGCTTTATTTAAACGTTATCATAATAAGCGTTGGCTTGCAAAATGTCATTGGCGTCGCATTGAGGGTACCGGAAAGGTTAAGTCTAGGGTTCCGAATGCTTTGAGGAATTTACTGGATACTTTTCAGGAAAATTTATGTGCATTGAAAAACTTGAATTTTCCAACAAATGAATGGGACTTTATATTATTGATGATGCTGTATGATCGTTTAGACGACGAAATAGTTTCACGATTCGAACATGCGTACGGTTCATCAGATGTTCCTAAGTACAGTGATCTTACTGCATTTTTAGAACGCGAATGTATAGCTTCCGAGATGATATGTGATATGAAGCCATCAGTTAGCAATGTTCATTCTAGCAATGTCGATAAAAAGCCCTTCAAGACAAATAAAATGAAAATTTTTTTGTTGAAAACGCAGCCGGTTCATCGAAGAATTCCCATTTTGAATGCGTTATTTGTCAAGCCAGCCATTCTATCTTCAAATGTCCTTCATTTCTCAATATGAAACCGTTTGAACGCTACAACCTCGCTAAAAAACTTCATTTATGTTTCAACTGTTTATCTAGTTTGCATGATATTCGGTCTTGTGGGTCCAAATCCACTTGCCGGCATTGTTCATTGAAGCATCACACGTTATTGCATTTTAAATTGAAAGAAGAAGTGAGATCTGAAAATGATGTATCACCTGCTACCACTAGTGGTAACTCTAATCCTGAATCGAAATCAGTTGTTAACTTTTCGGGTGCTGGTGTTTTAAATTCTGATAGAACATCATATGTTGTTTTGGCCACGGCTTTAGTGGAAGTTTCTGATTCAAACGGTACTTTTCACAAACTAAGATGTTTAATTGATTCTGGCAGCATGACATCTTTCATAACTAAGCATGCAGCCTCGCGATTGGGTTTAAGATCTGAGAATATTTACCTCGAAGTAACGGGTCTGAACTCTTCTAAATCTTGCACTAGTAAAGGCTTAGTTGCTATCACGATAAGACCAGTAGGTCGGAAATCTCCCCTATTGTATACTAGCGCTTCTGTCATCAACCAGATAACAGAAAAATTGCCCACTACGCCTATACCAGCTGTTGTAAATGATGAGTTCAGAAATTTAAAGTTAGCCGACCCCACTTTTCATGTTCCGGGAAATATTGATATTTTGTTTGGAGCTGATATGTTCGCTAAAATTCTTCTTAACGGTCATATTTCTGGTTCAAATGGTATAAACGCTTTCAATACTATATTTGGGTTCATCCTGATCGGAGGGGGAACCGACATTTCATCAAGAAGTGTGAAATCTTTTTTTTGTGACATAGATTGTCAAGCAATTGATAACTCGCTTCCGCAAATTTTAAAAGGTTTTTGGGAGCTTGAATCTGTCCCATCGGTGAATTCCAATTCTCCAGCTGACGATTTATGTGAAAAAATATTCGTCAACACATATAAACGCGACTTTTCTGGCAAATATATAGTTTCTTTACCTTTCGCAACTGACATACCCAGCTTTAGCGGTATGGAAGAAATCGCATTCAAAAGATTCTTTTCATTAGAACGCCGACTCATGAGAAATCCTAGTCTTTATGAAGAGTACTCTGCTTTTATGCGAGAATATTTAGACAGTGGCCACATGGAAATTGTTCCTGAGAGTTCTATGAGCGAAAACCCGTATTATCTTATACATCATTGTGTTTTGAAGCCTTCTAGTGCTCACACGAAATTGCGAGTAGTATTCAACGCGAGCGCAAAGGCTCCTTCGGGATTTTCTCTAAATGATAGTCTTTTTACCGGTCCAAAATTGCAGGCTGATATAGTTTCAATTCTTTTGAAGTTTCGTTTACATTCTTACGTGTTATGTTCCGATATAAAACAAATGTATAGAATGATTTTGGTCAAGTCCGATCAGTTAGATTATCAAAGAATTTTTTGGAGATTTTCTCCTGACGATCCTTTGAGAACATATCGCTTGAAAACGGTCACATACGGAGTTTCATCTGCTCCATTTTTGGCGTTGCGTTGTTTAAAACAGTTGGCGCAAGACGAAGGAAATGAATATCCTTTAGCGGCAAAGGTATTAGTGGAAGATACGTATATTGACGACGTTGTTACTGGTGCCTCTTCACTTGAGGAAGCCAAGATTCTTCAGAATCAATTAATTAATTTGTTTGCAAAAGGAGGTTTTCTTTTAAGAAAATGGTCAAGTAACAATCCTGCATTGTTGGAGGCTCTTCCAGCCTCTATGCGTAGTCTAGATCCACTTGATTTTAACTCTGAAGATAATTTCACTTCTTTCAAAATTTTAGGTTTATTGTGGAATCCACTTGAGGACAAATTCTCCTTTTCTGTTGTCCCTCAAACTGACAAAACTTGTACCAAGCGACAACTTCTGTCTCAATTAGCTCGGATTTACGATCCTTTAGGGTTTTTATCGCCGGTAACTTTTCTAGTAAATATCTTATTCAACGGTTTTGGATGATCGGTCTCACTTGGGATGACGAACCCCCAGATGAGATTTTGCGCGTTTGGAAGCGTTTTAGGTCCCAGATAGAATGTCTTTCTAGATTTAAAATCGAGAGACACCTGTTTTCTTCAGATTTAGTTGGCGTAGAACTTCACGGATTTTGTGATAGTTCAGAAAAGGGTTATTGCGCGGTTTTGTATCTTAAAGCAATAAATAGCGATGGAAATATATCCACGAGCTTCGTTACGTCCAAAAGTAAAATAGCTCCTCTGAAGAAAATTTGTATACCGCGACTGGAGCTGTGTGGTGCGGTTTTGTTGGCCAAGCTAATTAATTTTGTACTTCACCTTTTGTCTCATAAATTCACCTTTTCAAATGTTTTTGCGTGGAGTGATTCGCAAGTAGTTTTAGCATGGCTTCGGTCACCTTCGTATCGTTGGAAAAATTTTGTAGCTAATAGGGTTGCATATATACAAGAGAAAATTCCATCGGTGCATTGGAATTATGTTAGTTCCGAAAACAATCCTGCTGATCTTGGCAGCCGCGGTCTTTTTCCATCAGAAATTGTTGACAATGAATTTTGGTTGAAGGGCCCTACATTTTTAAGAAATCATGAAAGTCATGTTCGTTCGCTGCCTGAAGAACCTTCTGAAGTTTTCATTTCAGATGATGTTACTTGCGAAGAAAGAAATGTTTCTTTGTTGGTTACTCCTCAAGTTGAACATTTTTGTGAACATCTTTTGAAATCATATTCTAATTTTTCGACTGTGCTGCGTATTTGTGCGTATGTTTTACGATTCGTCCATAATGCATGTCATCCGCGAGAAAAACGATATGGAACTTTAACTACGCAAGAGCTCCACTCGGCGTTGATAACTTTATCTAAATATACGCAACATGTATTTTTGGCGATGAAATTTCTAGCAAGAAGTTTTCAAAACCCTTGAGAAAACTTAATGTTTTCAAGGATATCGATGACCTCCTACGAGTGGGTGGTCGCCTGAAATACGCGGATATAAATTATCGTGCCAAACACCCCATACTCTTGCCTAGAAATAGTTTATTGACGAGACATCTCATTGAATACTATCATAAAAAGTATTTTCATGTTGGGCCACGTCAATTGCATTTTTTACTTCTTCAGCAGTTTTGGATATTGTCTCCAAGACGTGCGATAAATTCGGTGTTATCAAGGTGTGTTAAATGTTTCAAAATGAAGCCGGCAGCTTATCAACCCCGTATGGGAAATCTACCCAAATCAAGGTTTTCAACCATAAAAGCATTTTTGCATTCCGGGTGTGACTACGCTGGCCCATTTACTATTGCACCAATGAAAAGATATCGAGGACAGAGAACTTCGAAAGCTTACATTTGCCTTTTTGTATGTCATTCAACGAAAGCCATTCATTTGGAATTGGCTAATGATCTGTCCTCTGAATCTTTTCTGGCTGCTCTTCAGAGATTTATCGCTCGAAGAGGGCGTTGTACAGATTTATATTGTGATAATGGTACTAATTTTGTTGGAGCCAATCGCGAATTAATAACTTTGATGAAAACCGCTGCTGAGAAAGAAGTTATAAAATTCCATTTCAATCCACCGTCCGGGAGTCATTTCGGAGGTTTATTCGAGGCTGCGGTGAAATCGGTCAAAACACATTTTTTCAGAGTGATCGGTGAGCAGATTCTTACGTATGAAGAATTCTATACACTGCTCACTTTAATTGAATCTGTCCTGAATTCCAGGCCTTTATGCGCCATAAGTTCAGATCCCGACGATTTGAATTGCCTTACTCCCGGTCATTTCTTGACGCTGGAACCGCTAACTGCGATACCTATACCAGATATGACTGATCAACCCCTGAATCGGTTATCGCGCTGGCAGCTTTTACAAAACCTTCATCAACATTTTTGGTCCCGATGGAGGAACGAGTACCTTCATACATTGCAACAGCGGGTCAAATGGTGCGATAACTCCACTCCTGCAGTCATGGGGCAACTAGTTCTAATTAAGGCGGATAACGTACCCCCTAATCAATGGCGTCTTGGTCGTATAACGGCGCTATTTCAGGGTAGTGACGGTATTTCACGGGTTGCCCAAGTTAAAACCCGAGACGGGGTCCTAACTCGCCCCTTGGTCAAATTGTGTCCTTTGCCCGTGTGCGATGAACCCTAGCTCTCTTAACATGATGGTATTATCCTACTTTTTTTTTTTTGTTATATTGATTCTAAATATATATGTATGGGAGTTAAATACTCAAATGTTCTTCTGCATTATAGTTTGCACAACTTCGCTATTTTTTTTTTCTTTTTTTTTGTTTGTAAAAACTTTTATGAAAAATGCTTTGGCATTTTTGGGGGGCAGGAAATGTTGCCGTAATTTTAAATATAGTTTAATTTTAAATAATTTTCAAATACTCATGTCATGTGCACTGGACTACTCCGAAGATCGCCAGTTACAAGGCAGATTCAAGATGTCAAGTGAACACATTGTGATTGTGATTTTCAATCAATCAGTTAGTAAGAAAATTTATGGAATATTGTGGAAAACGCATAAAACGCTACTTTCGCTTGTTGATCGATTTATTTCGAAAACGCCTATTTTTATCTCGTCTTATTTTGACGAGAAAAGACTTCTGGTGATAGAAGAAAGAAGATTCCGCTGCAGGAAAATTCCCACCAACACGAGAGCTCTCAGGTGTGTGGAAGAAGGCCTCCCGGTGAGTTTTCTAGTGCACATTGTTTTTTTTTGTTTCTTTCTTATTTTGATCACCAATTTCATTAATTCATTTTTATTATAAATACAGTCCATTTCTCTCTCCAAATTCAGAGTTACCGCAACAGGTAGGTACTCAGAGATAATTTTTTTTTGTACGGCCTAATTCACAAAAAAAACATACCCAAATGTATCAAAAGTTGAATATTAATGGTTAAGATCTTCTACGAATTCAATTATTACAATATTCAGGGACGGACTCCCATTTCAGATTGAGTTTTTCAATAGATGACAGGTCGAAAGATTCGCCCTGAATATAGAACACCCCAAAAAACTGTTACGGGAGACCGAACAACATTAAATAACACACAAGAAATTTTCATGAAATCGCGAGACACACAAATAGATTTAAAAAAAAATTGAATAATCGTACTCAGAGATAATTTTTTTGGGCGGCTGAAGTTTAGTAGAAGAACTATACCGAAATGCACGAAGAGTCGAATATTAACCTGATAATATTCGCGATTTCATGAAAATTTCTTGTAGGTTATTTAATGTTGTTCGGTCTCCCGTAACAGTTTTTTGGGTTGTTCCATATTCAGGGCGAATCTTTCGACCTATCATCTATTGAAAAACCCAATCTGCAATGGGAGTCCGTCACTGAAAATTGGAATACTTGAATGCGTAGAAGATCTTAACCATTAATATTCAACTTTTGATACATTTGGGTATGTTTTTTTTTGTGAATTAGGCCGTACAAAAAAAAAATCATCTCCGAGTACCCATATTCAATTTTTATTTCTCTGAATCTGTAGGTGTGCCACGTGATTTTATTTCTTTTTATTTAAGAGTATTTAGTGTAGTTTAAACTGCCATGAGAGGTTTATTGACTTTTTTATCTACAGGGTGATTTTCTTTATAAATTGCGATAATATCAGAAAAATACTGGTCCTGGAAACTGACGAAAATTACCTGAATATTGGAATATTTGAATATCGAGAGGATTTAAACTGATAATATTCTCCGGTCTTCAACTTTTGATACGTTTGGGTATGGTTTTCCATGTGAATTAGGCCGTCCAAAAAGTTGATCTCCAAGTACGCATATTCAATTTTTTTTTTTCTCTAAATTTGTAGGTGTGCCACGTGATTTTATTACTCTTCATTGAAGAGTTTTCAGTGTAGTTTGAACTGTCATGACAGGTTTATTGACTTTTTCATCTACAGGGTGTTTTTTTCATAAATTCCGATAATATCAGAAAAATAGAGTCCGGTCTTGGAAACTGATAATCTGTTAACTCAGCTGTATGGAGATTGATACAGTCCTCCTACGTACCAGATTTGATGAATTTGTGATTATTCGTTCGTCCAATAGAGCCTTTTGAAAATATGACCCAAAACTGGAAATCACCCTGTATAATTCAAACGAATCGTTTGAGACCTTTCATGTGGGGTAGTTTTGAAACCAGCAATATGTCCTCTATCTCTGTGTGAAGTATGTACAGTTCAACAGGATTCACCCTGTATAATATAAGTCAAAACTTGTTCGAAAAGTTCAGTGGAAAGTCTGAAATACTCCCTAAATTTCATTTCATTTCCAAAGAACCTTCTTCACACGATAACATTGAAGGCACCTTCTGTATGACGTCTCAAAAATAATTCATGCATTGGCTTGTTTGGATTTTAAAGAGTTGCCATTATCAGCTCCTCTTCTTCTTCTTCCTCCAATAATAACAGAACTATTAATTTTGTCGGGTCCATTTTCGATAATTTCTTCTTACAACCACAATAAGTAGGTATTTCACGTGCACATGTAGGCGATCCACTAATAATTCGAGCAAACCACTTCTGACGGAAATCGCTATCCTCGACGGCTGATGGCATGGACGCGACGGTCGACGATCTGTCCGAGGAAACCGTAGCTTTAGGCGGCTAGACTGTTGGTTAATTTGGCATTTCCCTATAAATCGTTTCTGTTTTTATATGCTTTTTTCATAAGCCATTATTCGAAACCAACAGCTGTAAGGATGACATATTTGAAAAGAGTGTAAAAAGGATTCATTTTATGATACACAGAACAACCCTGGACTTGTTATCCTATAGAGGTTCTTGAAGTCAAAGTTCTTTGATAAAATAAGGTTTATTCAATGACTCACAAAAAATTGCAGGAGTCCGTAAACGAAATATAACTAAAGCCATTGCTCAAATTAAATGAGATATTTGCAGCAAAATCAGGCATAAAAAAAACACTGTGAGATACGATGTTATATTCTACTCCTATATCAAAATCTAATAAATGAATGAAGAAATAATATTGTTAACACCTTATAGTTACACAATTGTTCTATTCAAATTCTATTCTGATACCAATTCCCTATAAATGAAAATCTCTTCATTTTAATTGATAATCATCGTATCTTATATATGGACCTCAAAAAAATGTTACGCATTTCAAAATCCACACTGAAAATAATCACTTCGAAAGAAATAATTAAGATGAAATTATTATACAATATGTGAGACAGGATGAAAAAATTTTCATCATTAAATGCTTATACCTATCAAGCATATAATTTCATAGAAATTATAGCTTTACATTGTAATAGCTGACTATTTAATAAATTATTCTGAATTAATTTCCTGGTTGCATCTTGACAGTTTTGATCTATACTATACTATGTAAGTATGTGAATTACAAAATAATAATATCAATTTTTTTTGATAATTATACTTTTTTGATAAGATCAAGAGAAGACAATAATTCCAAATAATTAATGGCTTAATAGGTAATAATTAATAGTGAAAACTCATCATTTAATAATTCATTCCATTCATTACAGAAATGAGAAAAGCGAGAAATTGGAAAATTTTTATCAGTTTTCAAACATTGTCAAATCGCCTCTGGCAGCCAGTGACATCGATTAGTGATGTGATGACAAAGGAAATAAGTAGAACCAAATTCAAGAGTATTAATTAATTATTTCAAGGGGGGTAGTTTTTACACAAATGTCTGTTAGTTTCGAATTTCGAGCAGAGAATGGTCTTAAACGAGTTGAAAGGAATGACTTTTTTGAAAAAAATTTTTTGTCTACAGTAAGTTACTATCAAACTTGACAGTTTTTGAAATTTCTCTGATGGACAGATTGACCACCTCTATGGCTGAAGAGAGAACACTTACCTACTACCTGTAATTTTGAGCGCTCGTTCTACTTAAACGAGTGCTATATCGTTTGCCCATAAAATGTCTGTTATTTAAGAGTTTTGAGCCGAAAATGGTCTCAAACGATAGGGTTCGACTTCCTGTTCAGAATCCGTGGTCAAATCAAAAATATTGTATGTTCTGTGGGCCAAATAAAACTCTGTCCGTGGGGCTGTCCGGTCGTAAGCTCGATAACTTTCAAAAAGATTGTCCTAGGGACTTGAGATTTTCAGGGTGAGTTCGGTTTCCAAATGCCGCGGTTAAGTTCGTTAACCAGCCAAATTGTACAGGACGTTTCATAAAATATGGCAATTCAAAATTATTGTTCCTAAATATCTCAGACGAAACAAAATCAATCGAAATGAAATTTTGCGGCCACATGCAAGATGATCATACAAGCCTCTCAATTTTGCGACCATAGTGTTAACAGAACCATAGAAAATTCAATTGAAATGTTGAAAAGGAGAATCTTTATTTTACCATAACCAGATATCCGATTCGACTGAAATTTATTTTGTGAATGCAAATTGATATAGGTAGGTACTGCATATTCATGCAGAATTTCAAGAGGATCACATCATCTGAACCATAGAATATATTTTCTTAGTTATCGATTTTTACATATTTAATTTTTTGAACATTTATATACATAGCATGAATCTCAAATCCTCTACAAAATTTTGAGGTAATAGCATTATTGATTTACCCATGAACGAGCGCTCAAAAGCACTTAAATTTTCAAAAGTAATTGTGCCTATAGACGATTTTAAACGATCAAGTATTTTTTAGTGAGTCCAAGCCACGGTGGGATATTTTTTCTATAGAATTCATCAGTTAAATGACACTCTGACAAAAAAAGCGTGCAAAAATTTGGAATATACAGAGTTTTCATTTCATTCGGAATAGTCCATCAGATTGTTTCAGGTGCGTCATTCTGCAGGTAACATTGCAGGTTGACTGCAGTCGCCTTTTAAATTAGATTTATATATCGCAATCAACACACATTCGATGTGAACGATCTTGACGGCGTTCAACTCCAGCTCAATGTTTATGCAGTAAAAACTCAACTTTGTCCTTACATGAACAAAGTTCCTAGTTCGGCCCTGGCTCTGTATTCAACACATAAAAATATTGAATGGCGCTATCTTCAAACCAGTATAACTCACTAAACTTTCGGTAATACATGCTAGATTGATTCAAGACTTCAGTTAGTTCAGTTCAGTTTCGGAAAAAAACTAAGAAACATGGATATACCAGCAGTGTATGTGCGCAATGCTGAAAAAAGTTATGTACAGGATAACAAAGTACTTGCGGATTTTTGTATGACAGTCCCTAAAGGTTCAATGTGAGTAAAAATTGCCAATTTTTGAAAAAACTGACGTTGTTGGTAATCGAAAAATAAATCTTATTCATTCAAATTATTGATGTGGAATTTTCTCACCGGGATTCAAATGAAATTGAATGAATATTATTAGAAAATTAAATTCATCGTCTCCGACTCGAGATAATTTTCAAAATATTCAGGAGCTCGAAAAATTTCCGGAATAATTTAACCTCTAGTGAAAATTAATAGGAAGACTTCACATTTCAATTTCTGTGCATCATTTTTCAAAAGTAATTAAGCATAAGGACAGTTTTGGGACGACCATGTATTTTTTATTGAGTCTAAAATACTTATGTTGGATATTTGTTCTCAAAAATTCATCAGATAAATGACCCTCTGAGAAAAACAAATCGTCTAGGCTAGGCCGAATACAAAGTTGAAATATACAGCGCTTTCCTGAATAAATCCTTTCATTCCCAACCGTCCGTCCGACCATGTAGGTAGTAAGCAGTCGCCTTTTAAATTAGATTTGTATATCGCAATTATCGCAATCAACACACTTTCGATGTGAACGATCTAAACGGTGTTCAACTCCAGCTCGATGTTTATGCAGCAAAAAGTAAACTTCGTCCTTACATGAACAAAGTTCTTAGTTCGGCCCTGGCTCTAAATTCACACATGAAAAAATATTGAATGGCGCGATCTTTAAACCAGTATAACTTACTAAACTTTCGGTAATACATGCTAGATTGATTCAATACTCCAGTTAGTTCAGTTCAGTTTCGGAAAAAAGCAAGAAACATGGATATACCAGCAGTGTATGTTCGCAATGCTGAAAAAAGTTATGTACAGGACAACAAAGTACTTGCGGATTTTTTCATGACAGTGCCTAAAGGTTCAATGTGAGTAAAAACTGCCAATTTGTGAAAAAACTGATGTTGTTGGAAATCGAGAAATAAATTTTATTTATTAAAACAATTGGCGTGGAATTTTCTCACCGAAATTCAAATGAAATTTGGAATTTTTCTTCTCGCTCATGAATATTAATAGAAAATTTCATTCGAGATAATTTTCAAACTATTCAGGAGCTTGAAAAAATTTCCGGAATAATTTGAACACTAGTGAAAATTAATAGGAAGATTTCAGATCTTGATTTCTATGCATCTTTTTTGAGAAGTAATTAGGCATAAGGACAGTTTTGGAATGACTTTGTCTTTTTTTTTGAGTCCAAATTACTTATGTCAGATATTTTTTTCGCCAAAATTGAAATATACAGTGCTTTCCTGAATAAATCCTTTCATTCGCTATAGTCCGTCTGACCATGTGGGTAGTAAGCAGTCGCTTTTTAAATTAGATTTGTATATCGCAAATATCGTAATCAACACACTTTCGATGTAAACAATCTCAACGGTGTTCAACTCCAGCTCAATGTTTATGCAGTAAAAAGTCAACTTCGTCCTTACATGAACAATGTTCTTAGTTCGGCCCTGGCTCTAAATTCACACATAAAAAATATTGAATGGCGCGATCTTTAAACCAGTATAACTTACTAAACTTTTGGTAATGTGTGATTGATTCAATACTTTAGTTAGTTCAATTCAGTTTCGGAAAAAAAAGCAAGAAACATGGATATACCAGCAGTGTATGTGCGCAATGCTGAAAAAAGTTATGTACAGGATAGCAAAGTACTTGCGGATTTTTGTATGACAGTCCCTTAAGGTTCAATGTGAGTAAAAATTGCCAATTTTTGAAAAAACTGACGTTGTTGGTAATCGAAAAATAAATCTTATTCATTAAAATTATTGATGTGGAATTTTTCTCACCCAGATTCAAATGAAATTGAATGAATATTATTAGAAAATTAAATTCATCGTCTCCGACTCGAGATAATTTTCAAAATATTCAAGAGCTTGAAAAAATTTCCAAAATAATTTGAACTCTAGTGAAAATTAATAGGAAGACTTCACATCTATGCATCTTTTTTCAGGAGTAATTAGGCATAAGGACAGTTTTGGGACGACTACGTATTTTTTATTGAGTCCAAATTACTAATGTCGAATATTTTTTCTCAAAAACTCATCAATTGAATGACACTCGGACAAAAACAGAGAGTCTAGGGCGAATACAAAGTTGAAATATACAGCGCTTTCCTGATTAAATCCTTTCATTCGCAATAGTCCGTCCGACCATGTAGGTAGCAAGCAGTCGCTTTTTAAATTAGATTTGTATATCGCAAATATCGCAATCAACACACTTTCGATGTGAACGATCTCAACGGTGTTCAACTCCAGCTCAATGTTTAAATGCAGTAAAAAGTCAACTTCGTCCTTACATGAACAATGTTCTTAGTTCGGCCCTGGCTCTATATTCACACATAAAAAATATTGAATGGCGCGTTCTTTAAACCAGTATAACTTACTAAACTTTCGGTAATACATGCTAGATTGATTCAATACTTTAGTTAGTTCAGTTCAGTTTCGGAAAAAAGCAAGAAACATGGATATACCAGCAGTGTATGTGCGCAATGCTGAAAAAAGTTATGTACAGGACAACAAAGTACTTGCGGATTTTTTCATGACAGTACCTAAGGGTTCAATGTGAGTAAAAATTGCCAGTTTGTGAAAAAACCAAAAAAGGATTTATTACTTGAATGAGTTCAGTATAAGTCGGTCAAAATTTCTTCTGTAATCATTGAGAGAATAATTGCAATTTGGTCAAGAACGAGCAATGATTGTGTACGAAGATTTTTAATCTGAAACATGAAAAAGTTGTTGAACCTGTTCCTTTGCAATCTTATTCATGATGTAATCTGACATAAAGGTTAATTATTATATTGTAAGAATATACCTACATATTCAGAGTGATCTTTTCGGTTTTTTTTTCACTAATTTAAACTCAACTCGCGAGGTGAAGATTTTCAATCCATATTTTTATTAATAATTAGTTCGACTATAAAGCAATACATTCTTTTCTGATGAAGAAGTGTTGATGAATTTTAAATCGAAGTGAGTTATAATTCAACTTCATCTATTATAGATGAAGTTGAATTATAACAATTTTGAGTTATTTTCACCTGAAAATTAGAAACCTTGAAAGAAAAACCTTGACATTCATTTCTTACGCTCTTGTTGTATAAACTCGACCGCAATTTTTTGCGCGCTTGTTTTTAGGGAAACAGGTTGCTGTAGTTCAAATTTCTGCGAGTTAATTAATAGTCATTTCATCGGATTTTTTCATAAATTTTGTTATTTAAATAATTAATACACTTTATATTTTTTTGCACATTTCAAAAGCGCTTGAAAAGAAACCCAATCTTATCGAATTGTTATATTTAGTTCAATTACGATACGGCTTTTTTCGAAAAATTCCATACTTCATAAACTGTCCAACATAGGTACCGGGTTTTTCACTATAATTTGACCCCCCCCATTAACTTTGTTACTGAAGGAGATACAAAAAAATGTTTTATATAAAAGTTTCAGGAAATCAACTGAGGTTTTTTGATATGAGTCCAGAAACTGAAATATATACAGGGTGACCAATATATTGATGGCAACTTCATTTTTTCAAATGGAACACCCTGTATATTTTTCCATATTTGGTTAGCTCTTTTTCCCCTGATTTCGAATATGTAACATTTGTTGGTCTATCTTTCTTATTCTGAGCATCATAGAGTTTCAAATTTCAATAACCATCTGGCATGGCGTTTTGGAAGTTCGTGAATATTTAAGTGGCCAATCTGATCTTTGGATTGGTAATGGCGCACCCATAATATGGCCACCAAATAGTCCTGATTTAATACCGTTGGACACGTTTTTATAGCCGTTCCTGAAGGAAAAAATTTACTTCAGCAATAATGACAATCAATGAAAGCGGAGAATAATATTAATGATATAAAATCAACCAATATTAAACCCATAATTCGGAACTAATCCCGTCATCGCACAAAGAATAATGATAAAATTGTAATGATTAGAAACAAATTTTGAAGCTTGAATTTCTGAATTGAATAAGAGCCATAATAATGCTATCAAAAATAGTCTGAACAACTTGAGACAACTATATGAACTATGTGTATTGAATGAAGGCGGTCATTGTGAACAATTTCTTTCGTTGATGTTATTCTTACCATACTACCATAGTTCATCATTTTTCATAGGTATTTCACATATTTTTTTATCCGTTGTCATCATTTCAAAATTTCGAAACTCTGAAAATTGAAGAGACAAATCCACATACGCATTTATATTCGAGATCAGGAGGAAATAGCCTTTCAAAAAAAGGAAACATATACAGGGAGGGTGTCCCATTTGAAAAAATATAGTTGCATTGAATGTTGTTCACCCTGTATATCTTCCCATTGACGTTGTTATAACTCCAAAAATGAGCATTTTCAGTAAAAGCACTCTGCCACTTGTGAAATGATTACAGATCTTGGCAGGTGGTTCTTAAAATTTGAAACTCTGTGGTTCTCAGAATAAAACAGATAGACCAACAAATGTTACATATTCGAAATCAGAGGAAAAAGAGCTAGCCAAAAATGGAAAAATATACAGGGTGTTCCATTTGAAAAATTGAAGTTGCCATCAATATGTTGGCCACCCTGTATATATTTCAGTTTCTGGACTCATATCAAAAAACCCCAGTTGATTTCGTGAAACTTTTATACGAAACATTTTTTTTTATCTCCTTTAGTAACAAATTTAAAGGGGGGGTCAAATTATAGTGAAAAACCCGGTACATGTCAAAATCTATTGAATGAATATATTCTGATATAATGCATTGGAAGATATACGGTCAGATGGCTACCAAAGAACCCCTACCGAACTCCTTTGGATTTTATCTCTAGAATACTTTGAAGAAAAAGTATATCTACTTCACTTTCAGTCTCTGAAGATTCTCATCGACAAAATAAAATTATTGTGTTGTGTAGAACTGCGTCAGAAACGCTATGAACTTTGCAGAGTCGTACATTCAGTACGAAAACGATCAAAAGTATTGAAGAAGGAGGTTCCTTTTTTCGTTATTATTTTGATTCAAAATGAATTGATGACTTCCATAAAAATACATTAAGATTCAATTATCACGAAGGGTTTCATGGTTTCAAAATAGAGCAAATTTAGGTCCGGAATTTTTAGACCTTTTCGTTGTTATCATCATATACGTTAGTCATGATATTATGGCGGAGGATGAGCAGCTTCAACAAAAGTTGATATGTCATTCAAAAGTACACTAAATGAGGTATTTTTTACTGAAAAGAAAACGTGTACATAATTATTGATATATCATAGAAAAAACCATTGGAAAAATAGGACTAATATTGTTAACTTCGGAATCGTGATATTCATCTCCTTACCACGCTCGCAATAAGAGTTTTTATGCACACATACCTACTCTTATCTTTTTTATTGCCCTTTCCGAATATGTGGTCAAATTTGTTGAGAATCCAAGGAAATTGAATAATGATCATTTTAGAGGAAAAACTCGAAATATCTCGTGAAATCAAAAAAATGTTAAATTGAAGAACAAACGTCAACATTTCGACCATGTGTTATATGATATTTTTTGTTGCAAATCACTCGAATAATCCTCCCTTCAAGTTTGTCCACTTTGAAAGTAGACATCCTGTATACGTATTCAATTATTCACTAAAAATTTCAACTAATTAATTTCTAATCGAACGTCCCGCCATGTTGACGCACTAGGAAGCATAATTAGTAGAGACAATTCTCAACACAAAGTGGCTAGTTGGCATCGTTGTGAACAGTGATTCAACATTCAACCAATGAATCGAATGCTAACGCGTGCGTCATACTCAACCGCCAGTTCTGATTGTTAGAATTCGGTAGCTTCTTTCGGTGATTTCGATAAAAAATTTTCTCGAAAACCTGACGAAACAAAAAAGTATAATTGCTATGATTTCCTGAGGTTACATTGTCTCTAAAAAGATTTCATTGGAACTATACATTTGACTTTCCAGGGAGCTATCGATATACAGTTACAACAGTATTTCGAAAACGCACATTTTCGAGAAACACCCGCTAATTATGAAACGGCCATTGATATTCACATGCGGTTTTTACCATCGAATTTTCATATAAATTGGCTTTCAGACACCAAAAATCAGTTGAACTCTATTTTTGTTACAAATAGATTTTCTATTCAAATGTCGAATTCGACACCAAAATCAATTTAACTCTATTTTTGTTACAAATAGAACTTTCCATTCAATTGTCGATTTTGGCTTAGCCTGTGCATGCAGTCATTCAATGAATGTCAGTTCGACGGGAATTAAATTGCGTATCGAGATCCTTTTAATCAGATAAAAATGAATCTGTATGTCTGTAAACTTCAATCACTTGTCCCGAATAACGATGGATTCAAACTGATAGAAAATATTAATGAAAACTTGAATCAGCCTGTATCTCGGTATAAAGATATTTATTTTACACAAGTTCATTGTCGTTTGAAAAAATACCTATTTATTTGCCTCGATTGATAGTTCTACGGACAAGAAGATCCTACGCAACACTGAATAGCGTGGTTTCTGTAGACTCGCACCAAAAAACTTGAATAATAAATAAATTAATATGTCCAAAGAACGTGCGACTTCGTCAAGGGTAAATTGAGTTTACTTAATTTTAAAAAAATGAATAAAATATAATGGTTGCAAGTGATGTCAAAGCAATTACTTTATTTGTTTTGTGTTTTTGAGATAATATCGAACTTTGTTTAAAGATACTGTCCTGCAATAGTGGATGACATCTATATACAGGGTCTCTCATTTAAAACTATCAACCCTCAATAACTCAAAAATGTATCAGAATTTGTGAAAACACTCAGACAGGTAGATTTTTGATGACAGAGGGCAATGATCAAGGATACAAAGCTTGTTCCTACTAGCAACTCTCTGGAGAGGGTTGCAACCCATGAGGAATTTGTATAGGGAAAGTGGGTGGTTTTGTATAGCACAAATATATGCATGGATTCAAATTTGTATGAAGCTGCAGTTTCTGTTTCATAAAGTGAATGTTTTATTTTGTTTTATTGGGGCAATTATTCCATAAAAAAACACACTGTAACTTTGTGAATTTTCAACAAATTCGAATCCATGCATACATTGTGCTACAAAACTACCCACCATTCCTTTTCAAATTCCTGATGGGTTGCTAATATGCTCGTATCTAAATAGATACCTTTTTAAGCGCTCGTTCTGCTTAAACGAGTACTATATCTTTTTGCCCAAACGTCTGTAATTTTCGAATTGTGAGCCGAAAATGGTCTCAAACGATAGGTGTCGATTCTCTGATAACGAATCCGTGGTCAAATTCAATTATGTCCGTGGGGCCGACCGTCCGTTAGCACGATAACGTTCGAAGGAATTGTTCTATAGACTTTCAGGGTTCAGCTCGTTAATGTTCCGTAACTATGACCATTCAAAAGTTTCGTTCCACAATATCTCAGACAAAACGAAACCCATCAGAATGAAATATTGCAACCACATGCAAGATACTCATAATAATAAGTCTCATGCAAAATTTTGTAACCATAGTGTAAACAGAACCATAGAAAATTCAATTGGGATATTGAAAAGAAGAAACTTCATATTTCCTTAAAAAGATATCCGATTCGATTGAAATTCATGTTGTAATTGAAGATTGATACAATGAATGTACCATAGAAAATTCAATTGGAATATTGAAAAAAGAATTTTTACATGTATTTCCATAACAGAATATCCGATTCGAGTGAAATTTATTTTGAAATGAAAACTAATATACTGAATTTTGAAGCAAAATTACAAGAGGATCGTATCATCAGACCCATAGAACTTAATTTTTTCTAATTTATATTTTTACATATTTCATTTTCTGAATTATTTCCAGATTATGACTCCGATTGTGCTGAGATTCTGCATTTACATATTTAGTATCAATCTCAAGTCCTATATAGAATTTTGAGGTACCTAATGGTCTTATTTCTCCACCAAAGAACGAGCGCTCAAAAGCTCCTGCTCAGGGCTTTTCTTGAATCTTTTCATTCAACATTAGTTTGGATGAAAATATTGCAGATGAATATATAATTTCGTCTCAGTCATTCGATAATATACGTACCCACAATAAGTAGTCTGTCTGAAATTAGAAAAATAAGATACTAAAAAAATATTGGTGCGGTTGAAATAATCGAAGAATAAACTTTTTGTGGTGCAGAAAGATGCATTCTCAATACAATAAAACAAATGAAGCCTTCTGATTTGTAATTGAAATCCATGGTTTTTTCAAATATGATGTCAGTTAATTTCCAACATCGGTTGTTAGTTATTATAGCTTCTAAACTTGGACATAAAATATTATCTTGTTTTATGTTTTAATACCCAAAGTCCATTTCTACTTCATCAGGATTCGAGTAGTTTCTTTAGAAATAGAAATCATCAAAATGTAAGAATAACACATCGTATTTTGTAACTAACTTGTAGTTGTTGTTGTACGTTGTAGGTACAGGATTGGGATGAATCTGATATAAATTTTATATTTTCTCAACCAATAACCAATAATTTAGAATGAAAATGCTGGATCCCGTAAATTCATTTTCAATTATCCACATTTTCCGACAATGAAATTGGGTGTTTTTCTTCAACCCCTAAAACGAAACCACATCCTATTACCGTTTTTCAAATGGAAACAAATAACATGTATGGGCTCGTTGAAGAGCTCTCCGAAAATGGAAATTGACCGTGTTCTTCAATCAATAAATTCAAAATAATATTCATATATTCCGTAAAATAAAATAAGCAAAGCACTGAGCATATAAATGCAGAATCTCAGCACAATCGGAATTATATTCTGGAAATTATTCAAAGAATGGAATATATAAAAAATTTTATAAATAAATAATTACAAAAATTAATATCTATTTTTCTGATAATGCGATCCTCTTGAAATTTTGCATGTACATTCAGTACCCATATCAGTTTTGATTCACAGAACAAATTTCACTTGAATTGGTTATTCTGTTAATTGCAAATCTATTTATATTTCAATATTCTTACTGAATTTTCAATGGTTCTGTTGACACTATAGCCACAAAATTATGCATGTAGATTTAGTATAACAGCCTTCATTCACTAGAGAAAAATTTTACTCGAATCGAATATCCTGTTATGGCAATATACTTAATATTCCAATTGAATTTTCTATGATTCTGTTAACGCTATGGCACTAAATTTTGCATGAACATTCATTGCATCAATCTTCAATTATAATATAAATTTCAATCGAATCGGATATCTTTTTATGGAAATATGAAGTTCAATATTACCATTGTTTAAGGTTCTCCTTAAACAATGATATTACAATTGAATTTTCCATTTTTCTGTTTACACTATGGCCACAAAATTTTGCATGATATTACCATTGAATTTTCTATGTTTCTGTTTACACTATGGCCACAAAATTTTGCATGATACTATTTATGAGCATCTTGCATGTGGCTGCAACATTTCATTTTGATGGGTTTCGTTTCGTCTGAGATATTGAGGAACGAAACTTTTGAATGGCCATATTCACGGAATACCCTGATGACGAATTCCCCTATCGTTTGAGACCACTTTCGGCTCAAAATTCGCAAATTATAGACATTTGGGAAAACGATATAGCACTCGTTTAAGTAGAACGAGCGCTCAAAAAATAGCTTTACCAGGGATATACCTAATCACAAATCGGGAATTAGTAGGAGAGCTGGCACGAATTTTTGGGTAGGTATTTGAGGCAAGCTGAAAACTTGTCAGATAGCTCTCCTATTATATCCCAACTCAGGATTGCAGATCTGGCTGGTGAGTATCGGGGCTAAATCAACCCCTACATTTTTAATGGCCTGGCAGGTAGAAAGCCCTACTGAAATGATCTGTCTTTTTGGGAATCTTATTTTTTAGTTATAAGTAACACTCCATTAAAATTTCAAGCTGCCTCAAAAACATTTTCTATAATTTTTTGCAAAATATATTTGCAGGCGTCTGGCAATGTTAAAACCCCGATTAAATTATTTGGCAGCTTGAAATTTTAATGGAGTGTTACTTATAACTAAAAAATAAGATTCCCAAAAAGACAGATCATTTCGGTAGGGCTTTCTACCTGCCAGGCCATTAAAAATGTAGGGGTTGATTTAGCCCCGCTACTCACCAGCCAGATCTGCAATCCTGAGTTGGGATATAATAGGAGAGCTATCTGACAAGTTTTCAGCTTGCCTCAAATACCTACCCAAAAATTCGTGCCAGCTCTCGGACTAAATATTCGATATTTTGGGGACAGTTCGTTAATATCAAACACTTCGAAATTTTCGCACGCTTGTTGCATACACAGGTAGTTGATGGCTGTCATGCTTAAATATCGCGAATTAATTATTTGAACATTTATGATTTTCATCCACATTCAGAAGGTGAGGGACACTTCTGCAGCGGCGGTCAAAACACACTTTTTTACGTATATTGTTTGTTCGTATGTTAATCGGTGGTTGATGTGTCATTGAGTTGTTTTTGACAAGGTAAAGGTACAAGTACAAGATAAGTTGTTTTTACATTGTGATCAATTTGTATTAATTAGGCAATTGTTACGAAAGGTATTATACTGTGTTAATGCACTAAAAGTTGTTTACAATGTAACTTATTTTTAGTTATTCGTTCCGATTGTGGAGTAGGTAGGGGAAGGAGGGGCAAGATGACGACAGTAAGCTAAAAAAAATCATAAAACGATTATTTGCTCATTTTACGGTGTGAAAAAAACTTTTTTGTCATTTACTATTATTGAGTTTTCAATTAGAAAATTTGTATCACTTGAGAGTTACTATTTGGAGTGAAAATTTTGAAATGTATCTGCTTACGTCATATTCGTCATCTTAACCGACGTGGAGGGTAAGATGACGAATTGTGTATAGTAACATCAGAAGATACGTAATCTTAAAAAAAATATAGATAGCTATATAAAAAAGTTTACAAATCAAGGTAAAAAAAAAATATTCTAGGAAGTAAGCATAACATAAAACACTTTCAACATAATTTCTCATAAATGTTAACAAACACCAATCACAACTCCATTTTTCCATTTTTGCCTCTTTAGTGTCCATTTCTGTACACTCAGCATGAGCCCACTCTTTACATTTACTACAGGAAAACCATATTTCATCTTTTTCACGTTCAATGCAGAAAATGCTGTCTCTTTCATCATTGTCAGAGTAAGCATATTGTAGATCTATTGAGGAGTCAGAAGAATCGTTGAATTTTATTTTTCTTCTTACTGGTTTTTGTTTTACTTTCTGTACTTTCCTACTTTTTTCTCTCATTTTTTTTAGTTCAACTCATCAGGATATTTCTTGAAATATCTTCTAAGAGTAGCTTCTGGAATTTGATATGCTTTTGAAGCTGCATTTACACTCATCCCTTCAATTTTTATTTTAGTGAGTGCCCTTTTTCATATTATCTTTCGACCATGATTGCCGGTCAGTTTTTCTTTGATATATTTACCCATATTTATTCAAACCTGAAGTTAAAAACATGACCTAATAAATATTTTTGATTATGTAGGGTAAGATGACGAACAACTCGTCATCTTACCCGCATTATGCATTTTTATTTGGAAACATCATAAAATGAAATTCATCATTCCCAACAAATGTTTTCAATACTCAAATTGTTCCTGAAACATGATAGTTTCGAAAAAAAATTAGACTTACAGAAAACGAAATGAAGAAAACATTAAAAACAGTAATACTCGGAATCACAAATATTGTCTCAACCAGAACCAACACTTGACATGTATCAACTCCTGTATCTTACTGAAGAACTCTCGTCGCATTTTGCTGCCGACAAAAGACATGAAGAATATGACTTTGTTTTCGGGTCTGACAGAAGCTGATGCTGAAAGACTTATTAATTTAGGAAATATAGAAAATTCGTCATCTTACCCTATTCGCCATCTTACCCTCCTTTCCCCTACTCTAATAAAATAAAATCAATATCTTTAATATAATAATAAAATAATACTTAACAGATATTTCAATCTATTATTATCATCAATATATACAGGAAGTCTACTTTCGAAGTTGGCAAACTTCAGACGGAGATTATGGTTATTTTTTAGTTTTCCTGAAAGTCTCATCAAATTTGAATACATATTCAGAAAGAGCAATAAATTTGCTACAAGATAAGAGAATATGTGTGCAAAAAAACTATTATTGCGGGCGTAGTAAGGAAGTTCTGAAGTTAACAAAATTAGCCCTTATCTTCCAATGGTTTTTTCGATGAAACATTAATATTTATGCATAAGGTAAATCCGGGTTAGATGCCCAACCTAACGAAAAACTAAGATTAAAAATGCAATTATAATTTAAAATGATAAAACAGATGCTGAAAACATGAGATATTTATTTAGACACAATATTGTTTGTTCAAAAACTTAAAATTCTTATGTTCCTTCTAAAAAAAAGGTAAAAATAAAAACAACTTTTTTGGCCATCTCTCCCGAGAGTAAGGGAGAGTTGCCCCTGTAGTTTGGGTGAGTCGCCCCACTCAAAGAAAGCGCTTTATAAAAGAAGAGCAGAAACTTTCATTAGTTTTTTTATCTTAATCTTAAGAAGAAGGATTAGCCAAACCTCAGATCATGAGAATTTTTTTTACGGCGGTCAAGATTTACAGCCCTTAATTTTTCACGTCCACAAGTGACGCAGTTATAACCATTGTAAACGTCTCGTGGAACCACTAGTCACAACCCAAACATTTTGACCAATCTGCCTTGTTCGTTGTGATATCAATTTTCCCAGCTGATTCTGATCCTTTAGCACAACTTGTAGATGGTGAATTTTTAGGTACCTTTTTATATGAATGGGATTCCATCTTCCGAGAACGAAAAATGTTCTTCTATATTTTTTTATTTGGGTTTCGCTTTGTCAAAGTTTCATTTCCTGATCGATTTTAGGAGAACTTGTACCAGGCTTATAACTTTCAGCTATTTTGAAGGAGTTTTTTTTTGGGTGGAGTACCATTGTACCTTTTCGTACAAGGAACCAGTTCGGCGCTGACTTCATCTGAGTTTTTAAGTTGGGACATATTATCCGAAATTTTATTATTCATTCATTAAGAATATTTCCTCAATTAAACAGCAAGGGCGAGACTCATCAGATATATCATCAACATTTGCAAAATATACAAATGAATCTAGGGCGTCTATCCCGTATTATTTCAGGCCATCTATCCTTTTTTTACGGGAAAGATGCCCCAGTATATCAAAATTGACCCATGAAGAATTCCTCTACTATTTTCTAACCTACAATGAACCAATGGAGCCTTTCATACGAAAATGCAATAGTATTGCATTAAACGTTGAAAGATATATATTTTCCACTGTGATATGTTCACACCTAAATTAGATCATAGGAGCAAGTCACCGACAGTTTCCTGTTTTTCTTGAATATTTCGGGATTAAAAAGATTTTGTGGTATTATTTCCTATGACTTTCGCAAAACGAAGAACAAGTAAACAACGACCATGCACATAGCGTCAACTAACGATTAGGTCCGAAGCTAGGCTGATCGGGGCATCTGTACCGGTGGGGCATCTAACCCGGAATTACCTTACGCTTTCTTTTCAGTAAAAAATACCTCAATTTAGTGTACTTTCGAATGACATATCAACTATTGTTTTAGCTGCTCATTTTTCGCCATAATAGCATAGCTAACATGATAACAACGAAAAAGTCTGAAAATTCCGAACTCAAATTTGCTCTATTTTAAAGCTCTTCGTGATTTAATCTTAATGTAATTTTATGGAGTTCATAAATCCATCTGTTACCTGTAGATGCTGAGATCACACTTACATTTTGGGGGTGGTACCAGAATAACTTAGGAGAGTGGGGGGCCATGGGATATTATAGACTGAAAAGGCCACTTTCACGAATCAGGTTGATTCATTTACGAAATAACCATGTATGGCAGTGATAAAATCGTCATGCGACTATTTTTCCACTTTTTTAATTCAAAGCAATTTGATAGACATATTGGATGAAATGCACCTATCTAACAAATAAAATAAAATGTCTGACTTTCACGCACATTCCAAATACTGTCGAAAAAATGAAACATTTTCATTCCTTTTCAAGAAAAAATAGGTTACCAAGATAAGTGAATCACCCTGTATGCCACATTCAAATATATAGTCCATTCACGAAAGGTTGAGCCGTCGGTTGGCCATGGAAATTTGGCATATTCCACTGTGTATATTAAAATTTTAGGTTATGTTCTTTATTTTCTTGTCAGATTGATACGCAATGTTGTCAATATAGCATAGAGTTGTCTGATAACGTGCAAGCTCGTCGGACGAGGCAACGTTGACTTTATTTTACGTTATGACAGCCAACTTTAGATAAATAAAGAAACGCCTACTATGTGCTCAACCTTTCGTGAACGAACTATACATTCTGATCGTTTTACTTCGCTAGCTGATTTCAGTGATTTCAATACTTTTTTCCCTCGAACACTTGACTGTGGAACAAAATCGTTAATTGCTTTGATTTTCTGACGGTTCATTATTTTTGAAATGATTCTATTCTACAGGGTGTTTCCAAAACATGCGGCAAAAAATCAGAGGATTGTTCCTTGGACTATTCTAAGAATATTTTGTCCTTTGATGATTTTTGAAAAACCTCTTTGTTTCGAAAATACAGGGGAAACAAAATTTGAGATAATAACATTTTATAATGAAAAATTACATGAAAATTTAACTTAACCAACAAAATCTGTTGAAAATGACCACCACTAGTCAGTGTATAGCGATTCATAATAGTCAAAGATAAAATGTTAATTGCTAATACATCACAAAACGAATTCAAATGAAAACCGTGTTTAATCTGTATTCCTTTACCATCTGAACTTATCAATTTTAAGTCAAGAAACTGGCCGTTTTTAGTAATTGGAATGTTTTTAAACAAATTTAAAAATAAATTGTACCTACTTAGTAAACACAGTGCGGTACGCATTTTTATTTAAACTAATATTAATTTTAAAAATATGAAAAATGTTGTTCGCCCTGTATCTTCGAAACAAAGAGGTTTTTCAAATATCATCAAAGGACAAAACATGCTTAAAATAGTCCAAGGAACAACCCCTTGAATTTTTGCCGCATGTTTAGGAAACACCCTGTATATAAAAGAAGCAGTTTCCTGCCTAGTTCGTAAAGTACCTACGTACTTCTCAGACTATAGGCATTCTACATTATCAGCTCGGTGAATGTTGAGATAGAAGGGATTTTCTATCATTATAGCCACATATTTTATTTCTGAACAACATTTGTATAGATATTATCATTGTTTATGGATAGGACTCCTTAAACAATCTTATTACATCTTATTACATCATATATAGCATATTCGGATTTTCACCAAATAACTGTAGGGGAAGAGGCGAATCTTAAAGTAGTAAATTATTTTATCCCATTTTGACGTTTAAAGACGACAATATTCAACCCATGGTAACAAGGGTAAGTTGACGTTTATCCACTGAGTGAATTAAAATTTTTTTAATTCACTAGTGGAATAAAATGTTAACCATCCACTTTCTACGTATCCCCTGGAATGTTGCTTCAAAAAGGCGGTGACTTGGTGAAATCTGCCTATGTCTATTTTTTCTTTCAGAGCCAACATTTTCTTAAGTTGCGAATAGTAGGACCATAAAGACGACGACTTAACTTTCTTGGATTGTTCGGAAATATACGCCAAAATTATTTTTTCGTTGACACCTTTGGCTTTTTTATTGTTTCTCCATGCACAAAATGCCGTATATTGCTTTTCGTACAATATTTTTGATTTTAATGGAATTACTGCTTCTGCTGCCTCATTTGCTTCTTGTATAATGCACTCAGGAACTACAACTTTGTCGTCACCTCTCAACATTTTTTCGAAACAAAAATTCTTTGACTGTTCTATAATTTTCATTGACACTTGCAAACAATTAATTACATAGTGCCCTAGCAACCATCGATCGAAGGGAAATCTCGTTATGAATTTGAATTATACCTAATATTTCTTCTAAATAGTATTCATTATTTGAATTTTCATCAAAATGGGATAAAATTTTGTATACGACACGTGAGTTAAAAATGTTTATTCACTCGAAGAAATTAAACCACTCGCCCTACGGGCTCGTGGGTTAAACTTTCTTCTCATGAATAAACATTCATTTAACTCACTTGTTGTATAAATAACTATTATTCTATAGCTTCCTCTTATTTCTCTATGCTGTTTTTTCAACCATTGTTCTTCAATATTTCTATAATTTTTATTTTAACCTGAGTATTGAGATATAAGAGCCGTATTCATAGTTGGCCCTTGAGGGTGAGTGTGAGTTTTATGGTCCTTATGAATACTAGACATAAAGGTGACATTAACTGTCACTCAACTCAAGGGCGAACTATGAATACGGCTCTAAGAGGAAACTAAGAATATAATCAATATGTTATAATACTTGAAGACTTGCCTCGGTTCCTCAAGTTATTTGGTAAAAAATCTGAATATACTAGTCGAAATGATGTAATAATATATCGACACAAACATTTTGTAAAGTTATAAATAACCAAGAGCGAACGGAAGGTAGGAGGAATCCTGCTTAGATATCTACATTCCGAGTTGCAAGAATGTAAAAAACGACACCATAAAATTGATGGAAGAGTAAGGGTCAAATCAATGATGTCTTGCATTATGCTGATACGATTAGGATAAATTAGATAGTGGTCCACTGGTGGAACCTATCTACACTTCGATCAATATTGTTTGCGCATCTGTGTTATTATATTACCTATAACATCAAGCGAAAAATCATGATCAAATTGATAGAGCACTACATGTACCTATAAGAAGGCTGAATTTTCTCGCCTTTTAATCACAATGATCCATTATCGATTATCTGAAAGCTTGATTCCGAATGTTAAAATGTAGGATTTTCGAATGAATTTTCTGTCAAGTTTTCATCCATTGACTTTAATTAACATTCAATATACATAAAAATATATGAAACATATTTTGAACAAATTTATATTAATATCTGGAGACCGGATTATATGTAACATAAAAACTTTGTTATAGGCATGAAATATGCAAGAAAATAGGCAAAATATTCACGAAAATTTTCAGAATATGCAATATTGAATAATACTTTTGGGAACTCAAAAAAAAGTATTTTCATTTCAAAATCAACATATCGATGACTCTCAACATATCCCTATACAATGCTCTTAATAATATGGTATTAAAATTAAATTTAATGTTTTTAAACGTTTACAATTAAATATTGTTCCAAATGTTCAATTGTTACATTTTGAATATTTTTGTATGTGGAAAAGGTTCGCTCCACATCCATGGACGTAACTGGGGAGAATCTGAACCTTGGTGCTATGTTCTCCCTTATAGTTTCAGGTAAAATTTCTTCCGTCCCATTAATAAAACTCCCCATAAGAGACAAATCTTCGAAACCTGGATTTCCTTTCAAAATCCTTTCAAAATTTTCTTGAAGTTTATTCGGAAATGTCAATGGCAACGTGAAGTTCATTATTTGGCGTATTTTACTCATTATTTGGATACCTTCGTAACGCGCGGCTACTAATACTACGTTCCGAAATGCGATGAAAATGATTTGCAAATACGACAAAAGTCACAATTATTAGTATTATTACTCAATAAACCATATTTTGTGGACTTTGGTCGGATTCAGCACTTTTTACGCATTTCGGAACGCAGGGAGAAATTAACGCACCACCTAAAATTTCGTTAAATTTTAACAATTGATATCTTCCCAATATTCAGTCGGATTTCAACGTTTTTTCCTTTCAATGGTAGCTCTGTTATTGTCGCATTTCTTCCATTAAACAGAGGTCCAAAAAATAGAACCTTCATGTTGTACAGGGCGTTTAAATAAGGTCATGTTTTATAGTAACATTTTAACTTCTTCTGTGGGCAATGCCAGGTTGCTGAGGCATATAAAAATAATAAAGCTTTGTAGCCTAGTATCTCTTGAGTAGTTTGTTTTTTTAAAAACCAATTTATCTTGAAGTCGTCCAGAGATATTCAACTTTTTATCAACTCTTGTATTTTATGCATTAGCCATGAATATCTTCGCAACCATTTGTCCGAATTGAATGTTTTTTTTTAGTTGTAGCTCTTTTATTGGCGAATATCATACCACAATGAGGTGTTCAAAAAAATGAATGATTCATGCTGTACAGGGCGTTTAAATTATTGGGTTTTTTTCATTGCAGTTTAACGCCTTCTGTGGGCAATACCAGATATATGAGTGAGGCTTCTAAAAACTATACAAGGATGCAGCCTGATGTTTCCTGAGTATTTTGCTCTTTTAAAAAGCAATTCAACTTGTACCCTTCCAGAGATATTCACATTTTTATAACATCTTGCATTTCATACAATATATTGACAATGAATATTTTCAGTCGAGTGATACTGGGGTTTACAGTTGTCATAATTTTCTCTAATTCATAAAATTCATTCGAAATTAATAATTGTGTAAATTTCTAAAGTTTTCTTTACTTTCCATAAGTCTACGGAGACAACGGCCAAAGAAAAGTAAATAAGAATTAACTTTCAACACAAAAATAAACGAAAAGAAATTAAGAAAAACAGAAAAATGTATGATATTACGAAAATATGAATAGCTCTGGAAGGGTACAAGTGAAATTGCTTTTTAAAAATGCAAAATACTCAGGAAACATCAGGCTGCATCACTGGTATAGTTTTAAGAAGCCTCATATATCTGGTATTGCCCACAGAAGGCGTCAAACTGTAATGAAAAAACCCGAGAATTTAAACGCCCTGTACAGCATTATGCATTTATTTTTTTAAACATCTCATTGTAGTATGATATTCGCCAATTAAAGAGCTACAACTAAAAAATAAACATTCAAATCGGACAAATGGTTGCGAAGATATTCATGGCTAATGCATAAAATACAAGAGTTGATAAAAAGTTGAATATCTCTGGACGATTTCAAGATAAGTTGATTTTTAAAAAAACAAAGTACTCAAGAGATACTAAGTTACAAAGCTTTATTGTTTTTATTTGCGTCAGCAACCTGGCATTGCCCACAGAAGACGTTAAAATTTGACTATAAAACATGACATTATTTAAACGCCCTGTACAACATGAAGGTTTTATTTCTTGGACTTCTGTTCAATAGGGGGTATTTGACAATAACAGAGCTACTATTGAAAGAAAAAAACGTTAAAATCTGACTGAAGATTGGGAAGATATCAATTGTTAATATTTAACGAAATTTTAGGTGGTGCGCTAATTTTGTCCATCAGTATATATACCGAAAAGATGCGTAATAACTGGATCATAGCTAAAATATGCAAATACAGCTAAAGATGTCTCAAATATACAATAGCATATGCAAATATTCAAATGCATCTGATCCGGTTGTCTAAAGAGAATTACATAAAATGAGTTGACTGAAAATATTTCGGGCAGACTATTTGGAAAAAAATTATTTTTAATTGAATTTTGTAAACTCAAGGTAACAAGAAAATTTTTTTGTGAGTAAAACTACAGAACGAAGTTACTTTCACTTGATCTGATAAAAAAGCTATATAACTTCTGTTTTATTGCCAGTACGTCGATATAGGTTTGTCTGCAAAAAAATCGGTATGTTGGCTAATGGACTGATAATTATTTTATGTTGGATCGGAATCACGTGTCTTCCTGTTTCGTTGTGATAAAAAATGGCTCCAAAGTGTTTTTGTGTGACATAAAAGATTCCGTAATTGATTTCTCGGAGGAAGTTACAAAAAAGTTTCGATTGAAGTGTTCAAGCTTTTCATAAAAAAGCTTTAAATTTCATGAAGTTTAACTAACTGTCGTTCTCGATTTTGTTGCTTACCACCTCACGTGTTAGAAAAAAATAACTAATCTAGGAATTAAATTGTTTTATTCGAGGTCCCATCATGTAAGACTGCAATGCAGGGTCCTTTATTATTAGGTACACGGTAAGCGATAAGTATACATTCCTCGGATTTTTCTGTCACAAATAAAAAACGTAAACATGAAAATTCAATCTCTTATTATGAAACATATATTAGAATGTGCAGCTGACCGTTTATGAAATTCATACACCCCTTAGTACCAATAATAATAATTAAATATAAAGGGTGAGTATGGAGACACGGGCAAAGCTCAAGGGGACTATTGTGAAAATGTGAGAATAAGTCAAAAAGGCTTAGGTATATGTTTTATACGATTCTCATTTGTTTTTGAGATACAGTGTCTCAAAGTAAGAGTTTTTCCCTTATAGTAACTACACTTCACAAGATATCCAATTGAAACGTGGTCTAAATATTATCATTTATTGTTCACACCAATCACACCATGTGACATGTCAATTTTGATAGCAAATCCACTGGGTGATATTTTTGTGGAACAATATCTGTTGATTTCCTCCAGAACTTTTTATTTTTGTGAGCCTCTGTTAAGTTGAAGAAGTGTTAAAATAAATTTTATTGATATACTGAACTTTACGGTCTTTTGAATGATTCTCTCGAAATCCTCAGAAAAATCCAAATTGTCTTGAAAACTCCATTCAGTAAGCTGTGATGAATAAATTCACTATTAGTTTTTATAGTTTATTTTCCGGATGTGTAGCAAAGATTCATAAAGATTCTATAAACTAGTATTATCATTACATAAATCTATTCAAACACCTTATAAGAATACCTATGATATAAGTGTTCTTGAATTATTTTCACGTGTTCAATACGCCCCTGGAGTTTAGCGCGTTCTTCCTGACTCACCCTGTATAATAATAACATTGTACAAGGATTCTTATTACAATAATAATAAACAATATGCGCTATTTTATTGCGAGTGAGGTTATATAGGATCGATTGTCGAAAATTTGGTACCTATACTAACAAGGATGTGCGAATTTTAAAACGAACTACTAGGTTGCAAGGTTATCAGGTAAATAATTATAGGTAAAGCAACGGACCAACAGGCCCAATGGCTACACACTCCAATACGTTCTATATACTTTTAGTCAGGATGACTTTTTTTATTATCTTGATAAAAAAAAATTCTTGCGAATACCTGATGCTTTTTTGAAAAATAGCCTGACGATTTTGTCGGGCAACCCATTTGGAATATATTCTATATATTCTCTAAAAAACTGAAAATATTATTAGATAAGTTTCCTCTATTGTCAGCTCGGTGAAGGTCGTTATAGGTTCGGATCTTAGACTATAAAAATTAGTAGAATGTATGTCCTACCTGATGATAACGTGAGACTTACATGGATGTCTTCTGAAGATCCACCTATCTATAAATAGATCTTTGTTTCCAACAATCATAAACAAGAACAAATTTGGCATACCTATCTCTTAGTTATTTGGGTTGAAACGTCCTTTTGGCATTTGAGTCTTTGCCTGAAAATTAAAGTTCTTCAGATATTTAACAAATATGAATATTTTTGACAAGGCTTAAGTTCCAGTTTGAACAGGATTTGCTTTTTCTCGGAATACATCACTATTGAATTCAAAATCAAAAACCGCCATTAATTATTACAGCAATCGAACAATGGATATCAGATCAGAAAGCTTTTCAATGACTGTAACGGGACAGAAAAGAAAGTGATTTAGTCAATAAATGATTGTTGAGTTTTGATTGCTTTTCGAATAATGTATTTGTGGAAAACTCACATGCGTACGGAAAGCTTCAAAATCCATGAACATAAGTTAAAATAGAAGTTCATAGATTTATCGACCATCAAAGTTATTTTTTCACATAACATAAGTTAAAATAGAAGTTCATAAATTTATCGACATATTATACAATAGTATATTATATTAAAAGGATTAAAAGTGCATATTATTTAAAAATAGGCACTTTTAGTCCGTATAATATGTATATATTATTTTTTCTCCAACCAAGTCAAAATTGAAATAAATTTGGTTTTAATCAAAAATCTTTAATAATTTGGTAATAAATTCGAACACCTATTAATTATAACAGCGATAGCAAGTCGGTAGTCAGGGATTTCTGGTATTGATGGTGAATATTTATTGTCAAGTAGACATCAAATGCAATTACTTTTAGTCCTAGGATTAAAAGTAGTGGTTTTAATCCTAGTGTTGCTATGCAACGAGCTAATTTTTGTACGGTAAGGGAATTTATCGCTTTTGCACCTGAAAATAGTACAAAAATGTCAACATTTTGGATGGTTGGAGAAAAAAGCAATTTTTGAAGAAAATGTTTCAAAGTTCATGAATTCGGTGCATAACTCATAAAATAATTAAAGGTGAAAAGATAAAAATACCCTTTCGAACTCCTAAAATGATTTGACATGAAAAAGGAACATTTTTCGGTGTGAATTTTTTGGTATTAGCTAATGTGTAAAATTTCAACATATTAGAAGAGTCGTTTTAAAGATGATTGTATGTGACGAAAAGTGTTGCATTTTTCATATTATGATTCAGGTCTGAAGTATGTCCAAAATAAGGTCTAGAATATTCACTGGATGGTTGTCGATTTATCTATAAATAGATTTATTTTAAGAGAAAACTCAAATCTATTCAATCTTCTCGAATTATTACATTATCTGCAATTCCATTTTAATATCTATAAGCGTATGCAAAACCGGCAGTTGAATAAAATTATAATTTAATCAAAAATCAGCGAATTGTGTAATTTTTTTAAGTGATCCTGAACCAGCATACGTCAGAGTTTTTTACAATTTTTATTCCCTCCTAGGTTAATCACTTCCTAAATCGAAAACAACCGACCTCTATTCTGAATAATTTCTCATAGGGACATGGAACATAAATTTCATGATGATTCACTTCAACAATGAACTTGTTTTTCGAATTTATAATTTCCACGATTCATATCAACATTAAAATGGCCCTCAAGTTTCGGATAATGGAAAGTTGAATTTGCGGAATTAATAACAAAACATGTTTAACGAGAGAGTATTTACGTGTTAACATAATTTTATTTTGCGAACATCGAAAGGCCATCGTATCAATCTTAATTGTTTATACCTTGGACATTGATTGATATGCACGTGGAAATCTTTATGTTGCGATAATTAGGTCCCTACTTGAAGGAAGTCTGACGAACCTTCGCATGAACTCCTTAAAGATTTAATCAATATACATATACTTTATTCTTTTGAAAACAAGAGCTAACATAATACAATACATAAAACAAAAACAAAAATGTTGTGGCCATAGTGTGAACAGAACCATAGAAATTCAATTGGAATATTGAGAAGAAGAAACATCATATTTCCATAGAAATATCCTATTGGGATGAAATTTATTTTATAACTAAGGATTGATATACTAATGTTCAACCAGAATTTTGTGACCATAGTGTTAACAGAACCATAGAAAATTCAATTGGAAAAGTGAAAAGAAGAATCTTTGTATTTCCATAGCAGGATATCTGATTCAAGTGATTTTTTTTGTGAACGAAGATTTTTATACTTAATCTTCATGCAAAATTTTGTGGCCAACAGAACCATAAAAAATTTAATTGAAATAATGAAGAGAAGAATCCCTATATTTTCATAATCCTGTTATGAAATTTATTTTGTGAATCAAAACTGATATACTGAATGTTCATGCAAAATTTCAAGAAGATAGCATCATCGGAATGATTTTTGTAATTATTTATTTTTATGTACTTCATTTTTTGAATAATTTCCAGAATATAATTCCGACTGTGCTGAGATTCTGCATTCATATATTTGGAATCAATCTCAAATCCCATATGAAATTCTGAGGTAATATAGTCTTATTGCTCCATCAAAGAACGAGCGCTCAAAAGCTTCGCTCAGGGCTATTCCTAATTTTTTTTTTAATTTGATGTATCTCACCTCCTACGCCCCTCACCTCTCGATTTTTCAATTAAGAATTTTTGGGATACATCGAATGAAAGGTAGGTAATTTGATAACCTATCCATTTCATTTGTCACAATCCATATATTCCTATTTGAAAAAACAGTGTAAGTAGAGCGTAGCGGGTGAGAAATTTTAAATTCAAACAAGCATAAGAAGGCCTGCTTTTGAAATAACAAATCCATGGATTCTCGAATTTCTCTCAGTAAGAATTAGTAAAGGAATAATGGTTGGATTGCAGTACTCTCCAAACAGAAATAGAGAATTTTCAATAAAAAACGGTACAACCAATTCCACTTTCAACCACATCGTTGAGTGGGTAATCAAATTTGAAATTACCTTTCATTTGATGCATCATAACTAATATATTGCCATTTCAAAATTAAAGTTGGGGGTAAGAGATATCAAAGTCAAAAAAGCATTGGATAAATTGCTAAATAAAAAGTCACTTCGGCGTAATGATTGAGCAAAAATCTGTACACAGAATTGAACAGCTACCTATATAATTTATAATTTTATGAATTACTCTAATGAATTATAGTGAATCTCTGTAAAGTATTCGATAAAAACTTAATAACAATTAATTATTCCTCTAATATAATAATTCATTGATATTGTAGACGCGTTTTTATATTCAATTATCCTAAAAAATTAAGATATTAAAGTTTCTAGTTCGGGACATAGTAACTATGTAGATTATAACAATTATTCTATATATACAATTGTTGTAACAAAAATTTTGCTTGATCAGGATATCAGGATTTCCAAATCAGAAGTATCGCGATTTCCTAATGTGTAGTATCGTTTTCTCAATATGAACGATCACGCTAAAGCTTCTTCTTAAAAACCGTTAATTTAAGTAAGATCTTACAAAATACCTTATTTGATGAGAATAGTAGTAGTAAAATAGGAATATGGAGGAAGATTGTCGCGAAACAAGGTGTGGCTATCTCTTTCATTCATATAAGAACTACACATAACATTTTTGAGTAGTGCTATCGTTGTAAGTTTTTTCCGTTCCAAAAAAAATGAAAACTGCTTTACGGGTGCCATTTTCAGGGAACTGTAACTGATCAAGGAGGGGTCAAACAAATTAGTTTCCATATGGATAGCCACCCATTTTTGAGCGCTCGTTCTACTACGAGTGCTATATCGTTATGCCCAAATGTCTGTGATTTTCTCATTTTGAGCCGAAAATGCTCTTAAACTATAGGGTTCGACTATCTGATGACGAATTCATGGTCAAATTCAATTCTTTCCGTCCGGCTGGCCGTTAGCACGATAACTTTCGAAGGATTTTCCTAAAGACTAGAGATTTCAGGGTGATTTCGGTTCCCAAATGCCTCGGTTAAGTTCGTTAACCAGCCCAGGTGTTCCATAAAATATGGCCTTCCAAAAGTTTTGTCCCTCAATATCTCAGACAAAAAGGAACCAGTCGGAATGAAATTTTGCGTTCACATGCTCATTATAAACCTCATGCAAATTTTTGTGGTCATAGTGTGAACAGAACCATAGATGATCCAATAATTGGAATATTGAAAAGAAGAAACTTCTCATTTCCATAACATGACATTCGATGCGGGTGAAATCCATTTTGTCAATGAAGATTGATATACTGAAGGTTCATGCAAAATTTCAAAAAGATCGCATCATCTGAACCATAAAGAATTCAATTGGAATATTGAAAAGAGGAGTCTCCATATTTCTATAACAAAATATCCGATTCGAGTGAAATTCATTTTGTGTATTAAGATTGATATACAGAATGTTAATGCTAAATTTCAAGAGGATCTCATAATCAGAACCAGAGAATTTAATTTTTTGGTTTGACAATTTTGATTACCTATTTCAGTTTTCGAATAATTTCCAGAATATTATTCCGATCGTGCTGAGATTTTGCATTGATATATTTAGTGTCTATCAATCTCAAGTACTACACAAAATTTTGAGGTAGTAGCCTTATTGCTCCACCAATGAACGAGCGCTCAAAAGCACCTGCTCAGGGCTTTCCTTAATTTTTTTTGATAAGGAGTCATCCCTTGGCTTTTTCAGCAAATATCCTACTGAAACAATTTCATCAATTTTGTGTTCGATTGCAGATATGGCCTGCTTGGTGCTAGCGGTTGCGGAAAAACAACCCTATTGAACTGCATGGTTGGAAGAAATCATCTTGATTCAGGCGAGATTTGTGTTTTAGGTGGTAGACCAGGTACTATTGGGAGCGGTATACCAGGACCAGGAGTAGGTTACATGCCTCAGGTGAGTTCAGAAAATACCAGCATGAAATATAATCTTATACAGAGTATTTAATTTTAAAGTGGACAAACTTGAAGGGGGGATTATATGAGTGATTTGCAACAAAAAATGTCATATAACACATGGTCGAAATGTTGACGGTTGTTCCTCAATTTAACATTTCTTGATTTCACGAGTTATTTCGAGTATTTCCTGTAAAATTAAAATTTTTAGTTTTCCTTGTAGTCTCATCCAATTTGATCACATATGTATTCGAAAAGGGTAATAAACTTTCTACAAGATAAGAGAGTATGTATGCAGAGAAAACTCTTATTGTGAGCGTGGTAAGGAGATGAATATCACGATTCTGAAGTTATCAAAATTAGTCCTATTTTCCTATGGTTTTTTGATCAAATATCAATAATTTTGTACACGTTTTCTTTACAGTAAAAAAAAGCTCATTTAGTGTACTTTCGAATGACATATCAACTTTTGTGCTAGCTGCTCATTCTCCGCTATATAATATCCGGACTAACATGATAACAACGAAAAGGTCTGAAAATTCCGAACCTTAATTTGCTCTATTTTGAAGCTCTTCGTGATTGAATCTTAATGTAATTTTATGGAAGTCATCAATTCATGTTGAATCAAAATTATAACGAAAAAAGGGACCCCCCTTCTTCAATACTTTTGATACATCGTCTTCGTACTGAATGTACCGGGTTTTTCACTATAATTTGACCCCCCCTTTAACTTTGTTACTGAAGGAGATACAAAAAAATGTTTCGTATAAAAGTTTCACGAAATCAACTGAGGTTTTTTGATATGTGTCCAGAAACTGAAATATATAGAGGGTGGCCAACATATTGATGGCAACTTCATTTTTTCAAATGGAACACCCTGTATATTTTTCCATGTTTGGCTATCTCTTTTTCCCCTGATTTCAAATATGTAACACATGTTGGTCTATCTCTTTTATTCTGAGAACCACAGAGTTTCAAATTTTAAGAAACACCGGCCAAGATCTGTAATCATTTTACAAGTGGCAGAGTGCGTTTACTGAAAATGTTCATTTTTGGAGTTATAATAACGTCAATGGGAAAATATATAGGGTGAACAACATTGAATACAACTATATTTTTTCAAATGGGACACCCTGTCCTGTATATTTTTCCTTTTTTGATAGGCTATTTCCTCCTGATCTCGAAAATAAATGCGTATGTGGATGTGTCTCTTCAATTTCCAGAGTTTCAAAGTTTTGAAATGATGACACCGAATAAAAAATATGTGAAATACCTATGAAATTCTTTATATCCAAACAAGTATTATTTTAGTTAGTATGATAAGAATAACATTAACTGAAGATATTGCTCGAAATGACCACCTTCATTCAATACACATAGTTCATATAGTTGTCTCAAGTTGTTTAGACTATTTTTGATAGCATTATTATGGCTCTGATTCAAGTCAGAAATTAAAGCTTCAAAATTTGTTTCTAATCATTACAATATTATCATTATCCTTTGTGCGTTGACGGGATTAGTTCCGAATTATGGGTTCAATATTGGTTGATTTTATTTCATTAATATTATTCTCCACTTTCACTGATTGTCATTATTGCTGAAGTAATTTTTTTCCTTCAGGAACGGCTATAAAAACGTGTCCAACGGTGTTAAATCGGGACTATTTGGTGGCCATAAAATGGGTGCGCCATTACCAATCCAAAGATCAAATTGGCCACTTAAATATTCACGAACTTCCAAAACGTAGTGCCGGATGGTTATTGAAATTTGAAACTCTGTGGTGCTCAGAATAAGATAGATAGACCAACATTTGTTACGTATTCGAAATCAGGGGAAAAAGAGCTAACCAAATATGGAAAAATATACAGGGTGTTCCATTTGAAAAAATAAAGTTGCTATCAATATGTTGGTCACCCTGTATATATTTCAGTTTCTGGACTCATATCAAAAAACCTCAGTTGATTTCGTGAAACTTTTATACGAAACATTTTTTTGTGTCTCCTTCAGTAACAAAGTTAAAGGGGGGGTCAAATTATAGTGAAAAACCCGGTACAACTCTGCAAAGTTCATACCGTTTCTGACGCAGTTCTGCACAACACAACTTCTTGTTGTCGATGAGAATCTTCCAAATCTGAAGGCGAATTAAATATACTTTCTCTTTCAAAGTATTCCAGACGTGAAATCCGGCGGTCATCTGACCTTATCTTCCAATGAATTTCCTATATCTCAATACATCCATTCAGTAGATCCTGACATTAGGACTATTATGTGCTGGGCAGCCATTCATTCGAAACCAGACGTTTCATCTGTTAGACAGGTGCATTTAATCCAATATGACTGTCAAGTTGCTTTGGATTAATCTAATGAATTCTTACGCATCAAAGTGATCGGTATGTAAAACTGGTCCGAAAAGTTCTCCTCTCATGAATTCCAACCTCACGTTGATACTTAACTCATATTGGAAATGAGAAAAAAATAGTCGCACGAGGGTTTTTTTCTGCCATACATGTTTTTTTCATAAATTAATCAAACCTGATTTCATGAAAGTGGCCTCATCAGTCAATAATATCCTATGGCCCCCCACTCTTCTAAATTATTCGGCTACCACCTAGAAAATGTCTGGTCTGGTCTCAGCATACAGATAAGAGATGAATTGATGATTTCCATAATAGAGCAAATTTGGGTTCGAAATATTCAGACTTTTCCGTTGTTATCATGTTAGCCATTATATTATACTGATGGACAAAATTAGCGCCCCACCTAAAATTTCGTTAAATTTTAACAATTGATATCTTCCCAATCTTAAGACGGATTTCAATGTTTTTTCTTTTAGATTGTAGCTCTGTTATTGTCGGATTTCCTCCATTAAACAGAAGTGCAAAAAATAAAATCTTCATGTTGTACAGGGCGTTTAAATAATTTCATGTTTTATAGTCAAATTTTACGTCTTCTGTAGGCAATGCCCGGTTGCTGAGGCATATAAAAACAATGAATCGTTGTACCCTAGTATCTCTTAAGTATTTTGTTTTTTTAAAAATCAATTTATCTTGGAATCGTCCAGAGATATTCAACATTTTATCAATTCTTGTATTTCATGCATTAGCCATGAATATCTTCGCAACCATTTGTCCGATTTGAATGTTTTTTTTAGTTTTATCTCTTTTATTGGCAAATATCAGACTTCAATGAGTTGTTCAAAAAAAGAAATGCATCACGCTGTACAGGGCGTTTGAAATTTCTGTTTTTTTTTTCATTACAGTTTAACGCCTTCTGTGGGCAATATCAGATATCTGAGGCTTCTAAAAACTATACAGTAATGTAGCCTGATGTTTCCTGAGCATTTTGCTCTTTTAAAAAACGAAAACGTTTGGGATCAGCTTAAACTACGTATTCAACGTCGAATGAAAGTAATATTGAAGTAAAGAAGCGTCTTGCACTCAGTTCAGACCCATTGAGTCTTCTTCTTGCAGTTTTTTATAAAATTGCAACATTTCGGACATCTCGAAGGCAGGTAAAATTAAACGCAAAACAATGACACAATTATTGAAATTACTGATTATTGACAATAACAATTTATTTGTTGACAGTGACAACTGTAAACCCCAGTACTACTTGGCTGAAAATATTAATTGTCAATATATTGTATGAAATGCAAGATGTTATGAAAATGTTAATATTTCTGGGAGAGTACAAGTTGAATTGCCTTAAAAAAATACTCAGGAAACATCAGGCTACATCAATGTATAGTTTTTAGAAGTCTCAGGTATCTGATATTGCCCACAGAAGGCGTTAAACTGTAATGCAAAAAAAACAGAAAATTCAAACGCCCTGTACAGCAGGATGCATTTCTTTTTTCGAACATCTCATTTTAGTCTAATATTCGCCAATAAGATAGATAAAACTAAAAAAACATTCAAATAGGACAAATGGTTGCGAAGATATTCATGGCTAATGCATAAAATACATGAGTTGATAGTTAAAATGTTGAATATCTCTGGGCGATTCCAAGATAAATTGGTTTTTAAAAAAACAAAATACTCAAGAGATACTAGGGTACAATGATTCATTGTTTTTATATGCCTCAGCAACCTGGCATTGCCCACAGAAGACGTTAAAATCTTACTATAAAACATGACATTATTTAAACGCCCTGTACAACATGAAGATTTTATTTTTTGCACTTCTGTTTAATGGAGGAAATTCGAGAATAACAGAGCTACAATCGAAAAGAAAAAACACTGAAATCCGACTAAAGATTGGGAAGATATCAATTGTTAAAATTTAACGAAATTTTAGGTGGTGCGCTAATTTTGTCCATCAGTATATTATGGCGGAGAATGAGCCTAGCACAAAAGTTGATATGTCATTCGGAAGTATACTAAATGAGGTATTTTTTAATGAAATGAAAACGTGTACACAATTATTGATATTTGATCAAAAAACCATAGGAAAATGGGACTAATTTTGTTAACTTCAGAATCGTGATATTCATCTCCTTACCACGCTCGCAATAAGAGTTTTCTCTGCATATACATACACTCTTATCTTGTAGAAAGTTTATTACCCTTTTCGAATATGTGATCAAATTTGATGAGACTACAAGGAAAACTGAAAAATGATAATTTTACTTGAAATACTCGAAATATTTCGTGAAATCATAAAATGTTAAAGAAGAATAACCGTCAACATTCGATCATGTGTTGTATGAAATTTTGTTGCAATTCACTCGTATAATGTCCGCTTGAAGTTGTTCACTTTAAAAGTAGACACTCTGTATAGTTCTGAAACTGAAACACAGAGTCCAGGAATGTGGTCTCTCCAATACGAGGTTAACACACCATTTTACTGCAAATCCTTTGAAATTTGAAAGATTCGCTAATTTAATTCACAAATACATGGTGCTCTGAATTTCGCGAAAAAAATTGCATGAGTTACAATGGAATTGTATTTAATATTAAATTGTCGAACTTGACGCTCATAAAATTAATTGCTGGTGTTCTCGAAAATTGTTAAGATATGTTAAGATATGATAAAGTTTCCATTCGAAGGAGCCCCTCCAAAAGTGCTCGAGACAATAAATATTACTTTCTTAAAATTATCGCCAAAGAAATCGTGAGAATAGTGAGAAAATGCATATAAACGTTTTATGTATAACATTTTCGAGCTGTAAGGAAATTATTTCTGGACTTTGTGTTAGTGCTAAGTCAAGGCTTATGCCTTGCCCAGAAATATTTGGCTTTTCCTAACCGGTAAACAATATACTATTTTTAATCAATTTATTTACAGGAAACAGCGTTATGTTCAGAATTCTCAGCCAAAGAAACCATCTATTTTTTTGGGAGGTTGATGGAAATGCCAGATACGGTTATAAGACAAAGATTTCGAGAACTGGAAGCATTACTTGATCTTCCACCAGGAAATAGGTGAGCTCTGATGATTTTCTTCACTCTGCTTTGTTCGGGGATAGAATACAGAAAGACAATTTGAAAACTTGTCTGGCCAATTATGTCGCGACAAGAATGTCTGAACAGGTCAATTTTTCTTCGGTTGGGGACATATCTTGAGCAGAATTAAGCCGAAATTTCCTCAATCCTATAGAGGCTATCGCCCCCTAAATTTTAATAGGGAATAGGGGTGAGATTTACCTAAATTGAAAGATCACTTGTCCCTCTACATGAAAACTATGGTTTGAAAATTTTGGTGATACTCTCAAGTATTTGCAAGGCATTCATTCTCACTGTTCTATTCTCTGGTAATCTCTTATAAAATCGACCCACACATGAAAAACAGCACTAAAAAACAGTGACAGTTATGGGAGCATTTATTTTCACAAAAACTTGGCCACATATAATCCGTTCACGAAAGGTTGAGCACATAGTAGGCGTTTCTTTATTTATATGAAGTTGGCAGTATTTGCTGTCATAACGTAAAAAAAGTCAACGTTGCCGAATGTACCCGGTCTCGTCCGACGAGCTTGCGAGTTATCAGAGAACTCTATGCAATATTGACAACATTGTGTATCAATCTGACAAGAAAATAAAGAACATAACCTAAAATTTTAATATACACAGTGGAATATGCCAAATTTCCATGGCCAACCGACGGCTCAACCTTTCATGAACGGAGTATATGTACATCTATTGATTTCCTGCATAAGAAGCGAAAATAGGCATGTTATCAGTCATTTGAACAAATAAAAATTTGCAAACTGTATTGTTCATGTAAAGGGACAACTTGTTTTCCAAATGAGGTATAACTCACCCCTATTCCCTATTAAGAATTTATGGGAGCAACCCCTACACCTAAGAATGAGGAGATTTTGGCTTACAAATATTCTGCTAGAAACATGTCCCCCTACGGCCTACGAATAAAAATTGATATTTTTCGGCGTTTTCTCTAAAAACATCGTTGTCGAGACATAATTGGCCTGGCAACTTTTCAAATTGTCAGCTATTGTAACTACTTCAAGGACTCAATAAAAATTTGCAAACCATGGTATTCACGTAAAAGGACAAGTGATCTTCTAATTGAGGTATAGCTCATGCCCTATTCCCTATTAATAATTTAGAGGTGATAGCCCCTACACTTAGGGTTGAAGTAATTTCGGCTTACAATTCTGTTTAAAATATGTCCTCTTACGAGTAAAATTGACATTTTCTCTGAAATCATCCTTGCCGTGACATAATTGGACTGGCAAGTTTTCAAATTGTCGCCCTGTATGTAGGTATAGAGCTCAGGAGGAGAAATAATGTTGACTTCTGTGATCCTCTAAGGTATTGAGCGTTAAATATGTTGTTCTTGAATTCAATGTTTTTCTGAACCTTACTATCTGCATCTTCTCTTCTCATTGAATTCTTTCTTCAATTTGAAAAAACAGATTCGATAAATCTCAATGGTTTTATTTAAAGACTTAAGTGAATTAAGTGTGCCTATACATCCGGCCATTTCTTGAATATAGCCGTACAGAATTCCTATGATCGGTTCAAAAATTCAATTCATTCTATTTGTTGGGAGGAATTGAAAGATAAAGGACCAGTAAAAAAAACTTTTATAATTACCCGTAGTTATTCGTTCAGAATTACAAGTTACTAGCTTGAAATTTTAGAAAAAGAATTAAGAAAGCCCTGAGCAGTAGTTTTGAGCGCTCGTTTATTGGTGGAGCTATAAGACTATTACCTCAAAATTTTATATAGGACTTGACATTCTTGAGATTGATACCAAATATACAAATGCAGAATCACAGCCCAATCGGAATTTTATTCTGGAAATTATTCAAAAATTTAAATATGTAAAAAATATAAATTAAAAAAACTCAAATTCTATGGTTCTGATGATACGATCCTCTTGAAATTTTTCATGCACATTCAGTATATTAGTTTTCATTTCAAAATAAATTTCACTCGAATTGGATATCCTGTTATGGAAATATAGATGTTCTTTTTTTCAATATTCCAATTGAATTTTCTATGGTTCTGTTAAAACTTTGGCCACTTAATTTTGGATGAACAATTCAGTATATCGATCTCCATTCACAATAATAAATTTCACTCGAATCAGATATGTTTTTATGGAAATATGAAGTTTCTTCTTTTCAATATTCCAATTGAATTTTCTAAGCTTCTGTTTACACTATGGCCACAAAATTTTGCACGGGAATTATAATTTATTATTAGCATCTTGCATGTGGCTGCAACATTTCATTTTGATGGGTTTCGTTTGTCTAGATATTGAGGAACGCAACTTTGAATGGCCATATTTACGGAGCACCCTGTACGATTTGGCTTGTTAACGAACTTAATCGAGGCTTTTGGGAACCGAACTCACCTTGAAAGTTTCAAGTTTATGAAACCATCCTTTCGGAAGTTATCGTGCTAACGGACGCCGATCCCACGGGCAGAATTGAATTTGACCACGGATTCGTCATCAGGTAGTCGAACCCTATCGTTTGAGACCATTTTCGGCTCAAAATTCGTAAATTACAGACATTTGGGCACAACGATATACACTACTGGAAAAAATTAAAGGATCAAAAAAAATTCCAAATTTTTCGGCAATTTTCAACATGCCGTAACTTTGAGAGGAATGGTCGTACAAGGAATTTAAAAAAAGTAAATTGTAGCTCCAAGTGTCTAGTTTTTGGATTAGAACTCCAAAGATTTTAAGTTTCAGTGATTTTCGAGTAATGATAGAAAAATCAGCAACAAAAAATTCTCAAAATTTTACTACTTTTTTTTTCTTGTCTACGAGCGTGGAAATTTTATTTTTGCATAATCGTTATAATGATGGGATACTTTGTTAATTCAGCTTTAATTTATTTTTTTATTGACCTCAATACGTCCACTTCTCGCCGAGATATCGGTCTTCAAATGGAAAAACAGGGGTGGCAATACCCGTTATTAAATTAATAAAAATTTTATTTGTTAGTTTATTTTATTTTTTTTCTGAAATTTATGTACTATCTGCAATTAAAATGTGGAAAAAGCTCGAGAAAATTCTTTTTTGCCTATTTTAAAGATTATGAGCTTCTCAGGGCAAAAAACGTGATCCTTATTTTTTTCAAAAATTCAATCGAGCCAAACAAAAAAACGGCTCGCTGAATTGAGTTGGCTCTTCTTAAGGTTTTCATCAACATATTGAACTGTGAAAGTCACACTTAACATTATTGGTTTCCTCAACATTTCCGATCCAGCGGTAGATTTTCCAAGAAACCACCAAAAGCCCTTTTTTTGTTAAATTTTTATATTGATGCGACATGAAGAAAAAAAATTTCTATGAATAAGCAATGGTTGTTCATTAATGGGAGTTCATTTAAGGTCTTGAATCTCTTCTTCAATTTTCTGTGCGATCATTGGTTGCTGAGAAATCGATAATCAAAAACGAATGGATCCTTTTATATTTGAAGACCGATATCTCGGCGAGAAGTGGACGTATTGAGGCCAATAAAAAAATAAATTAAAGCTGAATTAACAAAGTATCCCATCATTATAACGATTATGCAAAAATAAAATTTCCACGGTCGTAGACTAGAAAAAAAAGTGGTAAAATTTTGAGAAGTTTTTGGTGCTGATTTTTCTATCATTACTCAAAAACCACTGAAACTTTTTGATTTTTGAAGTTCTAATCCAAAAACTAGATACTTGAAGCTACAATTTCCTTTTTTTAAATTCCTTGTACGACCATTCCTCTCAAAGTTACGACATGTTGAAAATTGCCAAATAATTTGGATTTTTTTTCGATCCTTTAATTTTTTCCAGTAGTGTATCACTCGTAGAACGAGCGCTCAAAAAATGAAAAGTCAATTTTAGTCACCACCTCTTAAGGGTGACATCTTTGAAGTGGATGGGCTGAGGAAATTTCATTGTAGGTAAGACCATTGTTTTTAACAATGGTAAGACGTCTGAGGGTAAGACCCATCTTAATTTCATACGAGCAATCTATCGCATGAATTTAAAAACACCCTGTATGTATATTGAATATAAAGATTATTTCATAATGAAAGGATTTTCAAATGGCAATTGAAGTCTGTGATTTACTTTTTTGTTAGGTTAGTTAAGGACTGCAGCGGTGGCCAACAGAGAAGAATATCGTTTGCTGCAGTTATGATACATACACCAAAGCTTCTGATTCTAGATGAGCCCACAGCTGGCGTGGACCCTCTCCTAAGAGATAGGTAAAATTAGATTAATTTTTTTCTCGTGCTTATGCTTGGATTTAAGCCGAAAAGAAAACCTTCGAAACTTGAAATTAACATCTTATGCTAAATAGTTGAATAGAAAACCGATATTCCTCCGGGTAGTCAAATTTGAATGATCGTTTTTCCAATATGAACAAATGTACAAATACTCCAAAGTACACTGCGCAAAAAAAATTAACTCACATTATGGAAATCTCAAATTTATGCTACAACTGAAGGTGTTCTCATTGATAATTAATTTTATCAGAATTATCCATGCATATGTTATCCGCTTTCAACGTTTTTCTTCAATACAGATGTTTTTTCCCAGCAGGAATAAAAAAGATGAGATTATCAGATTTTGAATGTATTAGCTCTATTCTCAAATCAGTTGTTCTCGATCAATTCTAGTGATCAATAGTTTTTCTTTCGTTCGATTTTCTACACTCGATCGCTATGCAACGCGAAACACGCAATTTGACCCAAGAGGAATGTGCCCAAGCGGTAGTTTTGCGAGAAGAAGGGTGGACATACACAAGAATTGCAGAAAGGTTTGGAGTTTCCCATGCAAGTGTGTCCAGAATGTTGCAGCGATTCAGGGAGACAGGTATGAATGTCCGAAGACCAGGACAGGGTAGAGTGTAGACCACGGGTAACAACTGCCAACGTTACTTGAGAGTTTCTTCGTTGAGACAACGGTTTGCAACCACTCGCCTCCTTCGAAATCAGCTTGAGTAAACTCATGGGGTGCAAATTAGCACTCAGACAATAAGAAATCGCCTCTGAGAATATGATTTAAGGCCTCGTGTCGAGGCAAGAGGCCCAGCTCTTACTCCAGCCCATCGAAGGGCGCGTTTGGATTTTGCGAGAGAGCATATCCATTGGGAAGAGGCTGATTGGGAAAGAGTTCTCTTCACAGATGAGTCTAGATTCTGATGCCTCTACCATAGTGATCGACGTTCTCTTTTATACAGACGCCCACATGAAAGATATGCTCAGTGCAATTTTCTGAATACTACTGGTTTCGGGGGAGGATCGATTATGGTGGAATATCTTTGACTGCTCGACCTAGTTGGCGTTGATAATGGAGCTGTGAATGCTGATAGGTATATAAGGAACATTCTTGAAGAGCATGTAGTGCCATTTACCCCATACATTGGTGGAAATTTCATATTTATGGACGATAATGCCAGCCCCAACGTGCGTGCATCGTTCAGGAGTACCTTGAAAAGGTTGAAGTCTCTCGAATGGAATGGCCAGCAAGAATTCCAGATCTCAATCCGATTGAGCAGGTTTGGGACAACCTCAATAGAAGGCTGAGAAGTTCAGAAAATCATCCAGCTACTCTCAATGACTTAGCAATGTAAAGCCTGGTTCTCAGAGCTTCGACGAGGAGCTCGCTACAGTTATTCCACCAATCAGAGAATATCAACAAAACTTCCCCTGACCTCCTCCTTTTGGTTTCTGGTTGTCAAAATCTGTAGCGACACGCCTCTTTTGTAGTTGAAATAAACCAACTTATCTTGTATTTCTGCGGCAGCGAGGGTGAAAATAGGAGAAGTGGGGATTCACGTCGAAAATCTGAGAACCAGGATTTAATCAGAGAAATCTGGGAAGGATTAGATCAGAACATTTTAAGATCAGTCATTTTGAGTATGAACCGTCGTTGCCGAGCTGTAATTAACGCAAGGGTGGAAATACCAAGTATTAAATCACTTATCAGCATTCCTGTATTTTAAAATTGTTTATTTCTCTTCTTTCACAGAATATTCGGTGAAATCCTGAATTTTTCTTCCATTTAATGTGTCTTGTTTCGTTCAAAACCTTCCCGAGAGAACATAAAAGATAAGTTATAAAGTTATAGAGTTAACTTCCATTAAAATTGAGATTTTCAGAATGTGCGTTAATTTTTTTGCGCAGTGTAGTTTCATATTGTTCACAATAAAATTGATTCAGATGAAGACACGATAAACGACATGTCACAAAGATTTATATTAGAATTTAAATGAAATGGAACTGTCACTTCATTCTTATCTTCCTGGAACGAGTTTATATTCTTGATAAAACTAAAGATTTTACAGACATTATAAATATTATAGATTTTCAAACTCCGTGTCTTCATGCTGTAATGTCTTCAGTTTCCATAAGCATTCACGATTAAAATTATAGACGATGTGCGGAAGCTACATAAATAAATATTCTCAATTTGGGTAATAGCAGGTACCATTTTTCGTTGAAGTCAGAAAATGTTCAGGCTTCATAATGAATGAAATCTCTCTCTGATTTATCAGACTTTGATTTGCTTTCTCACTTCCCGGTCTCACCGCTGTAATCTTGAACAAAAATATCGAATTTGGGAGCTTCAAAGATTGCATATTAGTGTCACTTTTTCTTAAATTCGTGGAATCATTTAGAACTGTGCATTATTTCAAATTCCTTCGGAATAACAAGTTTGTACCGAACTGGTTTCATATCGACGACCGCATTTTTAAACTGAAAAAGAATTACTAAACCAGAGTGAATTGATTCTACAATATAATATACAGGGTGGCCATTTGAAAACGAAACAGACGAGATTACAGACGAAATAAATTTTTTCGATAGAAATGCTCGGACAGGTCGATTTCTGTTTCGAGGGGGACAACTTAAGATGTAGGTTACGGACGCATAGCGCTTCAACCCTTGCTACTACAACCCTCACCCCCAATTTTTGAATAGGGAAGATGGGGTGAGTGATACCTCATTTGAAAGGTATTTTTATACTGATTTCAGCACAGTAATTGTTTTTTCATTTTATGCATTAGTTCTCGAAATATTCTTAACTAAGTATTTGAAAATGAAGTGGTGTTTTCATGGCACTTGTAGTGTAAGATTTGGCAAGTAGGTTAACAATATTAATATCATTATTCCCTGAAAATTTCATCCACTTGCAAAGGGATCCAGGGGGTTAAAACGCCCCCCTTAACATAGAAAAATTCATATCTCCGAAAATATTCGCCGGCGCATAATAAGATTTGGCACGTAGGTTAACAATATTAATATCATTATTCCCTGAAAATTTCATCCACTTGCAAAGGGATCCAGGGGGTTAAAACGCCCCCCTTAACATAGAAAAATTCATATCTCCGAAAATACTCGCCGGCGCATAATAAGATTTGGTACGTAGGTTAAAAGTATTAATAACATTATTCCCTGAAAATTTCATTCACTTGCAAAGGGATCCAGGGGGTTAAAACGCCCCCCTTAACATGGAAAAATTCATATCTCCGAAATATTCGCCGGCGCATAATAAGATTTGGCAAGTAGGTTAACAATATTAATATCATTATTCCCTGAAAATTTCATTCACTTGCAAAGGGATCCAGGGGGTTAAAACGCCCCCCTTAACATAGAAAAATTCATATCTCCGAAAATATTCGCCAACGACAACGACATTTAGATAAACATGGTTGTTTTGAAGCTCAAAATGTCGATTTTTCACAAAAAAACACTACAAGTGCCATGAAAACACCACTTCATTTTCAAATACTTAGTTGAGAATATTTCGAGAACTAATGCATAAAATGAAAAAACAATTACTGTGCTGAAATCAGTATAAAAATACCTTTCAAATGAGGTATCACTCACCCCATCTTCCCTATTCAAAAATTGGGGGTGAGGGTTGTAGTAGCAAGGGTTGAAGCGCTATGCGTCCGTAACCTACATATTAAGTTGTCCCCCTCGAAACAGAAATCGACCTGTCCGAGCATTTCTATCGAAAAAATTTATTTCGTCTGTAATCTCGTCTGTTTCGTTTTCAAATGGCCACCCTGTATGTGATTCTAACCATTTCAAGGATGTTTGAAATTGTCAACATAACGAAAAATTCAAAATATATCGAGAAAGGGGTCATTTTAAAATTACCTATAGTCCGTTCACGAAAGTTTGAGAGCATAGTAGGTGTTTGTTTATTTATCTGAAGTTGGCAGTATTTGCTGTCATAACGTGCAATAAAGTCAAAGTGGCCAAATGTACCCGGCCTCTTCCGACGAGCTTCCGAGTTATTGCGCGTTCGATTTGAATATAGAGGGTGTACCGGAAAATGTGGGAAATTTCTCGAATTCAGATAGAACAGAGGTTCCCATACTTTTTTTCCTCATAGACCACTTTAAACATTTTGCTGGATCTGGTGGACCCCCTGCAGCTATTACATTTACTAACTTACTTCCAAAACCCGAAAAAAGTATATGTCTATGTAAATCTGTGTTGTGGCTATTTTTCAATCAACTATGAGTTTTCGAAAAAAAGGGGAGAATTTATATTGCTTTGATTATGCTGTGAGTATTGTCATTTGCTATGTTTCAAGGCCAGTCTAAAAAGCGTCTTCATCCAACAGTTGGATGCCTACTTTATTTTTTTGTATTCTAAGATTGACTCACAGTACAAGAAACCAATAAGCTCCCACTTCGGAGTGGTAAAAAGTAAAAATAAATATTTTCTTGTTTTGTAGCTATTTATTCAAACACAAAAATTACTAGACTTTTAATTATGTTGTTATAAAAGTCTTAGTAGAATCAAAATTTAACATCAAAACTTTCAATACAATATAATCAAAATTTTGATTATATTGCGACTGTTTTTAAAATAATAATCATTATTAGTTTTGATGTTATCTTTTATCTCAGATTACCATTGTAATCTGAGATAAAAGTTATAATTTTAATGCGAGGGATGTTCTTGGTGAATTGACAGCAAATTATCAATATCGGCATCGGCGAGTCTTGACACGCTCTTTCTGGATATGGAATATGCAAGTTCTTACAAAAACAATTGCTGAGCTTCTTATAATATTGTCTTCCAATATTCATTAAGAAGTCAAGCTTCTTATAATATTGTCTGCCTATATTATTGTCTCCCTATATTCATAGGAGAAGTCAAGTCGGGTCACCTGATACATTTTTATAGACCCCCGTTAACGAGTTGTGGACCCCTATTTTTTTTTCACGCAAGCGTAGACCTCTGTCGGGCTCCCGTGGACCCCTGGGGGTCCACCTGGACCACTTTGGGAATCAATGAGATAGAACATAAAAAATGAAGATGACAAGTTCCCATAATTTTTTTTCCTAGCGGCCCTCCCTACGAAGATACGATGTCCTAAATGACGCCACTGGAAATCCATTTTAGTGGAATAAGTTTCAAACTACTCGATATAATTTTTATGAAAATTTGATATGATTAATAGTATTAAGAACCTCTTAAATCACCGCACTCAAATTTCAATTAGCTTGTTTACTTTACCAGGGGCGGACTGGGTTGTACATTTTAATGCTTACATTTTTAACACTCTGGATGATAAGGTGCTAAAAAAAAATTTGGATACCTTGAAAATTAAGCTGAAGAAAAGGTATTCTTGTTCAGTGTCGATAAAATGAACCGTTTTCGAAAAAAAATAATGAAAGAAGTAAGTATGTAATTGAAATTTATTCCACTAAAATGAATTTCCAGTGGCGTCATTTAGGAGGTCGTACCTTCGTAGGGAGGGCCGCTAGGAAAAAAAATTATGGAAACTTGTCATCTTATTTTTTTATGTTCTATCTGAATCCGAAAGATTTCCCACATTTTCCGGGACACCCTGTATGTACTAGAATATCAAAATTTCAATGATTTTTTAATATGAACAAGCGTTCAAAAGCTTCCGACTTCACGTCAAAACTTTTTTGTATTATGACTGAAATATTCACAGTGCAAGCTTTCGATTCGGACAAGCGAAAAATGTTTACCTCTGATCTCATATTTCTATAAGAATAAAGAGAGGAAACACTTTCAACCTTCAACGGCAAAAGGAGAAGGTGGGACAGATGAATATTTATATAATATCACAAAAAACGCACAAATTGATTGATACATTTGTCTGATACCAAGGTCATATTGATTCATTAAAGTTGAAAATAACTTACTGGTTCTAGAGGTACCTATACCCGTTTGATTTCATGAATAATCTCTTGTAAAATTTCAAAGGATCCCGAATCAACAGAATCGATATGTAATGCTTGACTATTTTCGAGGTGATACCCATCAAAATATAACAGTCGATAAACATATTATAGTGCGTTCACGAAAGTTTGAACAGTCAGTTTGCCATGACAATTTGACATATTCCACTGTATATATTAAAATTGTTTATATTCTTCTCAGATTGATACGCAATGTTATCAATTTTGCATAGAGTTCTCTGATAATTCGCAAGCTCTTCGGACGAGGCCGGGTACATTCGGTAACCTTGACTTTATTTTACGTTATGACAGGAAATACTGCCAACTTCAGATAAATAAACAAAAGCCTACTATCAAACTATCGTGAACAGAATGTTCCATACAGCCAATATCTCGACCCTCAGACGAGATAGAAAGTTGACACAAAAATGTTTTCGACTGGTAGCATATAGGTAGCTTAACTATATCAGAAAATGTCGTTGAAATTTTGTTCTTGATAACCAACCCTAAAATACTACCCCGGATATGTTTTTTTAATCGATTTCCCAGTAAAAAAAAATATGTCAAAATAATTTTTCACCATTTTATGTGAATTCAACCCTCAATAATGATATTGCTATAAGCTGTGGTGCATTCGCCATTTTGCAATTTATGGTAATTATGGTGTTCCAACTGTTCTAAGATATTTAATTCAGACAATAAACAAAAATGAACACAAAGGGTACCTTGAAACATCTTAAAAAAAACTTAAAATTGAAACAATTAAATTAAAAAAGGTGTCGAAATAAAACAATGTAGGACGTATATGCCTCAATTTTTAATTATTATTTTTGTAAGGGTTGTATATACGTAAAATGAAAAAAAAATACTTCAATATATTCTTTCTTTTAGTAGGGTATCGTTTGAAAAGAAAAAAATATAAAATTCAAAATTTGTAGGTCAATGAAAGTTTACATAATTTTTCGATCAACTTATTTTTTTAATGGTAAGATGAATTTGTTCTCACTTCTTGTATCAGAATTTCCTTTTTGCTCATGCGCAATTGTTCATATTGGAAAAACAATAATTTAAATGACATTATCAAAATAAGGAATCAGATAGGTCAGAATTATATATGAAGTTGTTCAATGGAGACTCTAAAATCTGTTTTTCGAGAAAATGACTAAGATGCTCGAAATTTTCAAGAAAGATCAAATTGATTAGCATTCGCGCAAGACTTAATCCTTATGTATACCAGCTTTGTATTATTTCTTACTGAATAAAGTCAGTTATTATTACGTTCTTTTGTATTTTTTTTCGTGCTGTTGTTTAAGTAATATCCATGAATTATAAATTTAATAGAGATAAATAAAAGTTCATAAGCTATCATCACAAAAATAGAATATTCACAAATGAAAAATGTTATCCATATTGATTTGAAATCTTCTTCATCGTCGGATTTTTCATAAACTGAAACAAAACTATCAAATTCCGTTGTCTACACATCTAAAAACGCTAAAGGAACTAGGAGGCAAAATAAGTAAATGTCTGAAATTAATTTGGTTTTTATCACTAGCCATGTTCATAGGATGAACTCATCGTTTTCAATACTTCTGGATTTTTTTAAACTTTCGAATATTTTACAGAATATGGTCATATTTGAGAAACTTAACAACAAAACAGCAAACAACTGTGATAATTACTACACATTATATAGAAGAAAGTAGGAAATCGGACATGGTGAGTATTCCAAGTTCTTGGCATAGATGTACATTCATAATGCCCAGTAAAACAAACTGATTTTTTTACACATACAAATGTGTTTGTATTTGAATGCCCAATTCCCAAGTTCGTCATTTGTAGTAGCACTACAGGTCAAATTATTCCCAGAACTCGTTCTGAACTCATGAATATTTTGAAAATTATCCCTCGTCTTGCAATTTGAACTCTACTGCTATTCAGTAAGAAAATCCACATCAATTTGAGTTTTAATATTATATAGACATAGACATATTATTCATTCCATTACAAGTCATTATATAAAAAAATTACCACGCACCCAGTGGAAAAAATTCCACTGAAATTAATCCGTTGCAATGGTATCAAAAATACACGTTTCCATTGGTTAAAAATTACAGGTGTGGAATTTTCAATATAACGTCACCTTCCGTACATACGAATTTGATTTCGTGAATTTTTTTTGAGAGAATTGATTTGAAAATAGTGCTCACCTTGTCCGACAAAATTCGTGGTGCGTTTGGGGACAGATCAAATGTAAAAAGTGAATATTGAATAAAAAGTTGTAATAAGTCAAAAATTTTTAATCTTTAGATCCACCACCCTGAAATGTACAAGTTTCATTTTTTCAAAATTTGTTTAGTAATATTAATAATTTAAAAACTTCATCATAATTTTTTAGTTTTATTATGCAACGAGCGGATAATCATAGCTATTATTCACGAGGTGAAGTTTAGGCTACGAGCCGTAGGCGAGTGGTCCAAATCACCGAGTAAATAACAGCCATTATACGGGAGTAGCATACTATACTTTATTCACGACTACTGAATATATTCCTTGAAGATTTCAACATTTGGCGACCGCGACAATATCCTTCTATGACAAGAGCGGAAAAATCAAGTTGACACATAAGAAACTTTTGGAGAACAGGTCATTGTATATTTTGTAATAAAAAATGCTTTAATTGATATAATAAAAGCAGATTTGACCCACGATTGAAGAGGTACCTATACCTACCCATATTTGTTAGTTGGAGTACTTTAGAATACTAAAGAAATACCATTCAAAAGAATATTATACAGGGACTCTATAAATGCTTGTTATAGCGCAGTTGGCTTTGGATTATGCAAATCACAGAATTCTGTGATCATGCTATGCTCTGATTGGTAAGAGATTGGTATTCTGCAATCCAAAGCCAACTGCGCTGTTACAATCATTTATAAAGACCCTGTATCAAAGCTAAATCTATGAACCATCTGACAGCAGTAATTAATATCTGATTAATCACTTGTGATTACTTAATGGATATTATTTTGGCCGAGCACACAAGTCGTAAAATGGCTAGATTATATTGTAGTCGTGGATAAAGATTATTTATTTATTATTTATTTATTTATTTATTTATTTATTTATTTATTTATTTATTTATTTATTTATTTATTTATTTATTTATTTATTTATTTATATTCAAGAATCACAAACGGGTTGAATACCCAGCAAAGGATTCCCAAATAAAAAATATACAATTTCCCAATCCTAAAACTTCATACAAGTGAAGAAAAAAAGAATTTCACATTTTAAACCTCAACTACCAAAAAATCTTTAATCAATCTTTTAAAACTCCAGGTCGACGGAGTCAAAATCGCGTTGCATTTATTGACCCATGCACTGGTTCACGGCCCAGTCCGTAACCAATTAAAATGAAGTAATTGAACTCCTACAAACTGAATATAGAAAATTGCTTGACTCATCCTCCAATTTTTGTAGACAAATTTCATATGAAGAAGAAGAACCAAAAATGCAATACCCGAACACCAATAAATTGTTGATCACTATACTTTTTTCAGTTTTTCGAATGATTAATACCTACTTAGGTACCGAATAAATCGTTTGCTTTCCTATTTCTTGTAGATTGGACTAATGAGAGGAGGAAGGCTTCTGGCCGAGGCACCTCCAGAAACACTGATCCAAATGTTCAGAGCAGAAACACTAGAAGATGTTTTCTTAGAGTTATGTTTGAAACAAGACAAAGTTCATTCACCTTCCAGTAGTTCCACTGTTAGTATGAACAACTTCCAGTCGCAATATGTAAATGGAAATAGTATAACTGAATCTCAAGATCTATTTCCCTTGGTAAGTTTTTCAAATGATATTTTTATAACACTATTTTTTCCATGTTAACTACTATTTGATGATCGATTTTTTTTCGAAAATTAATGATTTTGTCAAGAAAACTTTGAGTATTTTGAATGAAGTATCACTTCCCATATACAGAGTGTCCAAAAATTTTCCATAGAGCCAATATCTCAGCCCTCAGATATGGTTGAAAGTATTTTGAACGGCAAGCAAAAATACTTTCAAATGAATTTTGTTTCTGTTTAGCACTCCTGAAATACAACCACCATATTTTTTTTATAGCACCCTTCATTTTCCGTTTATAGGATTACCCAATGAAAGAAAAAATATGTTAAAACAATGATTCATCATTCTACGAAGTTTCAATCCTTGAAAATAATAATTATAAACTGTAGCATATCTACTTTGTATGATTTCACTTTATTTAATTTAAGTTTTTTTATTATAAGGTTGTTTCCTTGTGTTTCAAGGTGTTTTTTGTGTTGATTTTTGAACGAGTGCTATATCGTTTTGCCCGAATGTCTACCGACCTTTAGTCCTAAAATTCGAATTTAATTCTATAAAGGCAAAACTACTGATTTTAAAGACATGAAATGTTTGGCACACTCAAACTGATTTTTGACGAGCAATCGATCAGAATTTCAAAATTATATGGTTACCATTTGGACAAAAGGAGATTTCTTAGATTTATTGAGGCTCACTTTAAAGCTCTGTTTCAGGTACTCTGTATAATTATATCCTCAAAATTCATACAACAAGCGAACAAGCAGTATCAGTGTACTTTCTTTTGTTCCACCTTTGCAAAAAAATTCCTCACAATGATGTATTTCAAAAATATAAACACTATCCACTACTATGTACTATACTTTGTGACAATCTTTCTGTCACAAAATTTAATGGGCTATAACTTAAAAACCGCATGAGTGGTTGCGTCATACCACAGTATAGACACCAACCAGTAGTTGCACTCTTGGAAAATTGAACTGAATTCTTTACTCTATCGAGAACTCGCGCACCATCTCCGTGCGCAGGCGGAAATGAAGTTATTTGATAGGAAATTTTTGGGTTTATTTGAATTTTCATTTGTGAAGGTGAATATTGAATTCGGATATCATTATTATTATTTTCAAAATATCACTTTTTCGAATATAATAAACAGGAGACAAAGATAGGAAGTCATAATGTATTTTTTCTTACCAAGTTCAATGAATATATCCACAATATTTATAGTTTCATAAGAATCTTGCTGGCATTCTTCGGAAGAATGTTTGTCGCCTTGCCATAGAAATAATTTTTAGGAAATACATTCAGAATATTGAATAAACAATAACAAATTGTGAGTGTATAGGAATGAAATCTTCAGAGATTCGCTCTAGGCGATGACCGTAGATATAAAAAAGGAACATGAACTGTAAAATTTTCTTAATTGAATGAATTTATTGAGGTAATGAACATTTAATCTTTTTGATGTCCTTAAATTCAAAATCGACCCTCAAGAGCATTTCTCAACAAAGAGATATCTACGGGAGATGAATATTTTGTGTTACTTTTTGGTGCATTAGAAAAAATATTTTTTAGCTTCATAATGAACAAATAACCATTAAGAATGGGAAATTTGTGAAAAATTATTGTTGATAACAGCTTAGAAATTAAGGGAAATATAGCAGGTGTTGTCTCTAATTTTCGTGAAACACAATCAATGTTAGTTTTCCATTATAATTAAAGTGAGAACTAATGGAAACACTATACTTTGACTGCCCTAATATTTTTTTTTGTCTATTTATGTTATGAAGTAAGCATTCATACCTATCTATTTATACTGTGAGGTAAGCATTCAATACTGATCAAATAATAATGCAAAATAGAAAATATCATATAAACAGTTACAATATGACCATATATTCAATAGGTATTAGATATTGGGAATAGCAGCAATATTTTAAAGTGAAACTCTCTTTTCTTTGCTCAAGCTTTTGAGATAATCCCTTCGTCAGAGAAACTGTGAAAATAGTAATGAAAATATAAATGAACTAGGTAAGTATATAAATGTATAAAGAAAAAAGAGTTTATGTTTCCATTACTTGATTACAGTTCTTGTGGCGAAGAGAAAATAAAATCTCGAAAGCTTGAGTAAAGAAAAATAGTTTTACTATAATATTGCTACTATTCCCAATCTAAGTCTAATATCAATACAATACAGCAGAGAATAGAGGATTTCTATAATATCAATATAATCAAACAATAAAAACCATTAAAATCCATAAAATCTAAGAGTTCAACAAAATTTGAGGTTATAGTTACGAAGATGGTGCGCGAGGCGAAATTGGATTAAGAAAATCCACGGAGTGCAACTACTGGTTGGTGTCTATACTGTGGTCATACATCAAATCATTGCAGAATTGAAGGAATAATTCAAAAATGCATAAATATACCTGGTGTTAGGTACGTTTGAAATAACGAAGTTCGCATTCGTTTCCGGTAGAACCGGAAGTAGCTTCCGCTTGAAAATATTTCACAAATTGTTCATGACCATGATGAAATATCAAATTCGTATAAAAATTCCTTCCTTGAAAACTTCTAATGAAACACTTTAAAATATCACCCTGTATTGCAAAATGGTGAATGGGCAACAATTCAACGTTACTATTTTTGAAGGTTCAACTCAGGTAAAAAGATTGATTTGACATATTTTGCTTTCACTAAGTTGGAAAAATGTGAGATTGAAATTATAAAAGAATAATCGGGGGGGTAGTTTTTTCAAAGAACAAAATTTTAGCGACAGATTCTGATAGAGCCTTTACTGCTATTTGAAAAACTTCCTGTTTGAACTTTCAACTTGTCTGAAAGTCGAGGTATTGGCTGTATGGAATATCTTGAGGCACCCTGTATTTCTATTCAAAAATTTAGAGATGACGATCACAGCTCCAATGAATGGAATATATTTTCAGTTAATTACTTCTAGCGAAAAAATTATGTCCGTTTTCAAAGATCTTATCCGTATAATAATATTCTTCCTTCCCTTTCAGATATCTACATCAGCACCAGTGATAGACGAGAAGGGGTTGAAACCACCCAGTGCACTCGCAATTAATTCAAGTAGATTCAAGGCACTAATAGATAAAAACTGGAAGCAACTTTACCGAAATGTGAGGTAAATCTCCAAAAAGGAAAGCTATTCTTTGTTATTTATACCGTCTTTTTCAGTGGATGGATTTTTTCTTCTTGTCGTGCTGCCGATTTTATGTGCTTCCATATTTATATTTGTGATAGGAGCAGATATGACTCATTTACGCATAGCTGTTATAAACGATGAAACATCCTGCGAAAATGTAACTTTGGCAACCTCTATAATACCAAACCTAGATGAAAGGTGCAGCATGAACAACTTGGGTTGCATCTTTTCAGAATTGATTGAAAACGATAAACTTTTCACCAAGGTATGTGCATCAAAATCAGAGTAAAAGTAAACCCAGATATGCCTTCGCTCATTTGTTATGCAGCCAAGTAGAATATGTTTATGCACGCGAACAATAGTCCAGCGTTGCGAACTCGTGCCGTACGTTTATTCCGTGTTCGGTCTACAGCTCCCCTATTCTGATACTGACGGCTTGAGTCTGTTACAGACAAATCTGTCAGTTTTGCAGCATCGTCTGTTAGTGTTTAGTTTCGGTTGCGATGTGTTCACATTTTCGATTTAACATTCATAAACTGAATTATTTCACTAATTGGTGGCAGTTTATTGTTGCTTAAGGCTATTCCATTAATTAAAGCTAAGGCAAAATTACGAAAATGTTGTATTATATTCAGGAATTGTAGAAATGAAAATCTAACTCATTGTTCACTTCACCCCAGTGCTGCAGTGAAATGCTTTCCATCTCACTCAAAAGGGGCCCACTCACTAGGAAGGAAGATTGCGCAGTTAAATATCTGCACGTTGGCTGTGAATTAAACGTGTACTTTCATATTTCCCACACACATACACTTTTGCTTGTTGAGTGAGGATATGTGACAAGCGTGAGGTGACGTCGAAAAAAGATCTGATTTTAATGGCAGTGGCGTATGTTGTCATTTTTTGGAAGAAACGTCCAATGTAGAAATAGCGAACCCGACACTGTATTGCTAAAAATATGAAACGTGCACAGACTTGTTGCCCAAACATAGTCCTTCTTGGTCATTCTTCCACGTACGATGAGCAATGCACACGCTTAAAATCAAAACTATCCTGATTCCGCCCAAGGGAATTGCGTATTCCAAATTTCGAACGGCGGAACGCCATACACACTATTTTCACTGTACCCCGTACCACGCGCATTGAAGCCTTCGCGCTTCCTCTTAGTGAGTGGGCCCTTTAATGCTTGGTTGATTACATTGCAGTACTATTCACGCGTAGGGGCATCTCTTTGTTTATATCTTACTCTGAGGCATAAAATCAATCATGGGTAGAAAAGAAGAGAGTGACTACTTTTTAATTTTTAGGTACATGTCGATTCGCTTGAAGATGGACTTGAAGGAATACGTACTGCCAAATATACGGGAGTTTTATATGTGCCAAAAAATCATTCTTATTCCATGGAAGAGAGGATTTTTGCTGGTCAAAAAGCGTCTGTGGAGGTCTTGGATTTGAGTACTGTTAAGGTATATTTGGATATGTCTGGTAAGTCGTCCATAGCACATATGTGGAGTAAACTTCGTTTTTTGAGCGCTTATTCTACACAAAACGAGTGCTATATCGTTCAGCCCAAATGTCTGTAATTTTCGAATTTTGAGCCGAAAAAGTTCTCAAACGATAGGATTCGATTCCATGATGACTAATCCGTGGTCGAATTAAATTCTGGTCTAGGGCTGTCCGGCCGACTGTGAGAACGATAACTTTCGAAGGGATTGTCCTACAGACTTGAGATTTTCAGGGTGAGTTCGGTTCCCAAATGCCGTGGTTATGTTCGCTATCCAGCCAAATCATACTCCCATTGAATATGGACATTCAGAATTTTTTTCCTCGATATCTAAGACAAAACGAAACCAATCGAATTGAAATTCCGTGTCCACATTCAAGATTGCTCATAGTAAGCCTCACGCATCATTTTGACCATTTTGTGGCCATAGTGTTAACGGAACCATAAAAATTCAATTGGAATATTGAAAATAAGAGTCTTAATATTTCCATAACAAGATATATCCGATTCGAGTAGAATCTATTTTGTGATCGAATCATCTGAATCATAGAATTTACTCTTTTTATTATGTATTTTTTATATCTGTACCTATATCATCTTTCTAATAATTTCCAGAATATATTTCTCATCGTGCTGTGATTTTCCATTCATATACTTAGCTACTCAGCATGAATCTCAAGTCCTATACAAAATTTTCAGGTAATATAATTTTTGCTCCACCAATGAACGAGCGCTTAAAAGCACCTGCTCAGGTGTTTCGTGATCGAATTAAAGTCGAACTCTCACAATAGTTATCAATAGCTACACTGGTTCACTCAGTCATAAGTTGTTTACCCCCTATTATAGGGGGATATGATATATAACACCATAGCCATAGTTTTTCGAAGATACAGCTCCAAAACGCAAAATCAAACGGCGTCAAGTCGGGCGAACGTGCTGGCTATTCCACTTTTCCTCGTCTCCTATCCCATCGCCGAATTGTTCATCAAAAAATCTCCAAAATGCAGAGGAGCGTCGTCCTGCTGAAAATGTTCAATTCTCGCAAGGTCTGGATTCTTATCTAATTCGCTCCTTAAATCTTCCAGTAACTCGAGGTAATTTTACGCATTCACAGTCCCTTCAAAAAAGTAAGGCCCTACAAGGCCACCTGCATGAACACCAGACAGTGTAAACTGACATTTACCGCACTCTGTATAATTCATGAAAAATATCGAAAGCCTTCGTTCAATCGATGACAATTCCAAAATGGCATTTTGTTGATTTGTATGGATTATGTTTGTAGATCTGAATGCATCTTTCATGGAAAGCTTTTCTCAGAATCCAAACTTTTGAGCTGTCAGACTATTATTATTCTTTGAAAGACACCTATAGTCCGTTCACGAAAGGTTGAGCACATAGTAGGCGTTTTTTTTTTATCTGAAGTTGGCAGTATTTGCTGTCATAACGTAAAATAAAGTCAACGTTGCCGAATGTAACCGGCCTCGTTCGACGAGATTGCGAGTTATCAGACAACTCTATGCAATATTGACAACATTGCGTATCAATCTGACAAGAACATAACCTAAATTTTAATATACACAGTGGAATATGCCAAATTTCCATGGCCAACCGACGGCTCAACCTTTCGTGAACGGACTATATTTGCCCAGCCTTGCAGCCACACATTTGTCAAATATATTTGTTATGCAAATGAAATCTTCCATAGTATGTTCTCTCGAGATTAAGAAATGTGAAATTATTATTATTTTTTAAAATCTTCGGCTATCGATTTCGGAATTATTCCATCATCAGGCTAGCTGAAAGTACACAAATGTAGAACATGTATTTATTAAGGTGAGAGTATGCAACTTACTGTCTTGAATTAAAATGAACAGAAACTGTTTAAAAACATTAAAAAATGGTCTTCCTCTGTCAGAATTGTTAAAATTTTGAATTCTAGTCAACCTTTATTACCGATATATCTTTCTTGTGGGAATGTCAAACTGAATATGGAACTATAGGATATGTGCGAAATGTGATATCTAATTGCTCAGTCTGAAAATATGATCTGCGGAGTCCGGTATCGTTTAAATGTGTGCCTAAAGCGGAAAGGGGTTGATTTCTTTTGTGTTCTTTGAATCTTTTTTCTACATTACGAGTTATCATTCCTATGTAAAATGAAGGGTATTTTGTGCATGTTATCTCATAGACTCCGCTGGATTGTTCAAGTTAAGATTTCATTTTATTATTAATCAGTATATCTGCTATTGTTCTGCGTCGTTTACTTGTTAGTGTATAATTGTATTTCTCTAAAGTATGTTTTAGTTTTTCATGTAGATAATATAGAATTCAAAATTTTAACAATTCTGACAGAGGAGGACCATTTTTTAATGTTTTTAAACAGTTTCTGTTCATTTTAGTTCAAGACAGTAAGTTGCATACTCTCACCTAAATAAATACATGTTCTACATTTGTGTACTTTCAGCTGGCCTGATGATAGAATAATTCCGAAATCGATAGCCGAAGATTTTAATAAATAATAATAGTGTGTTTTATTTTATTTTACATTTCTTAATACTTGTTATGATTATTGGTCTCAGTGTAATTTTCACCTCCTTTGTGGGTTGGAATAATGATGATTTGTTTTAGAACATTTCAATATTGACTGATTTCAAAGGAAAAGTTCACTAAATAAGCTACTATTGTTTGTGATGAGGATTGGTACTATTTTTTGGTTGGGTTTATATGCTCATCATGACAATTCACTTAAATGGTTGATTTAAATTCTTTTATATATCCAATAGGGCTATTCGTTTTGTTTGATGAGTTGAACAGGAGCAACTCAGAAGCTTGAAGTCCTGCGTTATTTATGTTTGAAGTTCGACGTTCTGGAGTAACCAAATTACCATATGATTTTTGTTCACATCGCTGCTGTGTTGTTGCACAGCTTCACACCTGTTTTTCTTAAATAATAATGATGTTGTACATATAGCTGTCAATGATTTGGGAAATAAATAAGTTTTTTTACAGATTATGTTATTGGAACATCTGCTCAAGCTAAACTGCTTCGATTGTTCTCAACTCACTTATCGAATGTATTGAACCATTGTCAGTATGAAGACTTCGTGAATAAAATCATGTCCATCAAGTCGATCAATGTTAAATTGGATGGTGCAGTCACAGAAACGATGATACCAGGATTCTTTATAAGGTATGTACCTTAATTCTTTCTCTGAAATAATTCAATCGGAATTTCCTCTACTGCTCCTCAGTTCATTCATATTAAATGATTATTCTAGGAAGCCTTTTGTTACGGATTTTCATTTCCACACATAAAAGTGCGTACCTACCTAATAATTTTTTTATAATATTTATTATTTAAATTTAGATTACAAAACTGTTTGTTATTAATATATTTATTTTATTTATGAAAATAAACTATAAAGCAGCATGAAATACTAATAACATAATTGTTTATACACACAGGATGTAATTACAATAAGATTTCGGAAATACTCTATAACCTGTTTATAAAATTTATTTTATCCATTTGATAGATGTGTGAGTTTACTTCTATCGTCGAATATAAAAACAGTCTTAAAGAGTTATGCCTCGATGCAGAATGCCTCGCCATTGCGAGCCGACATTAATAATATCTTGGGACTCTTGGGCACTGGGCAGGAGGAGATACGTGGATTCGGACCCCCCCATCCACCGAAATTTTTTAGAAGTACAGGATTAAAATATTTTCGGTTGAAAATTATAATCTGGTCTCTCGGTGGACACCTTCCTTCCCACGATTTTTTTTTCTGGCTACGGCCTTGACTCACTTGGGCGAAGAGGCGGGAATCGAGGCGAAGGCAGAGACAAGACTTGTCTCTGGCGAAGACTCTCGCCGAGGACCGCGTACTTGGACGAAGCGATGCGTCGAGAAGGCATCGGAAGAAATTCTCCCTATCTCCCTAGGCCGCAATGAATTTTTATTACCCTTGTTGCATACCGCCTACCTCAGAGTAAGAAATAAATGTTTATTTCTTACTCTGAGCCGCCTACCCGCATGAACGAGAGGAAAGCTATTGTTCGAATCGTGTTTTTGTTCAAAATCTTGTTTTAATTGGGAATTTTTCAATGAAATCCTCGTCGTCCTACCTTCATCCAGGAATACAAAAAAGAAATTATATTAAATCATTGATACGAAATGCTTATTTTCTCTTTAACCGATTAAAAACACAAAGCAAGTAGTGATCGAATTCCTTCATTCTGGTGATTTCAGATACCTTTTTCTACGACAACATCGAAAAATGTCTTCTTCTTTTTCACTGTTAGAAAATAATTCACTGAATAAACATGAAATACTTCATGAAGCAATCATTCACAATCAATTATCAATAAATATATTATTCTTAATAAGATATCACATTTATTGCAATGATATAATTGATGGTATACTTCCAACATTAAATCCAGAACATGTTTGATGTTTGCCGATCATATATCCCTCGAAGGAATTATTCCACAATTTTCCAATTTTATCAGATATTTTAATTTCTTTGGAAGAAGGATTTTTCGATATTTTGTTGTATTCACATAATATAATACCTATATTTCAGACGATTTGAATTCACATTCACAGTTGAACAAAATACAAAAATGTTGTTTGTATTGTTTATAAAATTTTTCCAGAAAATCGAGAGAATTCTAGTCAACACTCGCATGAGCTATTGAAAATCAACTCATTTCTCACAAATACAAATATTACTTCCTTGTTAACCATTGACAAAATTCGAGTATAAAATTTTCATAAAAACCGCAAATTTTTCCTCGAGTTGGGAATACAGCGACTACCTAATTGAGGACCGTCTCGAGAAATATGTCGCGCACATGACTCAAGGATCATTCAGGTGTCATACGACTCGCCTCCTCGCTGCTCTTCGCTTCGTGCCTCCTAGGTGAGAGTCTACCCATTTATTTCAATGCAAACTTCTCCGGAGGAAAACGACGCGTCTAATATACCTCGCGTCAAACGATTCGCCTAGATGAGCGTCTACCCATTTGACTCAGTGTAAATACCTCCGGTGGAAAACAAACTGAAGCTCTCTCAGATTATGGGGCGTAGTTGCGAAAACCGCCTTTATTGGGAGCACTATAGACACAGAACACAGTGTTCTGTGCTATAGATCGCAATGGAATGTAACCCCTTAAACAATCTACAATCTACAACTCCCTAATACTATACTATTCTAATGCTATATTTTTCGCAGTTTTATGTCATACATGTCAACCATGCTTACCTGTGAAATCCTCGTAACAGAAAGGCTGAGCGGAGTATGGGACAGATCTGCTGTAGCTGGAGTTACAGTTGTAGAGATGCTTTCCACCCATTTCATTCTACAGTTCGGTGTAATGGTAGTACAGTTATTCGAAGTACTCTTCGTTATTTTTGGCCTTTATGGTGCAGAGATACTGGGGAGCTTCTGGCTGTTGACTTTATTTGGACTTCTTCAAGGGATTTATGGAATTTGTTACGGTAATTCACTTTAAAATATGAATTTCTTATTACGCTCAACTATTTTTTTATTTTCCAAAATTCTTCGATATATAAATTACCTGTGAACGATCGTTTTATGATACATTTGTAGGGACTTTGCATTTATCACTTAGAGCAATGAAACTATGATCATTTAAACACAGGGTAATGAGTTATGAAAGTGTCATTGTAATCCAAAATAATTATATTGAAGCATTAATTAACTTACTGACTCAGATTTTTAGGAGTCTTTTACTCACGGATTGTATTTTCCGCTTTTAAGCAGTTTTTTATTTAATTTATTCATTAATTATTAGGCTCGCAACTGAGATGCTGCAGGTTTTTCATGAAAATTCCTATAACAAAAATAGTGAAAACTGAATATGTATATAATTCTGAATATTGCCCATTTGTTATTACCAACTTTTTCAATATCTCTGATAGCGATATAGAATACCTTTTCCTTTAAAATGTTTATCTTTCAAGACAATCCTCGAATAAATCCCTTTTTTATGTCCTCATATGAAAGATACTGCAGAGAGGTGTTGTCCATAGGGTGGAGTTTTGTCGCGTTTTGACGAATTACTCAGATGATTAATCGAGTAAAGTTATAGATGATTTGATCGTATAGGAAGCTGAAACTTTAGATACTCAATTACACTCAGCCACTTGCACTGCCACTCGCGCTGCCTGAAATAATCCTCGAAATACTTCTCCGGCAGTATCGAAGGCAGTGAGCATTCACACTCTGCTGCATCATTTCTCTCGCGACCAAATCTCGGCAATGACGAAAGGAGAAATTCCACAGCAACCTAGTTATTACTTATTGCCACTCGCGCTGCCAATCTTTTGACAATTAAGGGAGCGTAGGGCAGCGTGAGTGGCAACGACAGAGGCAGAAGAAGTGTAGTGATTATATTCTCCCCTGTCCCCTGCCGTGCAAGTGAGCTGGGTGTAATTGAAATGACAGCATCGGTGTTAAAAGAACTCAATGAAAATTGAGGATTTTATAGATTTTAAAAGCGGGTTCTTCAACACTGCTCCACCTTTTATTGAAAATATATATCTTTCACAGGTTTCTTAGTGTCAATTATCAGTAGAGACAACTATTTCGCTGCTAACGTATTTATTGCTGGAGGATTTTATCCAACAATTTTGATTTCTGGTGAGTATCATTTATAGTAAGAGATTCAATTTTTCTACTCGGCTGTTGTGAACCTAGATCTAAAAGCTCACAGCTGGCAAACCTATAACAGCTAATAGGTAGAAAATTGACTTCCGAATTCATTATCGTATGACACTCAGTTTTTATTTATTCTCCTTGTGAAAATATTAGAGATTACTTCGTGCTGAAACTGCCAATTCTTGGGACCCATCATATAACGCTTGAATTAATTCTTTTTATACTTTCGTATTGAAATTTTTCGATGCAATAATTATTTAATAAATAATTTTATCTACGACTATTGTATAATCTACCCATTATACCTCTCTTTGCTCGGCCATGATAATATCCAAATCACAAAGTGAATAATGAGCTATTATTCACTGCTGTCAGATGACAAGTTCTCCAAAAATTTTCATGTGTCAAATTGACTTTTTCCACACTTGTAACAGAAGGGTCTTGTCACGGTCGCAAAATATAACAATCTTCAATAAATATATGCAGTAGTCGTGGATGAAGAATAGTATGCCACTTGGGTATAATGGCTATTATTATACGCTCGTTGCATAAAATACTATTTTGTCATTTTTTGTTTTTCCAGGAACGTTTTGGCCCATCGAAGCCCAACCGAAGTTTTTGCAATATTTTTCTTCGCTGACGCCCTTCACTATTCCAACAGAATCCTTCAGGAATGTGTTGAGGAGAGGTTGGGGCCTAACCAATTTCGGAGTGGTCAAGGGTCTAGGTGTTTCACTTATTTGGACTGCATCTCTAATGATATTGTCTATTTATTGCTTGAAAAAAAACACAATAAAAATAATTTTAAATATGTGTGTCTTCTATATGTGTCTGAGGGTACCCAGCCGGTTTAATTGTGTAAAATATTTTTTTGAATGATTATTTTCTTATCTAAAACGTAAAGTTGTACTTTCTCGCACGAGATTGCCGTTGCCGAGCAACTCCGCTTCGTGTAGTTCGGCAACGCCAATCTCGTGCGGGGAAGTACAACTTTAGGCTCTAGATAGGAACAATATTTTCAATACAACTTTTTTTAATAAAATAAAAAAAGCAATCATTTATATTCGTTTTTACAAATAAATACACTCAGAAATTCAGTTGATATGAAAGTTCGTAGGCCACGTCAATACTATTTTTTCTCGTTTTAGTAGAACGAGTGCTAGTATCGTTTTGCCCAAATGTCTTTAATTTTAGAATTTCAAGCCGAAAATAGTCTCAAACGATAGTGTTCAACTCCCTGAGGCAGATCCGTGGTCGAATTAAAATCTGTCCGTGGGACTGGCCGTCCGTTGGAACGATAACTTTCGAAGGGATTGTCCTAGAGACTTGAAATTTTCAACACAACACACACAAAAAACCCATCGAAATTAAATGTTGCTGCCATATGCAAGATGGCCGTAATAAGCCTCTTGCAAAATTTTGTGAACATAGTGTACACAAAACCGTAGAAAATTAAATTGGAATTTTGAAAACAAGAAACTTCATATTTCCAAAACAAGATAGATAGAATAATAGTTATTTAATCAACTAGGTTATTAGAGACAGCGACTAATGGTCAATATATTTTAATGCGTGAGCTGATCGAACGCGTTAATAGTTCGAGACCATTAGTCGCTAGATTAATGACCGTGTTGATTACAAGATTTTTCCGACGATCTCAACATTAATAGTGTATAAATTCTTGATTGAAATACATTTTCATTTTGCACAAGACTTACATTTGACATAATGGAATTTCTATGTTACAGTAGAGTTTTGACGTTTGTCGTAGTGCTTCTGAATACTTGTGTACGGTTGCCATGAGGATTGCATATTAAAATGGCCAAAAAATTGAGCATTAACATGGGACATTAATGCTCAATTTCGTACACATTAAAATCCCCTTTTATTTCGAGGTCGGCGGAAAAATTTTTTTCGTACACATTAAAAATCACCTTTTATTTCGAGGTCGGCGGAAAAATTTATTTCGTGAATGAAGATTGATTTACTGAATGTTCATGTAAAATTTCAAGAGGACCCCATCTAAGATATCTAAAATAATGTTTTTAGACATCTTAACCGCATCATCAGAACCATAGAATTTAATTTTTTTAATTATCAAGTTTGTACATACGGTATTTCAGTTTTTGAATAATTTCTAGTTTATTATTCCGATCTTGATGAGATTTGCCATTTATATATTTTGTATCAATCTCAAGTCCTATACAAAGTTTTGAGGCCTCATAACTCCACCAATGATGGAGCGCTCAAAAGCACCTGATCAGGACTTTCTTAATTTTTTTTCTGCAACTGTGCCTAAAATAACTATTTTCCCGCGCTGTTTCTGTCTCCGCGATAGTATAAGTTTCCGCATAAATTTGTACTTTTCCGCACGAGATTCGGTTATACTTACAGAGACGAAAACAGTGCGAAAATTGTAATTTATATAACGATCCCCAAAAAATATTGTTTCTGGGACGGATAGATAACATTTTAGGCGAGCCCTAGGTAAAAATTGGAAGTCTGCGAGTCCAAAAAAACTATTTTCGGGATTGTTGTGTGCAATTTTTTTTCGACAATTATTGTAAAGGACTAATATCGCTGTAACATTTAAAAATCCCCTAGGGCTTAAGCACCGAAATAAGAAAACAAGTATAATATCTGTTTACGTTCATCAGCGCCCTCAACGGTAGCTGAAATCGCGAAAAATTTCGAAGGCCAACTTTTTCAAATCATGAAAAAACAAGTAGATCCAAAAAATGGTAGTTCAAACGTCAGTTTGTTCAGCAGGTTATGAAAACATAACCGCACTTTTCAAACTTCAAAGCAAAGCACAACTTGTTAACTTTTCGAAGTAGAAAAATCATACAAAATAAACTTATTCTAAACAGAATAAACATGTGTAGTATAAATGATGCAGGTGATATAGAGGATATAAGTAACTCTGTGCCTGTCTCAAAATTGAAAACAAAAATGTTAGTTGTACATAACTCAAAATGAAAATACTAAACGAAGATCTATTTCAGACTTCCTGACAAATGCAACAAGTGTAAGGAAAGTAAAATAAGCATTTTGCTTCGCAACAAAGATGCTTATTGTAAAGAATGTTTTCTAGCAAGTACCACTCATAAGTTCAAAGCTTTGCTAGGAAAACATAGGTTGATAAAAGATAATGACAAAGTTTTAATTTACTACAAAGGGGGTCATCCAACCACGGCTTTATTACATTTTTTGAAAACAGGTTTAGAATTAGATACTCCAAAAAGGATAAGATTTGTACCGCTATGCTTATTCATTGAAAGTAAGTAATGTCAAGATACCTTTAAATGCCTACATATTAAGGTGTGTTCTTTTATTCACCGATGGATTCACCCGGATGGAAACCAGATGAATTGTCAGATGGCTCATCAGATGTCGAATAAAAGAACGAGTTGATAGTTATCTGCTGTTTAGTTGAGTCGTGACAGATAACATTGACGTTTCTGCCATACAAATTTACCCCCTCCACTTGATTCATCAGAATTTCATCACATTCACCGGCTCTGAAAGTCGATGGATCCGATGAGCCACCGATGGAAACATCGGTGAGTAACCGAACGAGTGACAGTTTCAACCGCTGAATAAACGAACGACTTGATGCAACCGTGGTGACAGCGGTGAATCCATCTGATGAATAAAAGAACACACCTTTAGCATAAAAGCCATCATGAACTTTTTTTACTTATATTTTCAGATCAATTCAACACAATAGGTGATAATTCATTGACCTCATTGAATAATATAAGTAATGAATTAAAACAATTCAACATTACACTATTTTATACCTCCCTTATTCATTTTTACAATAGTGGTGGTGAAAATGTTTACCTATCTGAAAATAAAGAGGATTTCTTCAAAGATGTTATAGGTAGAGAAGTGAAAGGAAATATTTTTGTAACGTCTGAAACTTTGAGTGATGATCTAGAAAAATTATATGAGTATGTAAAACAATTATCTACTGAAATGTTAAATTTATAATTCTCGTTTATGTACTATTAAGTGTTGAATGAACTAATAATACTTTGTTTCTTTATACAGGAGGAAACTTTTATTATCTGCTGCAAGGAAACTAAATTGCAAATTCATTTTCACACCAGAGTTATCGACTGATATAGCCTCTCAAATCTTATCAGACGTTGCTTTAGGTAGAGGTTCCCACATTCCTCTAACACAGTGAGTATTGAATAGATAATCATGACAGGCATAATAAAAACTCAGTAAAACCCCATATTTTGTTGAATCAAGACTTTTTATAGAAAATTATTCAACTTTAAGAGGAAATTCTTCCCTTTAAAAACATTTGCTTGTTAATTTATGCAATGTCTTGACTTGTAAACGATATCTGTATTGCATATATTTTTGCAGGGTTTTTGTGACACTAGAGATAAAGATATAACAATCATCAGACCACTAAGAGTGTTTGAGATCAAAGAGTTGGCATTATATAATTATTTCCACAAGTTAAATCCTGTTAATCTTGCCATTAAACCGACAAAGACATCGATTCAAAACTTAATTAAGAACTTTGTGGGGGAACTCCAAATTAGTTACCCAGCAACAGTTACAACAATTCTGAAAACTGGCGATAAATTGAGCCTAGCAAATACTAAAAGAAAGCTGCTGAATTATGTTACATATGCCAGGTAAGCATAATGATTCATCTCATCGCTACAAAATAGAGTTGCAACCATTTGCTTTTTTCACAGGGCCCTATTGAAGCAACATCCCAAAACATCACATCAGATGAAGCTGTGAAATTTTCATGTGAAATCTCTAAATCAACAAAACAGAATTCTACAAAATGCAATAATGATAATAAAGAGAAAACGTGCTTCTCCTGCTCAAAAATTGAAGAATTTTTGTTATGATAGCAATTGAAACAACCAGAATTTGTGAATAAGAAATTATAAATTAAGAATAAACAATCTCCACCTAAGTTTTTTAGTGGAATGAAAATTTCTGATACTGTATTCGGTTGATACCACTATATTTTTTTCAATCACAAGCTGGTACCTCTTGAGCTGAGCAAATTAAAAGTTGAAACACTTGTCGCAGTTATGACAGGGTGCCCAGCACAGACACGCATTTGAAAACTTAGGAAAGGCCACCATCCTGCCTTTAAAAGCTAAGTCAAAATTCAATTTCATGAATGTGACTGTACAGGAATTTAAGAAAGTGCTTAAGTGAATTCCTAACTAGTTTTTTTGAGTCTAGCTCCTTTCCAGAGTTTACTTCTGAATTGTGGGTTCAAATTATGTTAGAATTCTCAATTGCAGGATTCCAACAAACAAAATAATAAATTCTTCAATTATTTGTCTTATCAAGAATAGGTCAAATTATCCTTAAGAATAGATAGAAACAAAAAAGAAAAACTTCAAATTTGACTTGCTGTAACTCTCTTCTATGAAATGTTAACATTTATCAGCTTGTCAGGTAGAACTGAAAGTAAAACTATTTGTGACATTGGTTTCTTCATCAGAGTTCAACCTAGTGAATTCTACTGAATTAATAATCAGCTAAAAATTCGAAAATTACAGATACTTCTTCAAATGCACAATGAATAATATTTTTAAGAATTTGGTTGAACACAATGATTGGAATAATTTATTATAACACAGATAGACAATCAATATAACAACATAAAATTATAAGAAATACAAAAAGAGGTATTAAATATACTGTTTCGAACACTGTTCAAATTTGATTAGAATTATTATTAACGGTAAAACCAGCAGTGATTTCAGTGGTGATTTGTTCCCATGCATTAACTTGCGATTGTTCATATTCTATCTGTTTGTTCACAAAATCTAGAAGGATTTTTTTGATACAATCTTGTTTTTCCATTTGCCATCTCTCCAAGTCGCTTCGTAAGCACTCATTTGCACATTCTAAGTAGTCTTGGTTTGCTTCTACCTTTTTCAGTAGTTGTGGAATATGAGTTCCTGAAAAAATGTTTTTAATTGACTAGAAAAATGAATAAGAAAATATTTTTCCATTTAATGGAATTCCTCCATTTTGTTCGTTTTATTCACATAGAAATTATGAACAAGTTACCCAGTTTTTCTAATTGTTCATCGCAGCTTCGTTGTTTCCATGATTGAAAGCTGGCACTTTCCGAATTTTGGGAAATAGCAACAAGCTTGTCCTTTTGATTATGTTTCTTGTTTAATTCTTCAATTGCACTTTCATATGCTTGCTGATGCGTCTCCCTCCTTTTTAAGGTGTCTTGGACAACATCAATATAACTCAAGAAATCTTTCATTGGATTTGCCATCGTATTGTTGTAGTTTTGAACCAATATGTTCTGTGATGAAGACATTCTTTCCAAGGCATGGCCAATTCCTAAAACCACATATCAAGTGAATTTTTTTCACACAGGTTTCATAACACATACCTTGAAGAATACTGGATAATTCTGGTTCAGATGTGGCCCAAGTAGTGAAAATTGGATGGAAACTGTTGAGTTCTGTAATGAACTCTGTCCTCTCTCTTATAATTCTGTTGGATATTTTTTCCACAGAATTCAATTTTTCAGATAATGCGCTTAAATAGGCTTTCATTTTATCAAATTCATAGTGACGAATTTTTGCACCTGTAAGTGATGTGTTGCTCAAACTTTGTGATCTTGAGTTGTGATCGAACTGTTTCTGCTTTCGATGAATCAAAAGTCCTTAAAAGAGGGAAAGTAAGAAAGGTGATATTTCCTTGAAAATTTCGGTATACCTGTTGCTTAGCAGTTAAAAAATGAAACAATTGTTCATTACAGCTCAATATAGGATGCTGAACAATTCTGGATATAAATAAATTTAAAGCTTTCATTCGTAACAGTATAAATTCTTTGGAATATCTGTCAAGTTGTCCCATCAAGGTATGCTTTCCAGGAAGAGGCTAAAACGATAAAATTTAAGAACAGTCCTAAAACAGCGACAACTTTCATACTGGGACAATACAAAATGGATGATACTCCACTAATTTCTGTCTGAGCCATATAAAATCATTATATCTTCTTCGAACACAATATTCATTTTCTGGAAACTCTATACGAGCAACCTTTGTTGTTATTCGGAAAGTGATATAAGTTTCCAGAGTCTCCAAATGTTTTTGTGGATTGTCTATCTTCACACAAAGATCAGAATTTTCATCCATGTTCAGTTCAGCTAGATTTTCCATATCCTGTATTGTAGAAAAGCTTTCAAAACTAGGAGACTGCACCTACAATTTCATGCATTAAACATAATTCATTTCATCAATGTAGATGCTAACAAATGAGTTTTCAAGAGAACCACTACAAAGACTTGATTGGTCGTTATCTTTGTTACTCTTTAGAATGGAAGGAATGTCTTTATTTTCAACTACAACATCAAGAACTGCAGATGCACTAGACATGTTGAGTCCTTATCAGTTGTTGTTTCCCAAACAATAATTAATTATAAGCCTATATTTTCAGTAAGATTTGTTTCAAAGATAAAAATAATAGCAGCAGAGGACGAATATATTGATGGCTACTGGAAAATCCAGAAGAATTTTAACGTTTGCCTATAAATAAGAGATTCGTAACATGAAGGTATCATAAAATTTCCTTTTTCGAGGAAACTAGCCCGGATCGAAAGTGGGCAAGGAAATTTGTGATTTCACAAACACATTGGCGTAACTAATAGGAAAGTATGATGAGATGATGCAGTTGCAATCATAGATAAAATATACTAGTTGCAATTAATCAAGATTTCGTCCGGATGATATTTTCGAATTCCATAATGATTAATTTGTAACTAAATTATCATGTTTTGGAACAATGGTACCTCAGATCAATGAAGAAACAAGAAACTTCTTTATTGAACTGTAATTATTTACAGTTCCTCTTACTACGCCTCTGCTTACATTTGATATCAGCTGATTTCAGTCATTTGAGCAGTTGTCATGTCAAAAATGAAAATAATTTTTTAGGTTGTATTTTTGAACAGATGAGATCCCAAAGGAGGAAATAAGGAAAATTATTTAGCATCACTATTAGTTTGCCATTTCAACATCATGGCTAATACAGGAGTACTACCTTTTGTTAGAGGAATTGATTTCACTAGAAATGATTTCAGTGTATGTATATCATCATCGATGAATCATAAGGGAATAATCATCAAATTTGCACTTCTTATAGGAAGAGAAGTTTCCTGAGGCTGTAAGCCATATGACAGGAGTCCAATGGCTAAAGTTGGATCGTACAAACCTGACTGAAATACCCAATGAAATGGGTAACCTTCTGAAACTGGAGCACTTATCGATGACTAGAAATAATTTAGAAAAGTTGTATGGAGAATTAACTGAATTAAATTGCTTAAGAACGCTCAATTTGCGCTATAATAAAGTCAAAGCATCAGGCATACCAGCTCAATTATTCCATTTGGAAGAACTCAACACATTAGATTTAAGTCATAATAACTTACGAGAGGTTCCCGAGGGACTTGATAAAGCTAAATCACTTCTAGTATTGAATTTGAGTTATAACAGGTAAAATGAATTAATGAGTATGCTCCTAGTTTTGGATATTACAGACTATAGTTAGTTCACGAAAGTTTGAGCGCATATAGTCTATTCACGAAAGGTTGAGCCGTCAGTTGGCCACGGAAATTTGGCATATTCCACTGTGTATATTAAAATTTTAGGTTATGTTCTTTATTTTCCTGTCAGATTGATACGCAATGTTGTCAATATTGCATAGAGTTGTCTGATAATTCGCAAGCTCGTCAGTCGATGCCGAGTACATTCGGCAACGTTGACTTTATTTTACGTTATGTCAGCAAATACTGCCAACTTCAGATAAATAAAGAAACGCCTACTATGAACGGACTATAGTAGCCGTTTGTTTATTTATCTGTTGGCAGTATTTGCTGTCATAACGTAAAATAAAGTCAATGTTGCCGAATGTACCGGGCCTCGTTCGACGAGCTTGCTAGTTATCAGAGAACTATGCAATATTGACAACATTGCGTATCAATCTGACAAGAAAATAAACAACATAACCTAAAATTTTAATATACACAGTGAAATATGCTAAATTTTCATGGCCAACCAACGGCTCAACCTTTCGTGAACGGACTATATCTTATGTGTAATTTTAGACTGACTATAACTTTACACTAGTGACTTGATTAAATATTGTTTTCAGCATTGACAGTATTCCAAATTCATTATTCATCAACTTAACAGATCTATTGTTTTTGGATTTGAGTCACAACAACTTGGAGACATTACCACCACAAACGAGAAGGCTAGCCAATTTACAAACTTTGATTCTGAGCAATAATCCTTTAGGTCATTTCCAATTGCGCCAACTTCCTTCACTTCTCAATCTTCAAACATTGCAGATGAGAAACACCCAGAGAAACTTGAATAACTTTCCAACGAATTTAGAAAACTTAACTAATCTTGCTGACATAGATTTATCACAAAATGCATTACCAAAAGTGCCAGAATCTTTATATTCTTTGCCAAATCTTAAAAGGTTGAATTTGAGTGAGAACGAAATCACTGAGGTATCAACAGGTATGTGAAAAATACAATGAATTAATCTCAATATTCTTAAATCGATAACTTAACGTATCAAAGTACATAACCGAATTTCTTGCAATTAACTTGAATTCATAAAATCAATTCTTTCGATCTCAGCAGGAACAATTTATATTCTGAAAATTCTGGTTTTAGCGATAGAAATGTGGCAGAAATTGGAGGTATTAAATTTATCCCAAAATAAATTGACCAGTTTACCTTCTTCATTATGCAAAATCTATACTTTACGAAGACTGTATGTAAATGACAACAAGTTAGATTTCGAAGGTATTCCTTCTGGTATTGGCAAATTAGGATCACTGGAAGTATTTTCAGCGGCTAATAATGAACTGGAAATGATTCCTGAAGGTACAAGACCTTTCAAAATACGTATTTATGCCTTTGAATGAATGCTTATTCTATTTTAGGTTTATGCCGATGTGGTTCTCTGAAAAAACTTAATTTAAGCTCAAATCGACTGATAACTCTGCCAGATGCTATACATTTGATAGGAGATATGGAATCTTTGGATTTGAGAAATAACCCGGATTTGATAATGCCTCCAAAACCAAAAGAATTGAGCCAAGGTGCTGGTGTAGAATTTTATAATATTGATTTTTCGTTACAAAACCAATTGAGGTTAGCAGGAGCTAATGTTCCAGTTCCTACACCAGCACAAAGTATGTATATATTTAATATAAATAAAATATAAAGTATTAGGAAAGATTAAAATTTATCTATCACGATCAAAATTTCTTTTCCAGATCCCAGTAAAGATCCAATTGCAAGAAAAATGAGACTTCGAAGAGGTAGAAGAGATCAAGAAGAAGCAGATCAAGATCAAGCTAAAATACTTAAGGTGGGTAGTATACATTTCCACTTTCATGTTGAATTAATACTTTGTTTCATTTCAGGGTATGAAAGATGTAGCCAAGGATAAAAACATGAACATTCAAGATGAGGATGCAAGAGCAGAGTCTTTGAAGTAGGTATTAAACAAAAAAAAATTTATGCAGAAAACGCAACTAAAAATATAGGCCTTTTCGGAAACTCACTCGGGTTAACTCGATCCCTAACCTTCTTGTTTGTTCACCTAACCTGAACATCCAACCCGTGTTTGAAAAGTACGGTGCTATAAACTCGATCACTGACCCAGGTTGATTTATCGTAACCCTACAAAAGAGCAGAGTCGTAGAGTCACCGCATGCGCACTGCAGTTTAATTTTGTATTGAAAAAGGCGGGAATAAGTCTTCTACTCTTTTCTTAGTAATTTCATATATTCTATTCCTGAAAATTATGCAAAAAGAAGAGAATTTGGCTCAATGTAAAATTTGTGGTTCTATGAGCCAAGAAAATTATGTATAACAACTTCTTTGTATGCAGATCTTTCTGCGCTTAGCTACAGACTTCTTTACTTCTTTATCATAGTTACTCAAAAATAACATTAAATATGCCAGGACACACCAGAAATTATAAGAAAGATTTCACAAAAGCCAATAAATGCAAGCAAAGCTAGGGACAATCCGAAAATAAACTGGAACTGAATAAACAAATTCTTTACTTCTTCAACATAGGTACTCAAAGTAACATTTAACATGGAAGGGTACACCAGAAATTATAAGAAAGATTTTACAAAAGCCATTAAATAGACTGGGACTGAAAACATAAATTCATACAATATTTGGTCATGTTTCTATCTTGGCAATAATTAACTTGTGCAAATGTAATACAGGTTTAGAAATTCACATCGGAAAGATACGATTTACAATGCATCAGACAGAGAATTTTGCCGTACAGTTGAACAGTTTTATATTCGAGAACCTCACGTGCTGTAACTGAGTGAATCCAGTTGTCCTATTGCAATAATGTAGTGTTGTCTCTTTCTTAACCTTGGGAGTGGCAATATGGTAATGATCCTGCAGTACGCGCATCGAATTATTTTATGTGTCAGGCTGCCTGTAATACTCAATTCAAGTTCTTGCAGTTGCCTACCATACTGCCTAAAATAAGTCAATCCCAACCATGAGAGAGAAACAACACTAGATTATTGCAATCTTACAACTGGATTCAGTCAGTTACTGCTCGTGAATCTCTCGAATATAGAACTGTTCAACTGTATGGAAAAATTCTCTGTCTGATACATTGTATATCGTATCTTTCCCATGAGTATTTCCAACCTGTATATTCACGAATTCCGGATGTATCTTTTTTAGTCTACATTATTACTTGCAATATTATCTTCATCAGGCATTATTCGCTTGTTTGTGGTTAAATGAGTACATTAGTAATCTTATAATGTAATAACTTGTTAAGGCCGAAAAGATGGGATGAATCTTTGGAGAAACCACCTTTAGATTACTCCGAATTTTTCGATGAAGACGCTGGTCAATTTCCTGGCATCACCATTTGGGAAATAGAGAATTTTCTACCAAACAGAATCGATGAAGTGGCACATGGCAAGTTTTATGAAGCTGATTGTTACATCGTTCTGAAAACAACATTGGATGAGAATGAATCGCTGTCCTGGGAGATCTATTTTTGGATTGGAGAAAAGGCTCCTGTGAGTTTGCAAAGAATTTTAATACATTTATTAGCTTGCATGTTGTTCAAATTTATTTCTTTTTTTTATTTTCAAATAAACTATTATGATTCTACTAGCTGATCCGGCAACCGTTTCTTGCCTTATAAATTATAAATAACCTAGATACCGACTGCAGCGCCACCTGTCGGGCTGATTTGTGAATCTAAACGATTCTCGAATCTCCACGAACACACACAAAAAATTTCATCAAAATTGGTCCAGTCGTTTAGGAGGAGTTCAGTCACATACACACGCACACAAGAAATATATACAGGGTGGCCATTTGAAAACGAAACAGACGAGATTACAGACGAAATAAATTTTTTCGATAGAAATGCTCGGACAGGTCGATTTCTGTTTCGAGGGGGACAACTTAAGATGTAGGTTACGGACGCATAGCGCTTCAACCCTTGCTACTACAACCCTCACCACCAATTTTTGAATAGGGAAGATGGGGTGAGTGATACCTCATTTGAAAGGTATTTTTATACTGATTTCAGCACAGTAATTGTTTTTTCATTTTATGCATTAGTTCTCGAAATATTCTTAACTAAGTATTTGAAAATGAAGTGGTGTTTTCATGGCACTTGTAGTGTTTTTTTGTGAAAAATCGACATTTTGAGCTTCAAAACAACCATGTTTATCTAAATGTCGTTGATTGAAGAATTCTGCGGTTCTATTCGCACATTGATTGTTTGCAAAAAAAAAGTGAAATTATTTCCACCCTCTCTGCAATTGAATAAACCATGTCGAACAATGAATTAGAACACATACAAGTCTTGATTCAAAACTAAGAATAATTCACATGTCAAAAACCAGTACCTAAGCCAACTTAATGATCTGTTCGTAATAAATAAAAAATTCGATTCTCATTTTTTTGAAAAAGATATGAATTCAATAATCAACAAAATGAAAACATTATTGAAGCCAACTGAGAAAACACTTCATAATTAAGTCGGAAATCGTTTCACGAATTGGGACTGGGATATTTCTGTGGCATCATTAATGATTTGATTTTCTTACCTGGTAATCTGATTAGAGATATGTACGTACCTATTTGGACTTTTTGGAGATTTCTATCGATCAAGTGTACCGCATGTTATTGGAAATACTGCAAATTATATCGAAGATAATTTAGATTGAGTTTCAGCAAGATTGAGCTCTTTCGCAATACGCTTTGTTTGTTCGACATCTTGATAAAAGATTCTATGTCAGTGGATTGGAGGAAGGAAGCCACAGTCATGGTTGTTTTGAAGCTCAAAATGTCGATTTTTCACAAAAAAACACTACAAGTGCCATGAAAACACCACTTCATTTTCAAATACTTAGTTAAGAATATTTCGAGAACTAATGCATAAAATGAAAAAACAATTACTGTGCTGAAATCAGTATAAAAATACCTTTCAAATGAGGTATCACTCACCCCATCTTCCCTATTCAAAAATTGGTGGTGAGGGTTGTAGTAGCAAGGGTTGAAGCGCTATGCGTCCGTAACCTACATCTTAAGTTGTCCCCCTCGAAACAGAAATCGACCTGTCCGAGCATTTCTATCGAAAAAATTTATTTCGCCTGTAATCTCGTCTGTTTCGTTTTCAAATGGCCACCCTGTATATTAAGATATACACACATTGCCAAAAATCATAGTCCCCTTATGAACTACCAACTTGTTGAATTTTAGAAAATTAGTGACATATTTATTCAAGTTTGCTTTTCAAATAACACTCACCTAACTTGCCACAAGAAACTGTTCTGTTATTACCTCAGAGTAAGAAGTAATCAAAGAGATGCCCCTATGTGTCAATAGTACTGCATTGTGATCAACCAACATCTAGAGTGAAATCACTTTACTGCCGAAACTGGGGTAAAGTAAACAATAGGTCAGATTTTCATTTCTACAATTTCTCAATACATATAATACATTTTCTAATTTCGCCATAGCTATAATTACCGAAATACCCTTAATAGGTCAATTACATTGAGATATTTTATAAGCTGCTACTGAGCGAATTTAGTAGTTTATTGTAAATTCGTTCAGTGTAATTGTGTTAACAAACCAACAATCTGATTGTAAAAAAGCTGCGACTAAAGTTGAAAGCTGGACTACTTTACACGCTAAATCGTTGGCGTTTTGGCTTGTTGCCATGTAAATAAGCCGTGCTACTAAACAATCTGTGAGATTTCATTTACTCGGTGGTTCCTGGTTCTCAAATTTGAAAACGTATTTGACATTTATCTTAGATCCTTGACAACGATACAAACATGAACCTCATGTGGATCGCTCAATTGTTGGCTACTCAGCGAGTAGACAGTTTTGTTTGTAATCATCACAATCTCACAAGCTAATTTTCGCGCTTCTAAATTCGCTGAGTAGTATCTTGTAAAGTATCTCAATGTAATCGACTCATAAGCAACAATAAACTACCACCAAATCAGTAAAATAATAAAGTTTATGAACGTCAAATCGAAACAAAAATGTAAACACGACGCATCAAATAAATTAACAGTAACAACGATGTCGCCAAACTGACAGAATTGTCTTTAGCAGACTATTGCTGTTAGTACCATAGTAGGGGAGCCGTAGACCAATTATCCCAGTACGGAATAAAGCTATGCGTTTTCGCAACGCTGAATGTTGTTCGCGTTCATAAACAGATTCTACTTGGCTGCTTCAACAAATGCGTGAAGGCATCTCTAGGTTTACTTTTTACTCTGAGGTTATTGCAGACTTCATAAGCAGAACAATAGGACACTGTTTCAATGGAAACAGAGGGAAGGAATATACACATCAAAAAGTCTTGGTTACCTATCAACTCTCAATTTGTTGAATGGAACATGACAATTTTTTTTGGGGGAATCTTTATTATCTTATCACTTAAGACAATGAACCAGCAAAAAATCTTCCTTGATCGGCAGAATACTAGTGTATTCAAAGTTGATCAGTTTTCAGCCAATAACAAGAATGTTCAGAATATTCCATAAAAAATGTCGGGACATTAATGACATCTCTTCATCCTATTGTATTTTCCACTTTATTTTCAGTCTCATAAAAATATTTATTCCTTTTTCATTTAAAGTTGGATAAAAGAGCTTGCTCTGCCATACATGCAGTAAATTTGAGGAATTATCTTGGAGCACAGTGCCGTACAATAAGGGAAGAACAAGCAGATGAGTCTGAGGAATTTCTCAACTTGTTTGATGTGCAGATTACATATATAGAAGGTGGCAGAACCTGCAGTGGTTTCTTTACTGTTGAAGACATGGTAAGGCATTGGTATCCTAGGAAGAATTAATATCATTACCCACTCATATGAAGGCATTCAATATTGATACATGAGTTTATTTTTCCAGTCGTTTGAAACACATATGTACAGGGTTCATGCATCAGGCCCCTCCATTCATCTGGAACCAGTAGCAGTTTCAGCAAGTTCACTTGATCCTCGTTACGTGTTTGTTTTAGACACAGGTCTTAATATTTTTATATGGCATGGAAAGAAATCTAAAAACACTCTGAAATCAAAAGCAAGACTGATGTCTGAAAAGATTAACAAAAATGAGAGGAAAAATAAAGCAGAAATCTTCACGCAAACTATGGGTGCAGAAGAGAAGCAATTCTGGATAGAATTAGGTTGTCCTGAAGGGATCCATCAGGACGAGATTCAGGTAAATAGCTTCAAGATGCCAAACTATACGTTACTGAGTTTTCTGGAAAATATATTTCGAAAGCCAATAATAATTAAGTTTCATTTATTTGCTACTCCTTTCAAAAAAGGTTTGTGATTGTATTCATGATATAATAAGATCATGTGGAACTTAATTTTTCTACCGTTAGGATGCGCTGGACGAAAATATATACAGCAGAATTTTAATTTCATTCAATTTTTGTCTGACTTAACCTCAAAACTTTAATTTGACATAATAACGATGTGAGCGACATACGACATGTTGCGGCGTTAAATAAAGTTTTCCGGGTTTCACCAAATTTGCAATATCTTAGATGGCTTATTCCTAAATTGGTTGCTAGTCAGATCTTATAATTTTTCACGTATAATCCATTCACGAAAGTTTGAGCGCATAGTAGGCGTTTGTTTATTTATCTGAAGTTGGTAGTATTTGCTGTCATAACGTAAAATAAAGTCAACGTTGCCGAATGTACCCGGCCTATTTCGACGAGCTTGCGATTTATCATAGAATTCTATGCAATATTGACAACATTGCGTATCAATCTGACAAGGAAATAAACAGCATAACCTAAAATTTTAATATACACAGTGGAATATGTCAAATTTCCACGGCCCACCGACGGCTTAACCTTTCGTGAACGGACTATATTTCAATATTACTTTTAAAGATGTAAAGAATAAAACACTTTCTAGGCGTAATTTTCAATCGCATTTTTCCCGAAATTGAATATTCTGAATTCAGCCATTATAGCTTGATGGCACATAATTATTGATACACAAAATGTATAATAAGTAGAGTGCTTTATTTGTTTAATTCTTCATAGTGTACTTCTGAAAATATCTTGTAAATCACAATTAATACAATATTTTTTAGGAACATGTGGATCCGAATTTTGTACCATTTGCACCAAGGCTTTACCAAGTGCAACTTGGCATGGGTTACCTAGAATTGCCACAAGTAGAAGTGCCATATGGTAAATTAGTTCATACCCTACTGAAGAGCAAGAATGTTTACATTTTGGACTGCTACCTTGAGGTCTTTGTATGGTGGGTATTTCTATAATCACCATGATCTATTTTAAAAACAGAATACGTTATAGGATAGGTAAAAAGTCTACTAGGTTAGTGAATGCCGCTGCTGTCAAGTTGTCTGAAGAACTGTTCAACATGATCGACAGGCCTGATTACGCCATTATTTCTAGAGTTAGGGAAGGTACAGAATCCCAGGTGAGTGATTTTGTATAACAAATTAGATAACATACACTTTGAAGAAAGCACTTGACACTCTCAGAAAAAGTAGCAGATATAAAAACTTACAAGTTATCAAAAAACACTAATTCTGGATGGAAAAAGAGTGTATAGCTCTAGAAAAAAATTAAATTTGCTATGGTGTTTTGTAATTTATTAATTTGGAGTAAGTCCTCAATGATTTATTTTGAAGCATTTTATATTTGATCAATACGATCATTAGACTCATTATTGTTGTAGATATTCAAATCCAAATTTGTTGGCTGGGATGAAGTCATTGCAGTAGATTTCACTAGAACAGCAGAATCTGTGCAAAAAACAGGAGCTGATCTGACCAAATGGGCTAAGCAACAGGAGACAAAAGCTGATCTAACAGCACTATTTACACCTCGCCAACCGTCCATGTCACTGAGTGAAGCTCAGCAGTTGATGGAAGAATGGAATGAGGACCTGGAAGCCATGGAAGCTTTCGTACTAGAAGGGAAGAAATTCGTTCGACTGCCAGAGGAGGAATTGGGTAAGAATAGTACCAAACATTTGCCGGAGTACATACACAGTCAACAAATGGTATTAACGAGTAGCAATCGCCATGAGAACATAAACAATGAAAGCAGAGAATACAATTCATCGATTAAAATAAACCAATATCAAATTCATACTTCTAGGTTAGGGCCGTATTCACAGTCATCCCTCAAAGTGAGGGTGAGTGTGAGTGTCAGATCGCCCTTGAGTAGCTGCAGCCGTTTCATAAAGGATACTCATTTCATGGATACTAGCGCTTTCCCTCAAGTTTAGGCTGGCAAAAATCGCACTCCACTCACTGAGTATTTATGAAACCGCTACATCTATTCAAATGCGATCTGACACTCTCACTCACCCTCGCCTTGAGGGAAGACTATGAATGCGGCCCTCATACTTCTAGGTTGAGTGAACGTCCTAGAATTTCTCGTATCATTTAGAGCTATTCTCTTTACTGATACTTAGCTATCTATATATTCTTTGTATATCACCTCCTTGACTTTTAATGTTGAATAGATAAGCTTCAAACTACGAGTTTGATATTGGTTGATTTTAATTGATCAATAATATTCTCTGCTTTCATTGTTTATATTCTCATGGCGATGCTACGCGTTAATCCCATTTATTTATTTACTATCACGTCTGGTTTGTTGACCAGGGGGAGGTTATTCGTAATGATCAACAGAGATGGCGTTTCGATTCTGTATTGGTCAAATAATACCCGGAAGGATGTGCCAGATTTAAGTATAGATCCTAGAGTGCCTCGTATCATTCAGAGATGTTCTCTATACTGATGGGTACAGATAGGGCGAAATAGCTATCTATGGATGCTCTAGCTAGATATCACCTCCTTGTAGTTCCTTTGAATGTTAACGAGAATAGCTCCGAAGTATGATTTTAATTGATAAACATTATATCCTGCTTTTATTGTTTATTTATAGCAAACTTTTGATTCAGGTCACTTCTATTCCAAGGATTGCTATGTTTTTATGTGTCGATACTGGATGCCCATAGATGAAGACCAACCAGAGCCTGTTAACGAGATGGACGATTATCAGTGTATCGTTTATTTCTGGCAAGGAAGGGAAGCTTCCAATATGGGCTGGTTGACCTTCACGTTCACTTTGCAGAAAAAGTTCAAAGCTCTTTTCCACGATAAGTTGGAGGTGGTGAGAGCTCATCAACAGCAAGAAAACATGAAGTTTATGGCCCACTTTAAAAGAAAATTTATTATTCATCAAGGAAAGAGGAAGCAGAAACCAAAGAACCAGGTGGAACTGTATCATTTGCGATCTAACGGTAGCGCCCTCTATACAAGGCTCGTACAGATCAAACCTGATGCCACCTTGTTGAATTCTGCGTTCTGGTAAGATTTTTGTGTTGATGTTGGATGTTTTGAAAAAAAGTTGCAAATAGGATTCACTCATCATTTTGGTGAATATCGAATTTCGGTGACCAGCAGATGTCGACCGGATTTCAGAATCATTGTATTCATTGAGTATTCCTGAACAACATTAGTGAAACCAACAGGTGGCGGTTTGTCTTGGTCTAGAAAATATTGGCCCCAAAGTTCCAAAAATGTTTCATCTTCACGTCGCTTTTTTCACTGTAAAACGAATTTACTGCTCCAATTTAGTCTATATATGAACATTCAAATAACTATTCGATAAGATTCATTTCAGGTATATTCAATAATTAATGCAGAAACATCGAAATTGAAGGTATCGCATATCCACAAATTCTAAGGAAAGCCCGCCGTTCTTCATGGTAGGTTTGGCAAGAAATTAAGGGAAGGCATCATATCATATTCGCGTGAATGAATATGCGGCAGTGCCGAATCTACCATTATAAACGGCGGGCTTTCTCTAGAATTTGTGGATATGTGTTGCCTCAAGAATTACGATATTTTTGTATTAATTATTGAATATACTTACCTGATATAAAACTATTTGAATATTCGAAGGTATATGGACTAAATTGGAGCAGTGAATTTGTGTTTTTATAGTGAAAAAAGTGACGTGAAGATGGAATATTTTTGCAACTCTTGGGGCCCATATTTTCTAAACTAAGACAAACCGCCACCTGTTGGTTTCACTAATGTTGTTCAGGAAGACTCAATGAATACAATGACACCAAAATCTGGTCGATATCTGCTGGTCACCGAAATTCAATCCATATACCGATTCGGAAATTCACATCGAAAACATACGAGATACAAGGCATCAGACAGAGAATTTTTCCCTCCAGTTGCACAGATGAATAGGCGAGATAATCAAGTGCGATAACTGAATGAATTCAACTGTCCTACTGCAAATATCTAGTCTTGTCTCTCTCTTATCGCAGTATGGTAGGGAACCCGAACTACACGTATAGAATTTTTAATTTGTCAGGCTTCCCGTAATACTCGATTCAAGTATTTACTGTTGCCTACCATACTAAAGAATTACGCTCCTCTAAACGATAAGAGAGAGACAAGAGTAGAATAATGAAGTAAGACAACTGAATTCAGTGTGTTACAGCAAGTGATTGTCTCGACTATTCATCTGCGCAACTGGAGGGAAGAATTCTCTGTCTGATGCATTGTATATCGTATATTTCAGATGTGAATTTCCAAACCTGTATTTCAACTCACTGGGGGCATAATATATCTGATTAACAAAACCCAATTATGCATTTGAGTGCAAAATTTTCTAATAATGTTTTTTATTATTTCAATGTTTTAGTTATATTTTGAATATACCGCTGGAACAAGAAGATTCTGGAATAGTCTATGTTTGGATAGGTTCAAAATCCGATCCTGATGAAGCTAGATTAATACAAGAGATAGCAGAAGAAATGTTTAACAGCCCATGGGTCAGTTTTCAAATATTAGCAGAAGGCGAGGAACCTGACAATTTCTTCTGGGTCGGTTTAGGTGGTAGTAAACCCTACGATACAGACGCCGATTTCATGAACTACACGAGACTTTTCAGATGTTCAAATGGGAAAGGATATTTTATTGTATCTGAAAAATGTTCGGACTTCTGTCAGGTGAGTCCATAAATTTTAAAAAATAATTCCTTATATTGAAAATTAATGCAAAAGAAATTGTGGAAGCATTCCTGTTTGCTAGGGGCGTTCGGCATCGACATCAGACGTGTCGGATCGATCTGAACCGTTCGTTTATTGCATCCGGATTGAGGGGCGTAGACATCTGGAGCGTTCCTCATAAAAATCTGAGCGATCGGACGTCGATCTTTTCGCTCGGTTTATTTCGACGGAGCAAAGCGATTTTATCCATAGAGTTTTATGTTTTTTTATATATTTTTATGTTTTATGTTGAGTTTCCTGATCTGACAACCGATAGATTGAAAAATTCTAACACTTTTATTCTTCTGTTTACATTTATTCATTAAAAACTTAATTATTTCATTAAAATTTTTCGATATAGCTATCGTAGTTATGAATTGACAGGGGGAGATATTGCTTTCTCGTTTCTTTTTCGTGTAATTAATTAATTAATTAGGATCTTTCGGTACAACATCGCCGTATTGAACGACCAGTAGGGGATATTGCATTCCCCGTTTCCTTTTCACCTAATTATTTAATTGACATTTTACTGAAGAGCTACGAAAAGGGTGAAAGTATCGTTAAAAGATGAGTATATTTTCCAAAATAGTGATCTTTGAAATCTCATAATCTATAAAAGTAGAACAGAGCATTATGTTCTGTGGCAGATGCTCTGTACCGTTCGTTTATTCCCAGATATTACAGATGAATCTGTACTATCTGTGGTCACGTGACTAAAAAATCCGTCTGCTCGCGGAGGTCAATGCCGAACGGGCTTGCTATCAGACATTCGTTTAACCATACAGATGGAGTTTCAAGAAAGGAATTTTTCATTCATTATTTTTTTGAAAAAAAAGTTATGGAAATATTTTGAGTTGTATTTTTTTAATTATTTTGTTAAAATTTTTCTTGCTCTGAGAATTTAAAATATTCAGTCTAAATATCTTCTTCAAAATCATTAATGATATAAACTCTGCTACTGTTAATATTTTAAAGTCTATTCACGTTAGGTGGATTATTGCTGAATTTAATGAATTGATGATGTTTGCAATCTGATTCCAGGATGATTTAGCTGACGATGATATTATGATACTTGATAATGGAGAACAGGTCTTCCTATGGCTTGGAGCTAAATGTAGTGAGGTGGAAATTAAGTTAGCATATAAATCTGCGCAGGTAATCTTCATTCTCAATATAACTCATCTTTGCGATATATTGTTAATTTATTATTCATTTTTTTATTCTCTCACTTCAAAATTTTGATTAGATGGGATAATTGTTTGGTGAAATACATCTTTAGTCTGTTCACGAAAGCTTGAGCGCATAGTAGACGTATGTTCATTTATCTGAACTTGGCAGTATTTGCTGTCATAACGTAAACTAAAGTCAACATTGCCGAATGTACCCGGCCTCGTCCGACGAGCTTGCGAGTTATCAGAGAACTCTTTGCAATATTGCGTATCAATCTGACAAGAAAATGAACAACATAACCTAAGATTTTAATATACACAGCGGAATATGCCAAATTTCCATGGCCAACCGACAGCTTAAACTTTCGTGAACGGACTATAGGTAGGCATCCGATTTATATACATTATGAAATTTATTTATATCTAAAAAACATTTTCATACCATAAATGAACTAACACAGAATAACATGGCGGATTAATTTTTTTCAGGTTTATATTCAACATATGAGAGTGAAACAACCAGATCGACCTAGGAAGCTTTTCCTGACGCTAAAAAAAGGAATCTAAAAGATTTACGAAATGTTTTCATGGCTGGGGTGCTCACAAAGCTCCTCCTGAATAAGTTGTCAATACCTGCTCAAAATAATTTAGTTTTGATTATTTATGACTTACTTTCTAATATACCTCTGTGTTATGAAAGGTATAGTGATAGAAATATTTGAGTTTGAAATTGTTTATTTATGACAAATAATAATTTATTGTTTATAATTTTTATAACATTCAATAAAATATTCAACAAAACATGTATATCTTATTGGTAGGTTTTCAACTTTTAAAAGTAGCATTGGAGTAAATAAAAAATAAAATCAAGAATATATTAGAGAAAATGTTCTTACCGATTTAAAGACTAGAACTTAATGGCAAATTAAATAATTTTTTTTTTATTACCAGATTTGTCTATGGTACATACAATTCTATGATAAATCATTGGTGTGAGGATCGATAATAGTCGGAAAAATGAGGAAGCTTAGAGTAAGAGGGAATTTCATATTATATATCAAATCGATTAATCATCGTCGTCGTCGTCATCAGAAGGTACAAATAAATCATTTTCTTCAAGGAAATTGGCAATATTTTTACTAATCATGGCACCAACAAACAGTCCTCCGGTTATAGTCAAAATTACCCTCAGAATACCAAATGAAACTTTTTTTGGTTCCGGGTGGATAATTCCATGTTTTGTTTTTATTGTTCTTGTTGGATTCAGATATTCTTTGGAGGTGAAAGTCAGTGATTTTCCAATTTTCTGGAGTCTTGTGATCAACATTTTATTTTTGTGTTGAATTCCTGAAATAATAAAATTGTAAAAGGTTTTTTAATCTTTATGGCTTCGCACCTCTTGAGGTGATTAATATTAAACATCAAACTATTCCACTATTGCATAATTTATTTATATTATCTATTTCTTTTAGAAATAACCCAAAATTCTATTTTTCCTCAAAACTCAAAAGAGCCGCAGTGTCGCAGGGATGCGCTCCATTTTTTGGTTGGCGGAATTTTCGATTTCTGATGATTTTTCTAATTTTATAAAGATTAAAATTATTGAGAGTTGAACCAAGTTTAGAACACAATATTAAATCATGATGAAATTTATATCATTTCCATAATTCTTTCAGTTTTCACATGCATGAAGAAAATTTATATTCTATGATTTGTCCTAACCCCTATTTTCCATGGAGGAAGGGGAGGGGGCATAACGATTGAAAAGTGTCACATAAACAAAACAAACCAGGGACACACCAATATGGCCGACTTCGAGCAATTCAAACGAAGGATTTCCTTGTTATTTCCTCATTTGTTGTTCTCTTTCTGTACGTTTTGTTGCAGTAAGAAATTCAGTATTAGTTAAAAATGGTTTCTTGTTCTGTAAATGTGTGCTCTAATACATCCAAAGCGAAACTCAAGAAACCTGGAGTTACATTTTACAGGTAAGTTCTGTCCATTGTTTTATTTTGAAATTGTTGTTGATATCAGTTATTAACGTGGCTTACAGCTTACACCACGCTAAAAAAATATAGGTACCTTGATATTCCCACTTGTTATCTCAATAGTCTCAATAGTCAATAGTGTATTAATCATTTCTTTTGATAACATGAAATCATTGTTGAAAATAACTTTCCTACTGCGGGGGATTTGTAATATAAGATATCTGTATCGCAAATCTCCTCATAATACCTGTTTCCTCACTTTTTCAGTTTCCCTCTGAACCTTGAACGGAGAGCCATGTGGATTCAGGCCCTCGGAAGAAATAACTGGGTTCCATCATCCCACGCAAGGGTTTGTTCAATTCATTTCAAGGAGGAAGATTTGGATAGAACTTCTTTATCCTGTGTGAGAGTTAGAGAACATGCTGTACCTTCAATTTTCTTAGAATTAACTTCCAAACAGGTAAACTTCATTATCCATAATTAAATTTAAAAAAAATTGTGCAAAACATGGTGTCTATAAATGATTATAACAGAGCGTTCAGCGTTGGATCATTATAAATATTTATATTCTGATGTAAACTTTAATTCAAACAAACGATACTGTGAGTTTAGGCATTCCGAAAGAAGATGAATAATGTGACTGAAATTATAAATATGTTGACTTCCATAAGACACAATAGTATTAAAAATTTTCAGAGCAACATACGATGTTACAATCATTAATAAAGATCCCATATTATAAAGATCTTACAGCTCTTTTGAAAACAGCTGGTTAATTATTTCACTTTCTTGTTAATGTTTATTGTTAATTGATTTGATAAATTTGAAATTTCAGGTTGGCAGAGCTGCCCCTTTTAACTTAGAAGATTATTGTGTTACCGTAATGAGTGATATGGAAACATCAACATCTGGAGACCCCTTAAATTGAGCAATACCTATGGAAGTGGATGAACCTAGAGCTTTAGAGACTACCCCTCCGAAATACCGGAATCTTTTGGCCCAGAAGGTGCAAATTATTAAAAAGAAGGAAGAAATATGTAATAGCCAGGTGCAAGCAAAGTTTAGCAAGCAGAGATAGGTGTATTTCTAGAATTCGACAAAGATATTGTGCAAAAATGCATTGAATCACGAATCAATTTAATAAAAGTCATACTGATGAAGTATTTCGATTTAAGATTACGCCATAGTGCTAAATGTACTAGCGATCTAATGCATTTTAAAAAAATAGACTTTAACTCATTCCATATTGTTTCAAGGATTGTAAGGTCATACTGTATATTGTACATAATTTTTTTGTATATACATATTATAATCTATATTTTGTAAGTAAATTCCTGTATTTATCTGATGTATTTATAAAACATAATTATAACACATTTATGTTATTACCTGTGTTTCATTATGCATTTTATAGTGTTTATTTTGTTTCCATAATCAATTCACACATAAACTCAGGTTTGCCAATTAAAATAGAAATACCTCAAGAAACAAACTGATTTCATTAGCAATCGATTTTAATTTGAAAAAAGTGCACAACTGTTGAAGAAATTATTCATTAATATCATTATTAGGACTTGTTTTGTTACTGCGAGCATGATCTTTGAATGTAATTGCCAATAAAAGTAAACTGAAACAATGCCGGTACATTCAAAACTTTTTCAACAGTGGAGAATTGCACGTATGTGATATATGGCATAAGAGTTTTAAACTAAGAGAACACTTCTACCAACATGTAAAATTGCATACAGGTTTTCGACCATACATTTGTGTAAACTGCAACAAGTCTTTCACAAGGAAAGAACACCTTTTATGTCACATGACTTCGCACAGCGGTCAGAAAAAATTATACTTGTAATATTTGTAAGAAATCATTCTCGAGGAATGATAATCTATTAAAATACAAGACCTACAAAAAGCAGAATGGTTTCACTTACGAAGTGTGTGAAAGCAGTTTGTAATGAAACATTATCTTTTGCATGGCGGTACCTCCATGATTTTTTGACACATAAAGTAACGCATGAGATTGTTCATGAGGTGTATAGATCAAACACTAGTGCCTTTAGGCTTGATTATTCAGATATTAGACAGCTTTAACTTATCTTGTGAATAGTACAAACTTATAGACCCCTAGGTATCTGTTGAAAAGTTAAACTAAAAGCTTATGGTCAAAAAAAACTCGAAGTATTCAAACACTAATACCTTAAGGCTTAATTATTCATATGAGACAGCTTTAACTAATCTTGTGAATAGTACAAACTTATAGACCCCTAGATATCTGTTCAAAAAATAAACTAAAAGCTTATGGTCAAAAAAACTCTAAGTAATCATATTTTCCTTGAGAAATATTTTTCTTCGTAAATGAAGGAAGTCTACAAATATTTCAGAAAAAAATATCAGTCTATATTTTATCATTTAAGACTTGTTTCGTTTCTTCGAGCAAGATTTCTGAATTCAATTGTCGATAAAAGTAAACCGAAACCTTGACAAGTTCAAATTTTCGAAATTCCCGCCACAAATTGCCCATACCAATATGGCCGAACTATGTGACACTTTTGGAACAAAGGAAATATAGGATATGCTCCCTCCCCTTCCTATACCTCCATGCCATAGATAAATAAACTCGCTTATTTGACTTCACTCGGTTGGGTGATATTAGGCAGGGTATCACCATCGGTTGTTTCAGTTGATCGGATGAAATGTCATCTTGGTTATTCATTCATTCATTCATATTCTCTTTTAATGGGCTAAGCTCAACTAACGGCCAACGTACCCAATCTCAATATTTTTATCTTAGTCGTTCAACATGGACTTTCATTCACATCTTACATACCACTCTATACAATTTTTATTTATGACATACCAGGACATACACAAACATCCATACCCGCACCAGGATTCGAACCCGGACCTCCAGCTTCGTATGAACTTGTAGGCACACGCCATGTCCCTACAGCCACCGGAGGCGGTCATCTTGGTTATATTTTTATAAACATGGCCGTAGATAGATAAACATGAAAGTTTTGAACTGGTTTTTTGTGAATGTCTGCGCCGAAAAGTTGATAAATTGAACAAAATTCTCGAAATTAATATTTTCAACATGGGCATTACTAAATGTGCAGTTAACGGTTGTAAGGTGAACGCCCTTCCCAGGCATCGTTTCCCTTATTTCAAGAAGGACTTCTCTAGATTCCAGAAGTGGTTAGATATTTTACAAGATGAAAATCTAAACGCAATGACTCCAGAAGATGTTTGTGGCAAAAAGCGTCTCATATTCATTTTGAGGAAAAATATGTATTATCAGGAACAAAGATATTGCATATAGATGCACTACCAACACTTTTTATTCATAATGGATCTGCCTCAGGTTAGTAATTGTGTTAATATTAGTAAATATGCTGTAATTGCTACCTAAAATCATGTAGTATCTCCATTATTTCGAACGTGAATTTAGTATTATATATTTTACGTTTGCCATTCTTAACCGGAACTCAATACTGTAGATTTTTAAATAATTATGTGTACTATCTTCTTTATAATTATTGCAGGTACTGGAAATTTGCTGCTTTCGCCAGACAGAGATATTGAAATACCATCTTCATATATTTGATTATTATGATTATTCTTTCACTAGAAACACCAGCAGGAACATCCTCCAAAGCCAGAGCTTTAGAAAGTAATGTTGAAATTTCCCTTGAACTATGTGAGTACTGAAATAATTAATGTTTATTTTTTTTCTGATGCAAATTTCATCGCAATATTGATTTAGTTCATAATAATAATAGGTTAATGTAAAGAAGTCTTCTTTGTGAGAAATACATAATATAATATCAGTTCATTGATGTTTACTTATACGTCAATGTAACAGTTATATTGATAAATAAATAAATAGCCCTAATAATTGTATCGAATAATTCGTATTGTAATATCTCATCCGATTATGTAATTCATATTCATAGACATGAAATTATTTAATATTTTATTCTTTAACTATAGCTGAAGAAACACCAGCAGGAACATCCTCCAATGCCAGAACTTCAGCTAAAGAAACACCAGCAGGCTGAAGTATCCCAGTGATGGATTGGCCTTATATTTCAGCAATATCGTGAAAATTATTCAGTGAATTTGTTCCCGAAAGAAAAGAATCGTAAGAGTGGCAAAAATTCTCTGATTTACAAATTTTTCCTTATTCCTCATGTGAATAGACAGTTTTTGCATTTTTTTTCTTTTCATTGTTGATTTGCCAACACCAGTATTGCTCCGCTTTTTCACAGTTGATAATTCTATTACCATTACTGACTCAAATATCGTTGAAAAATGCACTCTTGTTGACTATTGCCTGTTTAATACTTTCATAAGATCTGATGAATGTATCAAGTAATATATTGAAGAATACCTTTGCTATTAAAATTAGATTTTAATTTGGTCTGTACGTATTTTTTTCTATTACCATTACTGCCACAAATATCGTTGAAAAATGCACTCTTGTTGACTATAGCCTGTTCTAATATTTTGATCAAATCTGATGAATATATCAAGTTTATCTGTATTTATATTTACAAATGCCTTCAGTTGTAAATCTCAATTTATCTTTTTCAAGTCTTTCATAAGATATTACTGTACACATTTCTTTTGTTATGCAATTTTTTCCTTTTCAATTTGTATTGTATATTATTTATATATTTTTCCTACTGTAATTATTCTCATAATATATTATATTTCGTTGAATAATTCTTCATATTTCTGCCTCTAAATAAATTCAAGATGAACTAAAATATCTCTTAGCTAATAAAATTGTTTCTGAGTTAAGTCCAATAAAAAATGTTTATTGTCATGTCCAATTGGCTTATTATCATTCAGCTTAAAATTCAAGTGAATGATAATAAGCAAATTGGATTTGACAATAAACAATTTTTTAATCGACTAACCCAGGATGAAAGCGTTACGATATTATTTGAATCCCGCCAAATTCCCGCCATATCCCCTCCATATCACCAGTAGTTCAAGCGACCGTCCGCTTGGTGTCTCTGATGATCGTGAAACCACCTCTTAGTACGTGCGTTGGGCATCTAGAGAGTTTATTTATCTATTTTCTGTACTGTCACTTTGACGTTCGACATCAGTCAATTTCCAGCTGATTTTTATTTACATTTACATTTACATTATTTACTTGCAAAAAACTAAAAGATCTCAAAAGTCAAAGGTTTTCATATAATTTTGATTTATAGAATAACATTATAAGATAACCACACTAAAATGCTGATGTCAATGGTAAAGGAGCACCAAAGTAAACAAGCAGTTAAGAAAGAGACTCAAGGTATTTCCTGACCTATTCATAAACAATATGCGACATGAATAAGTTGCAGATTTGCTTTTTCAGAAATTAAGCGAAAAGAAGCATGTTCTGCAGCAAATCTGATGACCCAAGCTCTTGTGGATCACCTGAATGTTGGGTAATTTATCCTGATAGTTTTTCTTTCTATATTCACCGTCATGCATAATGATTCATATATTATGAAAGTTGTTTTTTGTGAGAATTTTCAATTTAGTACAACCTCATTGATAGTTACCAATGTTTTTCTCATACTCAGGGTTGCACAGGCCTACCTTAATCAGAAAAAATTGGATGCTGAAGCCAAACAGCTACATAGTAGTGCTGTAAACTTTGCAAAGCAGACTCAACAATGGCTCAACTTGGTTGAAAACTTCAGTAGTTCTTTGAAGGAATTGGGTGATGTGGAAAACTGGGCGAAAACCATTGAAAACGAGATGAAAACAATTACTAACGCATTAGAGATAGTATATAAAAACTCTCAAGATAGTTGAAATATTGTGACAAATTAGGTGATTAATATATTAAGTAATTGTGAAATTTATAGAATTAATATATAAACTCTTTCACTCAAGAAATTGTTATGTGGTTATATTTGATGCTACTGATAACTTGGATCTAAATGAGTTTTTTGTAAATCAAAATTATAATTTAATTGAAAATAATATACACCCTGATGGGCATTTCAACGATCATTTTAGAAATGATGGCCCCTCAGGAAATCAAACAATTATTTGTTTTTTTTCTTAGTCAGGTTTTAGAGAAAAAAATTATTGAAATCACCATAATAAGTCAGCTAATTCAAATTATCATGATATGCGGTTTAGTGTGACATAGGGTCAGCATTAGTTTCACTTGGTAAATGTTTGCTTCACAGTTTGCAACGATGTAAACTGGCCACTATAGGCGTTTTCGGTTACTTACTCGGGTTAACTCGGTCCCTAACCTTTGCGTTCGTTAACCTAACCCGAACATCCCACCCGTGTTTGAAAAGTACGGTGCTATAAACTCGATCACTGACTCAGGTTGATCTATCGGAACCCTTCACAAGAGCGGGGTCGTAGAGTCACCGCATGCGCACTGCAGTTCAATTTTGTATTTGAAAATGGCGGGAATAAGTCTTCTACTCTTTTCATAGTAATTTCATTTATTCCATTCATAAAAATTTTTGGAAAGAGAAGAGAATTTGCCTCAGTGTAAAATATGTGGTACCATGAGCCGAGAAAATAATGTGAAACAACTTCTTCTTTAACATAGGTACACAAAGATAACGTTGAAGATGCGAGGGCACACCAGAAACTATCAGAAGGATTTTATAGAAGCCTATAAATCCAAGCAAAGCTAGAGACAATCAGTAAATACATTGACACTGAAAAAATAAATTCTATACTTCTTCAACATAGGTACTCAAAAATAACATTGAACATGGAGTTTTTACTTTCAGTATTTCAATGGAGTGTAAAACACATTGGGTAATAATATAAAAATTATATATTTCAAAAAAGCATCATTTGAAAAATACTAAGTTTACAAAAAATTTATACATAATCATACAGGAATGAATAATAAATAATGTTCAAAAATTTACATTAAAATAATTCTTAGAGATACTATTACATACATAACTACAAATTGAGATTCTCACAAAAATATATTTTACAGTATAAAAATGGTTAGTATTTACAATAACTGGATTGAGCAGTCAATATTCTTGTTAGTAATTAGAGCATCCTATAGTACATTTGACATGGATGCTCAAAAATCACATAGGTATATTTAAAAAAATTTCTGAAGAACAGTTCTTCAATAACAATGCAATGGCAGTTTACAAAAATATTCACAGCCTAATAAGAGAAAGTACAGTTTTCGTCTTATTGAATATCTTGAGATATGTTTTCATATAAATAACAGTACATGTTCTGAAAACGAAATAAATTGAATAGGTAATAAGTAATTGTATACTTTCAGTTTCAGAACAGAAGTTCGCAAAATATTATATCATAACCTGGAGCTATGGAATTTTCATTTCAGTATAGGGCATGTACTGTTTTTCTATTACCTAAGTAAAATGTTAAGTTTATAATTTACAGGGATAATTGCTCAAATACAATTGAATCTTCTCCGAAGGCAAAGAGAATGTTGTATAAAATGAAATGTTGTTATAAAATATAATTCCAAAAAATAAATTAAATTGCAGTTGAAAAAAATTGGTCAACATTTCTGTAGGGCAGTTAAGTACTTTACAAATGAATTTAGATATATTACAACTTGTTGATCTCTTCATACAACATAATCAGTCAAATATTCTATATTATCGAATATTTCCCACTTCTAACATAACAATAAAACATGACATTCAGAAAATACAAAAAGGGATTTTTATACATTAGATATATCCTTTTCATAGCTCTTCTCCACATATTTTACATCCGAAAATTTGTTCAAATTGTTCTGAGGTTCTTTGGTGCATTCTTTCCTTATGTCTAGAATTATGGACTGTCCTTCTGTATTCAAATACTTATTCAAAGGACCACATTGTAGTTGGTTCATTTTAGCATTAGTGTCATTTTTACATGTATTTTGCGGGTTCAATATTTCATTTTGTACCAGGAGGGGAGCTTCAACCTGTCTCTGATGATGAATCATTTCAACTGTGGTCGGTTTGTAGATTGGATTATGTGCTCTGGGAATTTGTTTCTTCATGTAGTCGTAATGGTGGGTAACAGTATTTTTCTCTGCTGGGCATATGTGGGATGTAGATTGAAGGCCTGAAATGAGATATTCAAAATATAGGAAATTCTGAAGAGTTCAATTGAAATATAGTGACTTATAACATCATTGAATTTACGCATGCTATAATTCACAGTATTATTACCGAGTCAACACAAAGACGTTTTAGAGATATCCTAGCGATACCTTTTGCGAAAACTGCGAGTTCTTTTGTTAAGTATTTACTTAGTCTAAGGTTACGTCCCTGAGAGGATGCTGGAACTGCTATTTTTCTTCAAACTTATTGTCACAGGGATATTCTTAGAGAGCTCCCAAAGATATCCCTTGTGGAAATTCCCAATTTGTTGACATTGTGGAGGTCTATAGGAAATTCGCATTGTGAGCAGTATGAAAATTTCTCATGTGTGTGAAGTTGGCCTAGCACTTTTTGATTTTCGAAAAAATGTTTGTTGTGCTGAATTGTGCTATTTTGTGCCGATAATTTTTTTTCTAATTCCAAGTGGTTTTCGAGATATTTCAAAAACCGAATAAATGAGCCAGTTCAGCACTTTTCGAAAAATGGGATTAAAATCATTGATAAAATTTGTGCTACACATATACTGAGTCGTTCCGTTCGAATTTTCTCGAAGGTCCCTCTCATTTCTTGAAAAATCGAATTAAAAAAAAAGATAGCCCAGCACTTTCGTTTTTTTTCTCACAAACGAATGGAAAAATTTATGCTACATTTGTGCTGCTTTTTACGGTGAATATTTTCACGAAAATCTTTCGTGTTTTCCTGCAAACTACGAAAATAAAAAAAGTCATCCCAGCACTTTTGTTTTTTTTTCAAAGGAAACAAGCTTAAAAGATTGTGCTATTCTCAGGCAAAGTTGTGCCGTTGTTATTTTCACAAATACCCTTCTAATTCACACAAAAAATAAAGAAATTAAAGAAAAGTTAGCCCAGCACTTTAATTTTTTTCCGGCGAAATTTTATTTATATGATTGTACTTTATGTGTGCCATCTTGTGCCGGTCAAAGTTTCAGAAAAATCATCAGTTTCCTCCTTATATGAGGGAAAATAAGAAAAATCGGTAGGTTGGAGGAAAAATCAGTATACCTGGCAACAGTATGTGTGAAGTTGGCTCAGCACTTTTTGGTTTTCTAAAAAAATTTTGTTGTGCTGAATTTTGTTAGGTTTGTGCTGCTTTGTGCCGCCTGAAAATTTTCTTTTTCCTGAGACTAGCAGAATCTTTTGAGCATGTTTCCTTCGAAACAAAACAAAAGTGCTGGGATAACTTTTTTCATATTCGTAGTTTGCAGGCAAACAAGAAAGATTTTCGTGAAAATATTTACGGTACAAAGCAGCACAAATGTAGCACAAATTTTTTTATTCGTTTGTGAGAAAAAAACGAAAGTGCACGGCAGAACTCAGTACATGTGTAGCACAATTTTTATCAATAATTTAAATCCTATTTTTCGAAAAGTGCTGGGCTAGCTCATTTTTTGTTTTTGAAATATCTCGAAAATCACTTGGAATTAGGAAAAAAATTATCGGTATAAAGCAGCACAAACCTAGCACAATTCAGCACAACAAATTTTTTTTCTAAAATCAAAGAGTGCTGGCCAATTTCACATACATGAATTTCTCAACAACCTCCGCATTGTGAGCTTTCTGAAAATTTCCCATACAGCGTGCCAAAAAGTAGCGTAACTCGTCAATAATTCTTGTACTTAGAACATAGAATATTCTTTATTCTAAGTTCTTGTATGAAGAATTATTAATTAATATTTAATTTTTTATTAATCTGATATTTCTCTCCCCCTACCACCAGTTCACTTTTTCAAATTGGAATATGTGGATTGTGATACATCAAATTGAAGCTATTTTGATTCCTACCTATTCATCAATGTGGCTAAAAGGAAATAATTAACAATTTGTGATCTGACAGTACTGCAATATCAGACCAGAATTCTTTTACTAATTATTACTAAGGGAAATCCACGAATCCATGGGTTTGTGATACATCAAATGAAAGGTAAAACAAGTGTGGGTCGTAGGCGGTGAGAGATTGCTAATTCGAACAAGCATAGGGAGAACTCTTTTTAAAATTACAAATCCATAGCTTTGTGAAATTAGTAAAAATGGTCTATTTTTTATTACTCTCCAATCACAAATTGAAAATTATTTCCTTATTTTTAATAGGAAAACTGCACAACCAATTCAACTTTTAGCCACATCGCTGAATAGATGATCAAATAACCATTTGATATAACACCAACCATATACGTATTTCCATTTGAAAAAATGAAGTAGAGGGGCGTAGGGGGTGAGAAATATCACAATGAAAAAGCATAGAACAAATTATTTTGAAATTAAAAATCGACAGGGGCAAGGATTTTTCTTATCAAATTTTCGTACGAGAATTATTGAACAGTTACGTTACTTTTTTGGCACGCTCTATACCTCCCAATTGTGAACGGTATGATAATTTTTCATTATTTTGACAATTCGTAATGCTTAAAAGTATCTCTCGCTTCGCGCCTCGATGTAGCAATCTTCATAAACAAAACATTCAGCTTCCTGAAATCACTGCCAGCTATCCAAAAAAACAAATTTTATCGAGTTTCAATTATTTTCAGCCTATCCGCCTTCCAAGGCTGATTACAACAAAAAAAGTCCGACCAAGTACTTTTTTCCTATGACTTCCGTAGTTAGGACTCCGCGAATTTTTTAAACTTAGCCAAAAGCTAAATAACACCTTTTTTTATTTCTGAATCGAAAATGTTTGAGTACATCCTACTGAAGATCTAGCATTCAAGCCTTTTTTGGATAGCTTGCAGTGATTTCAGGAAGCTGATGAATATTTTTTTATTGAAACAATCAGGACGACGATGTTAGAAAAATAAAACTGCAGAATACTAACTGCATGGGAAGATATGAATTTTTCAAACCCAGCTGGCAAAATACATTGAAAAAACACTCAAAAAAATCATAACTCGAGGACTACAAAAAATCGCATTACCTACATGGGGTATATTTGGATAGCCACACGTCTGAGGAATTTAAAAATAATTTATTGACGTCATTTGGCTGGACACCCTGTATGAAAAATTTTTCATATATGAAAAATTGAAAAATTCCTCGCTCGTGTGCAACTACTCGTATTCAAACCTTAAATACCTTAGTATAAAATCTAAAGCTAATATGAGTGTACATACCCAAGTTTGTAATTGAGGGAGTTGTGCCTCTCATTCCTCAATATTCTGATGGCCAACGCAATAAGTACAAATAAAATGACGGCTCCGCATATTGGTACTGCAATTGTGGCTGCTCGAAACCATACTTCTGAATTGGAGTATCCAATCGGTCTATGACTATTTAAATTTTCTCTCCTCACGGTCGTACCTGGTGAAAAAGGTTTATTAGTATTCACGAAAAAATCATTGTTTCAATTCAAATATTTTCAAAGATACAATTGAATTGTGGTCGTTTAAAATTTAGATCAATAACAACTTCAGGACGTCACTGAATTGCGCTTTTTATGGGTAGGTATTAATAATACCCACAGCTTTTTTCTAAGTAAGCTATATTCCTCACTTGATTGTTTTCTTAGAATTGTTCCAGTCAATGTCATGCATTACATTGGAATTGGTTGCTCGCAATACAGGGTGTTACGTAATAGTATGTCACAACTTGAGGAGGTAAATGTACATGTAATTTTAAGAAAAAAAGTTTTTATAAGCATGGGTCCGTAGAAGCTTCGTTACGGAGCTACATGTTGTTGAAATTTCCGAAAAAAAAATGGTTTTCTCTTCATAACTCCTGCAGTTTTTGAAATATTAATTCCAAATTTGGAATGCGAGCTATTTTCCCAGTCTCCATCATTGAACGTCCTGAATCTTAACTAGAATCTACAGGGTGTTTTCTTTGCAGGAGCGATGTCTGCCTTTTCCTTCTCAAACTTTGCAGTACGCACTGGTCAGCGTAAAATCAATTTTTGATATCTTCGTTCAATTTAGAAACTTTTTTGACTCTTGTAATTTTTTCGTATCTCTAACCTTTTTCGAGTGAAAAAAATGATTGAACGATTGTATGTTATTCGCTAAATAACAAAAATAATAGAAATACTCTATAGGTATGCCTAAAATTTGATTTTATTTTGATAGCTCGTCATCTGAGACTCGACTTAAGCTAATCAGCGAATGCACACAATCGTTCAATAATTTTCAACTCGAAAACATTTAGAGAAACGAAAAAAATACAGAAGTCGAAAAAGTTTCTAAGTTCTAAGAATATATCAAAAATTGATTTTACGCTGACCAGTGGCGTACTGCAAAAAAGTTTGAGAAGGAAAAAGAAGACGTGGCTCCGTAATATTCTGTGTATTATCTTCTTCGTCAATAAAAATTTGATTGTTTCAATGATGGCATCAAGTCTATAATTTTTGGTCATGTGAGGTTTTTCATGCTGGGTCGAATTCAACAGATAATCTCAAATATGTGTGTAGTCTCAACTGCTGTTGAACACTTGACTACCAAGCAAGTCTTTGGAACTAGCATCCTCTTAGCAAGCTTTTTTCATCCAATTATGGACAAACTAAAGGGAAATATGCAATCATTGGTCTTGCTATCGTAGTTATATTCTATGTATTTTCTCAGTTGAACTATAACTCTCTACAAACATTTCTTACCGAAAATAGTGTTGTTTATCCAAAATTTCGTCTGTGGATTGTCCATATGATTGCACATATCTTGATAGCAGCAGTGTATGTACTGTTTCGAATTCACTTGCTTCTTTGTTGACATTCTCATTGCCTCCCAGTCGTTTGTACATTGTTTTTCTCTGAAAATAATGGAAATTTATGCAATTACAATACTCATCAAATCTTATCTAAGTTTTATTTATCTAACTACCCGCTTATGTGGCAAATAGTGTCCTAAGGAGACTATTTTCAAGTGATACGTTCATATTTCACATAATATGTCATTAACCCAGAAATGCACCAATTATATCAGTTCATTAGCCCAATTGAATAAAACAAAACTCCGAACGCTTTTATTTAAAGTTTCTTCAATAAATTAAATTCCTTCTTGAATTCCTATGTATGTATATCTTATCAACAGTAAAGAGAAGCGTAGTATGCTTAGAAAATGGCCATCATTTAATAAAGAAAGAAGATAAGCCGTGATTAAACTCGAAGATATGAGTCACATTGCAACAATTAAAGTACCAATATTGATAGCTAATTAGTTTTACTACGAAGCGTAATACGGTTAATCAAAATGTTATTGTTTAATAATAATGGTTGATAGTGATAATGGGTGCGATATGATATATTATATATATTTCATGGCAATTCATGGAGTTGAATTGTTGCAATAATGAAATAATTGGTGCTGCACTCTGCTTAAATGAAGAACTTCGCTATGTTAGCTATGTTTCTGATTCCTTTTTCATCCTGTAATGCTACATAAATTGAAATTGAACAGTCTTTGATATTGTAACTGTGGGAACATACCTTTTTCAATTAAGATAATTCAAATATAACAATTACTAATAGGCGATTGAAGATAATGAGTGGCAATGTTTTAACGTGATAAGTATTCAGTGGAATGTTGATTTGGAAGTTTCAGTAAAAAATATTTGCTAAATTAAAACTCGAATATTGAGGAATAACTTCGGTACGTTGGACTTCTCGAATATATTTCATTCACTCTATTTAATCTGGACATAAATATATTCATAATGATCATATCGAAAGGAAAATAAGTCAAATCAGAAAATCTTGATTTTAGTTCTATTGTGTCCGTTCTGTTCGTCCATGATTTTAACTTTGCCCAGAAACATTAATGTTTTTGCGTACTTGTTTCTAGGGGACCAGCGTGCTATCATTTCGCCCAAATATCTGATTTTTCCATTTTGGGTCGGAAATTTGAAGAATCCGAGATCAAAAATGATTGAGGCTTTGAAGGCCGCAGTTAAGTTCGTTGACGGGCCTAATCAATCCAGTAATTTCGCAGTTAATCACGTTATTATTTTTGTATTATTTTCCCGATATTTCCAAAACCACATATCCGATCAATTCGAAATTTGGTATTTCGAAGAAGAATAACGGCGAAAAAACTCATGAAGAATGTGTGAGGATCGTCCCATCAGAAACTTAAAAAAAAATATATTTGTCTCTGCGATGTAAAACCGACAAATTTCTGGACACTGTAACTCTCGAACGGAACGATTAAAGTTCTTGAAATTTTATTTGCAAGATGAATATGGGATATCCACATGAAAAGACAAAATCGGTTGATTGTTTTCGGAGTTACTCTCATTTGAACTTCTATTCAGTAATATAAGATCTTAGTAATAAAGCACGAGGATAAAAAAACTAACAAATTTTTCATATTTATAAAACATAGCATGTCTCGAATCGATAAGATACAACGCAAATGAACTTAAGTCAAGCAAATAATTCATTTTAATAAAGGGTGTCCCAAAATTAACGCAAAATTTGAATTAAATAGAATACGCCGTTTTTTGTCTTTTGATAGTTATATTTTTATTGACTCGTAAAGTACATAGGATAGGGTTATGTATGAATAACACATCGGACAAATGGCCTCCACGGCTTTGCATGCACATGCGCACTCTTTTGTTGAAATTTTCCATGACCATTCTGCATAAATGTGGCTGAATTTCGTTGATGCAGCGTTGAATCTCCTCCTTTAATGCACGGGTGGTTGTGGGCTTGTTGACATAGACTTGTGATTTCAAATAACCCCATAAAAAGAAGTCTAATGGTGTTAAATCACACGATCTAGGAGGCCAATTTTGATCACCGAAACAAGGGTATACGACCTGGAAATGTCTCATGCAGAATTGAATTGTTTCACGGGCTGTATGACATGTGGCACCGTCTTGTTGAAACCACATATTGGACACATCAATATCATCCAATTTTGGCAGAAAGAAACTGTGTAATCATGTCGCGATATCGAGCACCAGTAACAGTCACTGCTTGACCAGCATCATTTTCAAAAAATATGGCCCAATTATGCCTCCAGCCCAAAATCCACACCATACAGTCACGCGTTGTGGATGCATTTGTTTTTCGACAATCACATGTGGGTTCTCCGAATCCCGAATGCGGCAATTTTGGCGATTGACAAAGCCATCAAGATGAAAATGTGCTTCATCGCTTAGGATGATTTTGCTCGAAAAATCAGGGTCCATTTGTTGATGTTCAATAATCCATTCAACGAACTCTCTTCTCTGTCCATGGTCATTAGGCTTTAATTGTTGTGTTAATTGAATTTTGTAAGCATGAAGACACAGATCTTTGGTGAGTACCTATACGCTGTAGAGAGGTTCTTGAAATTTGCAATTCTTGTCCACGACGTCGAATTGAGGTTCCTGGATTGTCAGCAACACTCTCACGCACTGCTTCGACATTCACATTTGAACGGCTTGTTTTTGGACGACCAGTGTGTTTGGCGTCTCCAACGGATCCAGTCTCCATGAATTTTTCAATTAATCTCTTCACAGTTGACGAAGTTAAAACACTATTCCGACCATATTTGTATGAAATTTTCGAACTGCAGCCGCCAAGCTTTCACTATTTTTGAAATATTCTTTAATAATGAAGACACGTTGTTCTATCGTGTAACGCTCCATTTTAATAACCCTATACTGTTAGCTGTCCAAATTGGTTTTTTTTCAGGGTTGCCAACACTTCACTGCACAAATGGCGGCAAATTCAAATCTTGCGTTAATTTTGGGACACCCTTTACAAACACTAGATACATGAAAAATGATACGATCAAAGTTCAGTCAAAGAAACAATCATTTCAAACTAATGAGTTGACATGCCACTTTTCGGAAGAACTAATTTATTTGCAATTCCTGATGACGGTTCACGATACGGTGAAAATAAAAATGTAAGGTTCGTTTCTGGAACGAATAAATCAACTTGGATACGAGTGCAATTTTGTTCCCCACACCTTCGAAACAGTTAGGACTATTAAAGCACATCACCCTGCATGTAAATTTCAATTCAGTATTGATATTTCGCGTGGGCGCAATGTAGATCTTTCCGTCTTAATGCGATTTATATCGTCTGCATTTTGAAGCACCTACTCGTATAAGCCCCTTCATGTTGTATATGTGAATACCAGCTTGTTTGGTCTTCTACCATAACAAGCCAATAGCGATTACAATTTGAACAAATAACGTACCTTTTAGACATTGTTAATAATTTACATTTTATGGCGATCGCAGATGCCCACGCAATTGTAGTAACAAAGACCGCAGTGTATTATTACTTGCATGTACTTCCCAACCCTTTTGCCCGAGGAATCTTATAACTTGGATAAACGTGGAATTAAAGCTTTGCCATAGATCGCCAATGATTATCTGACATTGATCGATTCCGAAATCGTGGATATTTCAATGTTATTAAGTATTTTTCTAAGTAAAATCGTTGATTCAATTTATACGTGGATATTACCTATCTACTAATGAAACTCATTTCGAATTAAGCACTCTGAATATCTCGTCACGTCGAAGTAAAACAATTTTCTTAAAACTTGTGCAGCATCATAATTTCAAGTCTTTATTGATCAAAGTTTTTAAAGTTGGTAGGGTTTTCCATCAACTTCTACACTAATGAAACTATGGTTCTTGAGACGCCCATTTGCATCGTCAATGTTTTCTACACAAAAAAGGGACTCTCTAGAGTCGATCGTTTTCGAGAAAAATCAGCTTTCATGTTGACAAACTTGATCAATTCTTGATATAATTTTTTTTCAAACTTTATTGCTAACAGTCCAAAAATTGAACTTTTTTTTTCAACATAAAAGTTGAATTTTCTCGAAAACAGTCGATTTTGGAGCCAAATTTCGAAAATAACAAACATTTAGGCGAAATGATAGCACTCAAAAACATCAATGTTCCTGGATAAATTTAAATCTAGGGATGGACCAGAAGCTTTCAAGATTTTCTAGTTTGACTTTTTTTCCTTCCGATATGACCACTCGTTTTTATGAATATATTTATGTCTTTCAGTATACCCACGTACGGAATGTAAACAGTCTAAATAGAGTGAACTGAATATATTCGCAAAGTCTAAAGAATGTACTAAAGTATTCCTCATTATTTGAGTTTACGTCCGGGCAAAATCATTTTTGACCTCGGATTCTTCATCTTTGGGTCCAACCGAGTCGTTTGTGCCCATTCCTGGCCCAAAATTAGAAAATAACAAAGATTTATGCAAAATGAGCACGCAAAGACATGAATGTGCCTTACAAAGTTGGATAGAATGGAACTAGAACCTTTCAAGATATTCAAAGTTGAATTATTTTCCTTTCGATATGATCACGCGTTTTCATGAATATTTTCATATCTTTCAGTATACCACGTGCGGAATATCAACAGACTAAAAAGAGTGAAAGAAATATATTCGAAAAGTTCAAAGAATGTTCCGAAGTATATCTCAATAATTGCGTTTTAATTTGCAAATATTTCTTTCTGAAACTTCCAAATCAACATTCCACTGAATACTTATCACGTTAAAACCTTTCCACTCATAATTTTCAGTCGCCTATTAGTAATTGTTATATTTGAATGATCTTAATTGAAAAAGGTATGTTCCCACAGTTACAATATCAAAAATTGTTCAATTCCAATTCATGTAGCATAATAGGATGAGAAAGGAATCAGAACCATCGCTAACATATCCAAGTGCTTCATTTTAATACTCTTGTTACTCCGCGAACCACGGTGAAGCCGATCATTATATCTACAGCTCTGAAATGAATTAACGGTATCGGCAATCTTGAAATAATAACCTCAACTTATCGGGTATATAGTTTCAAAAAAATCGGAAAAATAATAAGAAATTTCAAATGTCAATAACTGCGAAACTACTGGATTGATTTGGCTCATTAACGAACTTAACAGCGACATTCGGCACCTGAACCTACACTCGCGATTTCAAATCACTAACCTCACCCGTTCCGGAGTTACCGTGTTCACAGCATGACGGACGTCCGACCGGACAAAATCATTTTTGACTTCGCATTCTTCATCTTTGAGTCCAACCGAGTTGTTTGAGACCATTCCCGGCCCAAAATTCGAAAATAACAAAAATTTATGCGAAATGAGCACGCAAAAACATGAATATCCTGATGGGTAAAGTTGAATAAAATAGATCCAGAACCTTTCAAGATATTTATAATTGAATTATTTTCCTCTCGATATGATCACGCGTTTTCATGAATATTTTTATGCCTTTCAGTATACCCATGTGCGGAATATCAACAGACTAAAAAGAGTGAACGAAATGAAATATATCTCAATAATTGCGTTTTAATTTGCAAATATTTCTTACTGAACTTTCCAAATCAACATTCCACTGTAGAATACTTATCACGTTAAAACCTTTCCACTCATTATCTTCAATCGCGTATAGTAATTCTCATATTTGAATTATCTTAATTGAAAAAGGTATGTTCCCACAGTTACAATATCAAAGATTGTTCAATTTCAATTCATGTAGCATAATAGGATGAGAAAGGAATCAGAACCATCGCTTACATAGCAAAGTGCTTCATTTTAATACTCTTGTTACTCCGCGAACCACGGAGAAGCCGATCATTATATCTACAGTTCGGAAATATGCTCTGAAATGAATTAACGGTATCGGCAATCTTGAAATAATAACCTCAACTTATTCATTATTTTATACCGCATTAAATAATACATCACAGTTTGCGGTGCGGGTACCTACTTGTTGCAGTGTAGCACCTTGACTTCCTGTCCATGAGAATTACCACCAGTGTTGCACGATTTCAAAGATATAAGGTTGCCGTTTTTTTATCATTATTCCGAAAAATGATTTGTTTATTTTTGAGATAAATTTTGAAAATAATTATTGTGAATATTGAGAAAATGTAAAAATACTCCCAAAGAAAAAATCGGACAAAGTAAAACCAATATTACATGTTACAGGAGTTTTGCTACCAAAGTGACGATTTCTCGGAACATGTAGTGTTTTTCTGTAGCTAAAAGGACTTCGAATAAAAAACCTAAGTGACATGCAGACGTTTCGAACTCTATTTTAGGTTCTTTTCAGTTCCCTTGAATAACACTTGATAATTTGAAAAAAATCAACGTGTTCTGACCCCCTCGATAATTTGAAGTCGTAGCTGTGACTTCTTGCCCAACAACACTCTTTAATTTGAAGTCAAATCACCCAAACACTCTATAATTTGAAGTCCCCACTCTTCTGTGATCCGTTTCATCTTGCACTTGTCTTAATTGAGTTTGCACAGTCTTCCTTAGAATTGCGTTGAACTAAAACCGGTTTTCGAATTTTCGAATTAAAAATGAGTGAAAGAAAGAATAAGGGTTTTTCAATGAGAAAAGACTTGTTATCGAAGTGGTGGAAAATGGCACATTGGAAAAAGATGTTGCGAAATAGTTCGATATTCTACCATCCACATTGTCCATGATTTTAAAGAATAAGAAACGAATCACTGGAAGTGTCTCCAGTATAGGAAGAAGAGGCTTCGTCAAGCTGAATTTCCTCGCCTGGAGGAAAAAGTCTTTCGCTCAGGCTCTCGGTTTCTGGCCTCAGGGCAGAAACAAACGATGAATTCTTCCTAGCTCTCAACTTATAGAAAACACCCTGGACAGTGCTAGGCTAGATGGAAGTCACTAACTCAAATGAAAATTGCTTACTTCTTTTCGAAATGAAATACTCATGTTATCATATACACATAAAGATCATGTATGTAGAATATAATACATAATCGCATATACAATATCATTAGTACCTATGTGCTTCTGATTAAACTCTTGTTTAATTGAATTTCATCCTTACTCCCTCTTGTTTATTTGAACTCTTTTTATTCTGAACTCTCGGTAATTTGAACTTTTTCGTTGGTCCCTTGAGTTTCAAATTATCGAGAGTCGACTGTACTTGAATTTGCTCATTCGCCAAATATACTCCCATTACCTATTGGGATTTGTCTATTTTCAACTAGGAGTGTCAAATTGCATCCTCTGAATCGAATTATTTCGCCACAAAAAGATTCAATTGACAGGACACGAAACAAATGATAAATAAAAATATTATCGGATGTTACATCTTACATCTTGAAACAATAATAAAAAATTTAAATGTTATTTCCGCTATTTCATCACATTTACTTATTGTGTTGAACTTTTCGGCCAGCATTCGCCAGAAAAAACAATTTAAGGTTCCCTCAGACCAATGCGGCAAAACGGCACCACTTGCGGAAATTCGTACCGTCTCCGATCCGCAACTTATTGTTCCTACGTCGTTAGGTGGACGAGTTCAGACCGGCACGATTTTAATCGCGTACATAGCGATTTGTCTGCGTTTTTCTCAGACGCGAAACTCAGTTCGCATTCAGCTGCGTTTTCGACTGCGTCTCCATTGAATTCGCAACGAAGTGTGTGTCCAACTTTCGGATATCATTTTCAATGGGGTGTAAAATTTCATCAAAACACTCTATTGACATTCTAAAATATACATAGAATCTCTTCTCGTCCTCTCGCAACATTGGAATAAATGTATGAAATTCTCCATATTTCGATCTTTTCTTGATTGATTTTGTGAACCCAACGTAATAATAATAATATACAAATAGATGCTTTCTACCGTAAAAGTATCTTCTTCTACTGCAAGTAATTAGTGCTCTTCTTCATCTGATGATGTGTACATATTTTTTTCGCTATTTCACAAGTACCTAACTATCGTAGAGATTGTCAAATGATGCGATTTCAATCGGATCGGTTTGCGGGGTACTGCAGATCCCGCAATGGATATTCGCAACAAATTCCGGTCACGGATGCGGTGCGATTTTGCCGCGTTGGTCTGTGGGAGCCTTTAGGCTTCTAACTTTCAGAAAAGCAATTTTCTCATTTTTGACAGTTCTCAGAAAACAATCATCGATGACTTTGATTTTTGATATATTGAGTTGCCAAACTATTAGTTCGTTTTTAAGCTGGATCTTATTATTGAAGCCAAGATGTTTTGAGATCAACAGACGGTTGACCAAGTCTTTTGCGATCACTAGCGGCTCGAAATAAATCGCTGTTTTCCTAGGAACAAGCGCGCAAAAACGCGTGACTTATGCTCCTGGATAACGATCGTACGCCACTGCAATTGCGAGTTCAAGTTCTGCAAAACACTATCTATGTCCACGTGCATCACGCTCGATCAACTTCAGCTTTTCAAGAATATTCTACTTGATTTTAAATAAAAATTATAAACTAGGAATAAATTATATATGTAATTGTGGCGCCAAAATGCTGCGCTTTTCTGCTTCCAGTTTCTAACTACTTAATTACGCCTTAAACACCTTGATTTTCGCGGCTATTTTGCCACGCGAGTTTTTTCGCAAATTGTTATTTGCAATTCTTAACCATTTTGCAATTAAGTGATTAACGTCGATCTAATATTAGAACAGATAGTTGATATTTATTGTTCCTGCATAGTTCATTTATATTTAATGAATCAGAAATTGTAACCTACCCTCGAAATTTCAAAGCCCTTAGTTAATCCGTTCGAGAGTTATCGTGATCACGACCGGTCGGAGCATATCGTTTTAACCTCAGAATCTTTATCAGTGAATCCAACCGAGTCGTTTAAGACCACTACCGTCTCAAAATAATTAATTTGGGCAACGATAACGCTGTTTCAGTGTTGCCGATGGTACATAATTATAAGATTTTACATAATTTTGATCCATTCTAATACATCCTTCAATTTTTAACCTTATTGATAAAATTTTTAACATTATTTTCACAAATGAAATTTTTCAACGTTTTTTCATTGAAATGAAAAATATCATATTGAAACGCAACAAATTCTTCTCATATGTTGTTGTTTATTTATAGACATAAAATATTTTTCAATTTTTTTTATTTTTTTAGTTTTTATTATATCTGTTTGAGTATTTTTCAAGACAATAAAAATTTTATTTTACCCCTTTATTCATTTAGCTCTCATTATAAGGCATTATGAGTCAAATAATAATTTTAACATAATTTCTTATAAATCTGATAATTTTGACAACGTGTTAGTATAATTTCTCGCCAAGCCAGCGGCAACACTGTTGTTCCCTAATAACGAAGGTGCAAAAACTTGTGACACTTAGGGTACGTTCAGATGATGAGCGCGTTTTGCTAACGCGCGTTGAGCGCTCATCATCTGAACGTACCCTTATGGAATTAACCGTGCGTTTCACGAAGCTTGATTCGACAATCAAATCGTTGATTTTGAATTGAGTCGATGGTTTAAATGAACTGAAAATTGCACAGGAATGATGACATTCAATAATTAATCTTGTGATTGGAGTTTGACGGAACCAGGCTTTAGTTAGGAACACCGGAAAACGATTAATCCATAGAGTAAAACCTTCAGTTGCCTTCACGCATTTGTTATGCAGCCAAGTAAAACCGGTTTATATGCGCAAACAAACTTCCGGCGTTGCGAAATGCCGTATGTTTATTCCGTATTGGGATAATTCGTTTACCGATCCCCTACTCTGATACTAACGGCTTGCGCCTGTTACAGATAATTCTTTCAGTTTGGCAACATTTTCTGTTAGTGTTCATTGTCTTGATGCAATGTTTTACATTTCATTTCGATTTGACGTTCATAAACTGAATTATTTCAATGATTTGCTGGCCGTTTATTGTTGCTTAAGGCTATTCCGATAATTATAGCTAGGGCAAAATTAAGAAAATGTTGTATTATATTCAGGAATTGGAGAAATGCAAAACTAACCAATTGTTTACTCCACCCCAGAGTGGCAGTGAAATGTGAAATGCTTTCCATCTCACTCTAATGCTTGGTTGATTACAATGCAGTACTATACACGCGTAGGGACACCTCTTTGTTTATTTCTTACTCTGATAATAATTAATCTGACAGAAATACTAGATAACGAACTTGTACGCCACTGCAAATTGCGAGTTCAAGTCCTGCAAAACACCTATATCTATGTCCACGTGCATCACGCTCGACCAACTCGCCGTACAGCTTTTAAAGAATATTCAACTTAATTTTAATATAAACTAGGAATAAATTATATAGTAAAACAATTGTGGCGCCAAAACGTAGCTCCCAGTTTCTAACTACTTAATTACGCCTAGAACACCTTGATTCTTGCGGCTATTTGCCACGCGAGTTTTTTTGCGCAATTGTCTATTTGCAAGTCTTAACCATTTTGCAATTAAATGATTCACGTCGGTCTAATATTAGAACGGATAGTTGATATTTATTGTTCCTCCGTGGTTTATTTATAATGCATGAATCAGGAATTGAAAATTTCCCGTTTTCCTTGTATAGACCTTTCAGCGATAGGCGCCAAGGAGTGGTTGGTGGAAAAAGTTCATGATTCAAGATTTAAATTGGAAGTATGACAAGTGCCAAGGGAATTTGCGACTGCATGGAGTGCCATCAAAAATGCCAGATATACAAGGTGTCTGTTAACAAATGCGAGGGACTTTGGGGAGATGATTCCTCGATGAAAATAAGCAGGGGTAGTTCACATATTTTGTTTTCGAAATTGACCCCCCTTCCAAGATACAGCCTTTGGAAGGCGATGACGAGTTGACAATTTCAAATTTTTTTACGGCTATAAATACTATGGAGCACTAAGCAAATGTTACTCTCACAATTTTTTTAGATCTCATAACTTTATTATTAGGGGTTGAAAATAACAACCCCTATGATTTTCGTTCAAAAATTGTTTCCGTGGTATAGATTTTCGAAAAATAAAATTATCCTATTTTTTCCCATTCAATTCTGGGGAAAAAAATCTTGCGAAATTTCGATACAGTCGATACTTTTCTAGAAAAAAATAAAAACTTACAAGCAGTTGTGATCACTGTTCATTCCATTTCATGGTTTTAGTGTTCCATAGAATGAATATTTTAAGATCATTGTATATCTATGACAGGATATAAAAATGTTCTATAAATCTTTCTGAAGGTTTAATTATTAATTTACGGAAGAAAATTGTATCCGTAATATTTCAATTTTACAAATAGAACTTTTATTCGATTAATGAGCATAATTGACAAAACCAATTGTGGGCATAAACAATATCTCAGAATATTCATTCTATGGAACATACGATGATTATGTATAGTTTTAGTGTTTTTAAGGAGCCGCATAAAAAATTAAAAACTGTCAACTCGTCATCGCTTTCCAAAGGCTGTATCTTGGAAGAGAGGTCGATTTCGAAAAAAAATTATATGAACTACCCCTCCTTATTTTCATCGAGGAATCAACTCCCTAAGTCCTCGCATTCGTTTACAGACACCCTGTATATAACTACACAAAGGTCTGTAAGTGCAATGTTGCACTTATTTGTTTTCCTTCTTCTCCAAATTTAAAACCATTTTGAGCTTATAAATGAAGAAAAATGATTTTCGTCAATTTTTCGTGAAATGCTGCAAATGTCAACAGTATTTCGTACTTCTTCTCTCTGGTAATATATAGAAAATTAATGCTAAGAAGCGGTCTGGCCCCTAAAAATTGATGAAGAATGGAAATCATTTCCTTTTTGGGGGTAGTGGATAACGGGTATCTGAATTGCGGCGGGTTCTAGGTTGTGATCGAGATTTGAGATCTTGACTATCTAGAAATTTTCGCCCTTGTTTCAGTGAAATTACTAGAAACGAAAGCCTACTTGGAAAAATTTTCGTTCCTCTCTTCATTTAACAGTATTATTTATATTTTACGTCTAACGGTGTTCCAAGCAAATTATCAAAAGTTGTTAACGCCTGCAGGTTGAATTGGACAGCACCGATTGAAAAAATCATAGGACTAATTCGCAATTAAGTTTTATACATGTTGTCACTTTCAGTTCTAGGACATTTTTCATTAAATGCGTCCTTTTCGACCTAAGTTTGTTTTTACAATGATACAGCGACGCGTATATTCGTGCTAATAGCAGTTTTTCAAGAAGATGAGAAGACTCCATCAAATGTTGAATTTCACGATTTGAAGGGAAAAGTTTGATTCGTGAATAAATGAAATGAAACCAGTTCCCAGGATATTTGAATTAGAATTATCGTTTTCCCAATATGAACAAGCTTGCAAAGCTCCTGAGTTTCTCAGGACTGTAGGGCTCTATTCATGAAAATAAAATTTACATAATATCAGTACTCACTTGGTGTTGATGAGTTCCAAACAACCATGTCTTCCCCTGTATCTGTTGGAAGACAGAAACTCCCATAAATCTGAGAAGCACCCTGCACCATTTGACTTGCACATGTAACCAGTATGTACGCATGATGGCAAGTTACAGAACATCTAACATAATCTGAAATAGAAGAAAATTCAGTCAGAAATTGACGCATATATTTGGCTTCTATTCATTTGAGATTTATGATAATTGACGAATTTTCTTCAGGGTGACTCCTGGTACTTTTCACTCATAAAAAGATGAAGTCTTTTGGGAAATCCAATGGCCATATTTTAATGAAGATTGGAGAAGGTTATGAGCTTACTGCTTTATGGTAGTGAAATATCCTTAGACTGAAGAAAGAGGAGACGCGGCATGTCATTCATAAATTCAGGAATAGTTGAAGCCAACATCCAGAACTATTTTCTTTAGTCTAAGGAAATATCTCAGGAGAAAAGTCTGATGACTAGTTCGTCCCCTTATTCGACATTGAAGTAAATTAAATTAACTAAACCACAAATTCAAACGGCTTTCATTGCTAGATGATAGAAAATAAAACTTTTTTACGTTATTATGTCGTGAACAAATGATTTGACGGTTCTTGTCTTCGACTATTTATTGGCTTTCGAGGTCCCTCGTATATTATAACGTCGAACACATGTTTCGGATGATATATCAGAAAATGTATGTTTGGTAACAGTTTATTAATTTTTTTAAATTTATTTATTCACTATGGAATACACTAGGATTTCACATCTGAAAACATTACAAATTCCCCATGCTCACAAAGAATAACAATCAATTACCAAAAAAACAATAACTAGTTACTGATGAGGAAAAAATGTATGTGGCTAGTTGTTGATGAAAATACAAAAACTAAAAGTGGAAGTTAAAGGTCTTCAAATATTTTTCCAACATTTTTTGCCTTTAGAGTATTCGAACCGTCGAAGAATATGTTACAGACTTCACCAAACAATAAAGTTTCCTTTTGCATTCGATGTAAGGGTGAGTTTTTGCCAGCAACAGTATTTCTCCTATTGAGAAAAAAATGTTGTGTTTCCTCAGTGATACAATTGGTGCATAAAAAGAAATTCCGTTAAGGAGGAATGGCGACTCCAAAGAGCCATTCAACAGCTTTTGGAGCATCAAAACATCATTCAAAGCTCTGCGATACTCCAAACTGACGACATTAAAATGCCTGAGCTAATTGAATAATTCTCGGATCACCTTTTGAGTCACAAGACCAGACCTGTAGCCAAGAAACCGTAAGAGTTTTTTCTGAACGTTTTTTCTAGTCTCACATGAACACACCATAATGTGGACTCCATACAGAAGTGACAAAATTGAGTCTACTGAATATAAATGCGTAATATACCGCCAATAATGCGTCCACACACACACTCCTGAAGACCTTGCATTATCAGGTATGTAACCGAGCATTTTATTACTATTGTTGACTACAGATTCAAAATGTTGATGAAAGGAAAGTTTAGAGTTTGAAGGAAAGTCTAGAGTCTAAAGTTATGGTAGATGATCTCATACTGCATTTGAACCTAGCGAAGTGATCAACTAAAGAATGATATCAGTTTAGTCTTCAGCCGATAATTTTGATTGTTCCCTCAGAAAAATTTATGAACAGGGGCAATAAAAATATTGGTTATATTGGTAACACAAGAAACCCCACAAATATACGGTGATTTTGAATCATGTAAAGTAAAAATAGTATATTATGCAACGAGCCGAACGAGCGTATAATGATAGCTATTATTCGCGAGGTGAAGTTTGGACCACGAGTCGTAGGCGAGTGGCCCAAATCACCGAGTGAATAACAGTCATTATACGCGAGTAACAACTATACTTCATCCACGACTACTGAATATATTTCTTGAAGATTTTAACACATGAGAAATTTTGGAGAACTGCTAATTGTATATTTTGTCATAAAAAAAGCTTTAATCGATATAATGAAAGTAGATTCGGCCCTCGATTGACAAGGTATGCCCATATTTGTCAGTACTTTAAAATACTGAAGAAATACCAATTTAAAGAATATTATGTACCTATAGATATCAAAGCTACATCTATGAAGCATCTGACAGCAGTGAATTATAACCTCATTATTCCCTTGTGATTAATGGGTATTATTAAGGCCGAGCACAGAGACGTACAATGGACAGATTTTACAATAATCGTGGATAAACCTTATTTTCATGCGAAGAAAATAGTAAATAAGGAGGGTTGATTTAGTCGAAAACTATTTGAAATACCGTGAATTGGGGATACTTTGTGACTAGTGGGTAACTTTGTGACAATACGCAAATCGAAACAAACTGCCCAATAGTTTCGCGCGCATAAAGAATTTTTTCTCTCAGCCCAATCAAATATATCTTCATTAGTGTGGTAGGCCTCTCTAGTAACTTGTAGACTGCCATGAGAAGAGCATACCGATTCTGTCTATTTTTTCAAAAGCCGGAAACTTTCGTCTGCACAGCCAAATCTGAATAATTGTCAGTTAAAATGGTAAATAGGTTCATTTGCTCCTGTAGTTATCATATTATATTCGAAATTATAGTCAAGAAAACATTTGATTTTAATATCTTTTTTCGAAGAAAACAAAAAAAGTTCGACAAGCATGGTGTAACATTGTGACATGTCACAACGTTTTCCACCAATATAATACATATGAATTTTTTAGATTTTTTGCAGATGTGACGACACCACCAAAATCTTGCCAGATTGCCTCAAACATATAAGAGACCGCCTTGGAGCAACAGCTCACAGAAATCCATGTTGCTGAAGAAGCTGGTACAAGATATTTAAAAAAAGGCTGCAGAAAATTTAAAAGCAGTATCAGCTTCTTAAGAGCAACGAATAATAAAGAATTCCATTTGCCAACACAAGTTGAGGATTTTTGCGTGATTGACTGCTGGCAATAACTAAAACAAATTTAAAGGAAAGAGAAGAAAAATTTTCATTACAAGGCTTACCTGATCACTTAGAAATTTTGTAATCCCAGGAAAATTTTGCAGTTTGTAAAATTTGTGAGTGTGTAGTTTTATGCCTACTCTCATTCAATCTTAATATTAACTCTTATTTCAGCCATTATTGTTTTCGTTCTTGTTCAGAATATTAATTTTTTTGTTTTCAATGAAAGTTGAAGTTAATTCATATTTTCTTATCAAAAAATATGAGCACATTACTTTTCGTAATTTTAGTAATTTTATACTCAAAAGGCAGGGGTATTATTGTGCTCTTATTCGAATAATGCTTTGTAACAATGTTACCCCGAAACACGGGTAAATTGTGACACTTTCAAATTCGAAAAAGACTATATCAAAATAATTTTTTCAACAATATTATATTCTCATTGTGTACCGAAAGGACAGATATTTACTGTGTATTTTTTTCACCTTTCATCTGCTCAGAAGTGTTTAAAAATGTGTGAAAACCTCAAAACTGTCACAAAGTATCCCCGTTTTACGGTAC